>LPNX010055202.1:210117-271529 GCA_001517045.1 Pseudotsuga menziesii
CAGCCAAAAGGTGTTAGAATAATCAACCCATAGTATTTACCCACTTAGACATTATTTCATTTATTTTGTCTTATTTGCCTAGTCCATGAGTCCCACCATGTGCAAGTTGTCAATTGCCTATCCATAGAGGTCAAACTTGCCATTATTGACTCATGGAGCGCTTTGGAAAGTCCTGGGAATCAAATCTGCTTTATTCCTGGCCTCCTAGGCGCCCTTCTGCTTTTCTGCTTTGTTGACTGCTTTTCCAGTTTTTAAAGTACATAAGGAAAGCTAGACTAGGTGAGGTGAACTTGTTTTATTCCCCTTTCATCCTCCACTCTTTCCTCCATGCAAAAGCATGTATGAGCTGCCATTTGACCACTCTTTAGCTTGCCCATGCGCCCTTGCTAATTCGTGGGGTCCTTGATAGATTTGGGATCAGCTTTTTACACCTATGGGGGATTTGCCTATTTTGGGTAAGCCTGCTTTATGCTAGATTTGGATGCTTCCTCATGCATTCGATTTGCTCATGTATTCTATATATTCAGCAGCCTATGTTATTACAGGGTTGGCTATTGTACACTCAGTTAATATAATTTTGTGTTACAGCTCCATATTCAGTCTCCATTGTTGATAATTTGCATGATCAATTGTTAATTGCTGTGAGTGAAATTAATCTACTGCAGGCCTGAATTTCTACAAAAGGATCCTTAACTTTGTTCAGGGAACAAAAACACATGGGATCTTCTATAAAGCTAAATTTGATCTTGATTTGACTGGGTTTACTGACAGTGATTGGGTAGGTGATAGCACAGACAGAAAGTCCACATCAGGATATGTGTTCATGCTTGCAGAAGGGCCAATCAGCTGTTCAAGCAAGAAATAGAGTTCCATTGCACTCTCATCTGCAGAAGTAGAGTACAGAGGAGTTGTAAATGCAGCAACTCAATGTTTATGGTTGCAGGGGTTACTTGGAGAGTGTGGCTTCGAATCAGAATACTCAACTACTATATACTATGATAACCAGAGTACCATTCAAATATGCAATGATCCAGTTCAGAAGTAGAGAAACAAACACATTGAGATCCATATGCACTACATTAGAGAGTTTGTGCATGATGGCACCATTCACCTACTCTTCTGTTCATCTTCAAAACAAGTAGCTGATATCTTCACCAAAGCATTTTGTGAGAAGACCTTTAGCAATCTCAAATCACTGCTGGGGATTTCTTATCATGCTGTGAAGCATGAGTGAAGACAAGATTTCCAAATTTTGTTTTACAGTCCATGTTTAAGGGAGGATTTTCCCACTGGATTTTTTCCTCTTTCCTTGGTTAAATGGACATGCAGTATGTAAAGGGTGACTAAGCCTTGTTTCTAGGCCCTATAATTTTCTGATATATTACTCATAAGTCAGGCTTAAAAGGGGGTGTTAGAATAATCAACCCATAGTTAGCTACCTTAGACATTAATTAATCCATTTTTGTCTTATTTGCCTAGTTTCCATGTTCCACCTTATGCAAGTTGTCATCTACACATCCATAGTGGTCAAACTTGCTAATTTTGACTCATGGAGCGCTTGGGAAACCTACTAGAATCAAATCTGCTTTATTCCTAGCCTCCTAAGTGCCCTTCTGCTTTTTCTGCTTTATTTCCTGCTTTTTCAGTGCTTTAAGGCAATTGGGAAAGTTTGACTAGTTGAGGTTAACTAGTTTTTTGTCCTCCACATCCTCCACTCTTTTATCCCATGAAAAGCATGTATGATTTTTCCTTCCATTACCTTTTATCTTTCCCAAGTGCTTTTTCCAATTCATGAGCTCCTTGACAGATTTGGAAACTGCTTTATGCACCTATGGGGGATTTGCTTAATTTTAGTAAGCCTGCTTTTGACTAGATTTGAATTGCCTCCTCATGCATTCAAATCTCTTATGTAATTATTTATTGTGGTATCCTATGATGTTACAGGGTTGGCTATTGTACACTTATTCAATACAGTTTAGTTTTCAGCTCCATATTCAGTCTCTTTTGTGAGTGATTTTGCATCTACAATTGATAATTGTTGTGAGTGTAATTGTTCTATCACTAGGTTCAATTTCCACATTCTCATCACAGGAAGTTCTATAGAGCCAAATCTTTTTCATGCTGGTTGTAGGCCTAGCCTCGATGTAGGTCTTCATCGATAGAGCCATCCCTTTTTCATGATGGATGCATATATACAAAGCCATTCCTTTTTCATACTAGATGTAGTCCTCTGCAGAGCCAACCCTTTTTGATGCTGGATGTATAATCACAGAGCCAACCCTTTTTCATGTTGAATATGCCACTAACACAGAGCCAACCCTTTTTCTTACTAGATGTGTCATCACAGAGCTAGTCCTTTTTCATACTAGTTGTGGCATCTACACAGAGCCAATCCTTTTTCATACTGGATGCATCATCACATAGCTAGTTCTTTTCCATTATAGATGGCATCGACACAGAGCCAGTATGTTTTCATACTAGATATGTCATCACAAAAGCAATCCTTTTTCATACTATATGTGGCATTAGCACTTATATCTGACCATGGAAGGAACCAATCCTGCTGCCATGTCAGAAAGGCACAACACTTACATCCTACCATGGAAGGAACCAATCCTAACACCATGTCAGAAAGGCATAGCACTTACATATAACCATGGAAGGAACCAATCCTCTCACCATGTCAGAAAGCCACACGAAATCATCACTTCCCCTTGGAAGGAACCTCGATCTGAAGAACACCAAGCTTCTCCCTGATGTACTCAAACTTTAATCTGGCCATTTCTAGCATAGAATCACATCAGGACTGATTACATCCAAGGATAACCTATGAGCTTCGTGAGAAATGATTACATCCGAGGACAACCTATAGGACCATTTATGTCTGAGCAACCTACGAGCGTATCCAATATTTATGCTCAGAGAACCTGTCTCACCAGCTATGCTAGAACTCCCTCTTTTGAGAGATCTGGATCTGGATCACAAACTGGAGCTTCACTGCTCCTCTCTGCATCATACCGAAATGCAAGTCAGATCAATAAAATGAAATAGTAGTTTTTAAAAGAAACATACTACCTCCCAAATAGCAAGTGGAAACATCTTTTGCCTCAGCTGTACTCAGTGCCATGCCATACTCCATCCTTCCAAACAAAGAAATCACACCTGATCTCATACTAAAGTATCACCTTGAAGTTCTCTTCCTATCAATGGCTCTTCCTTCCTAATACAAATCTTGATAACCCTCCAAGTTAATCTTCTGATTCCTATGATACTTGAGCCCATAATCAAGTGTACCCTTCAGGTACCTCATTGCATGATTTGCAACCATTAGGTAAACATGTCTCAATGTGTTCACAACAAAGCACATATCTCATCTCATATTCATCAGGTACATCAAGGAACAAATCATCTGATGATACATCATGGCATCAACTGAATCTAATGAAGCATCACTCAATAGCTTCATGTTTGATTCCATAGGTGTGGTCATGGTCTTGAATTCCATCGTCGTAAACCTCTTTAGGATCTCTACTACATACTTCCCTTGTTCCAAGGAGATTCAGCCACACCTCCATGCCTAGAAAGTAGTGCATCATATCCAAGTCCTTCATCTCGAACTCGAAAGAATGTCTCCTTCTTGCAACTTTAATGAGTTCCTCTTTTCTATCAGGAACAAGTCATCAACATATAATAGGAGCATCACTGGTCTTCCGCCTTCAACCTTGAAGCAAAGGTTGGAGTCTGCTTTATTCTTAATAAATCCTAGAGTCATCAGTAAGATATCCATCCTGGCATACCATGTCAAACCTCGGGATATTCTGCAGTCACTCCATATAAAGAGGAGCGTCATACTCCCTTTGTCTTTCATACTCTATGCACTGAAACATTCTGTACTAGAGTGACAAGTAGCTTCCTCTACTACTTGTTAGTTTTTCAACATTAAGCTAGCATTATTAGGATCTTTAACTGAGAGAATAACAAGTACAACAGTCAAACATAAGAGACAATGAACACAGTTTTTTTCCTTGGGGAAACCATAAAGGATAAAACCCCACAACTTCCTCAGAGATAGAATCAGCACCAAAACAGTAAAAGCCCCAAAAAAGTAAGTGATCTCCCAATAGTAGTAATCTTCTTCTTGACTAGCCCCAGTGTCTTCTCCTTCCTCAACTATGCGCTACACTTGAGTGTGGATTAGTTGTATGATAAATAGAGACTCTAGTTCTCTATTTATACTAATCTCGACATGGCTAAAACCTTACCAGGGTTGACCTCTACTAGGAGAGTCTAATAACCCTAGTGCCCCGGAACTGTGGCGACATTAGCCCTTAGACAATCGAAGGGTTACTCACTATGACTTAACATGACGTGTTTACATTATTGATCCTCCCAATCAGAACATTGGGGCATGAGAATATGACTCAATTACATTATAGATACATCCTGGAATAAACATCGGGTTACAATACGTAAGATATATATATGAATACATTCCGAAGTTACAAATACATCAACACTCCCTCTTAACTAGGAAGGTATTCTTTCAACACAATTTTCAGCATTGGTCTTCTTCTCTGTATCATATGGATCATCTCATCATCTGCATCTCAGGTCTTCTGAGTCTTCAATTTATCTTCATATTCAAGTCATCTTCATCTTCAAATCATCGAATCTGGATCATCTCTCGATCTGGATCATCACGGGACATCATCACTGGATCTGGATCATTGCTCGATCTGTATCATCATGAGGCATCATCACTGGATCTGGATCATCACTCGATCTGGATCATCATGAGGCATCATCACTGCATCTCGATCATCACTCGATCTGGATCATTACTGTTGGATCATCATTACTAGACCTCAATCATCACTTGATCTGTGTCATCACTGGATCTCGATCATCACTTGATCTGGATCATCCCTGGTGCTACCTCATGATTCTTCTCATCACAGGAATTTCTGAAGAGCCAACCCTTTTTGATATTGGTTGTAGGCCTAGCCTCCATTTAGGTCTTCTTCAGCACTTATATCTGACCTACATGCCGGAAAGGCACAATACTTACATCCATCCAGGCTGGAACACATCCTGCTCACAATGATGGAAGAGTTCTGCACTTCCATCCAGGCTAGAACCACATCCTGCTCACAATGATGGAAGAACTCTATTCTTCCACCCAGGCCGAAACCACATCCTTCTCACAATGATGAAAGACTCTCATCCAGGCTGGAACACATCCCACTCACAATCATGAAATATTTCTACACTTACATTCATCTAGACATGAACACATCCTGCTCACAGTGATGAAAGGGATCTGCACTTACGTCCATCCAGGTGGAAACAAATCATGCTCATAGTGATGGAAGGGATTGCACTCACATTTGATCTTGTAGGAACCAATCCTACAGTCATATCAGAATGGCCCCCAGTCCTCCTCGACTGAGCTACTTGGTAACTGACCAGGTGCCTCCATTCTCCTAGAGAATGGCAGTTTCCTTTACATCTGACCTACTCATCAGAATGGCACCCACTCACATATGAAATGGAAGGAACTTAATCCTTTAGCCATGATAGAATGGTTCAGCCCTTACATTTGATCAAGTGGGAACACATCCCTCTATCACATCAGAATGGCTACTCAGTCCTAGACTGAGTGTTCCTGGTACCTCACCAGGCAGCTCCATTCAAAGAATGGCAATTACCTTTACATTTGTCCTACTCGACATAATGGCCAACACTCATATCTAACATGGAAGGAAGCAATCCTCTCACCATGAAAGAATGGCTCAGCCCTTACATCTAAACTACTCATCAGAATGGCTACTGATATGAGCACTTATATCTGACATGGAAGGAACCAATCCTCTCACCATAACAGAATGGATCAGCCCTTACATCTGACCATGGAAGGAAATAATCCTCTCACCATGTCAAAATGGCTATGGGACTCATCACTTTCCCTTGGAGGAAATATCGATATGGATAACACCAAGCTTCTCCCTAAAGTACTTGAACTTCACCCTAGCCAATGGCTTCGTCAATACATCAGCTATCGATTCCTTCGTCGCAACATACTGGAGCTTTACTCCTCCTCTCTGCACCATATCCCTGATATATTGGTACTTAATATCGATATGCTTCGACTTGTCATGGAACACTGGATTCTCTGACAACTTCACGCAACTCTGGTTGTCACAATGTATACAAGTAGCATCCAACTGGATATCAAATAAATTAGATAGTAGCTTTCGTAGCCATACTGCCTCACAACTAGCTGAACAAGGTGTGACATACTTTGATTCAGCTGTACTTAGTGCCACACGGGATTGCTTCCTTCTGAACCAAGAGATCACACCTGACCCCATACTAAAGCAACACCTTGAAGTGCTCTTCCTATCGATGGCACTGCCTGCCCAATCTTAATCAACATAACCCTCCAGGTTAATCTTTTGATTCGCATCGTACATGAGCCCATAAACAATTGTACCCTTCAGGTACATCAGAATATGCTTTGTAGTAGTCAAGTGAACATGTCTCAGATCTGTCAGGAACTAGCTCAAGGTGTTCACAGCAAAGCAAATATCTGGTCTCATGTTCGTCAGGTACATCAATGACCCAATCATCTGACGATACATCGTAGAATCAACCGACTCTGATGAAGCATCACTTAATAGCTTCAGGTTCGATGCCATCAGTGTGGCTATAGCCTTGCAGTCCATCATCTAAAACCTCTTCAGGATCTCTACTGCATACTTCCCTTGTCCAAGGAATATTCCATCTGTACTCTGCCACACCTCCATACCTAGAAAGTAATGCATCATTCCTAAGTCCTTCATTTTGAACTCAGCAGGAAGCTTTCTCTTTGTATCAGTAATCAACCCATCCGTACCTATTAGAAATAGATAATCTACATATAGTAGAAGCATCACTGGATTGCCATCGTCAACCTTGTAGTAAAGGTTGGAATCTGCTTTACTCTTGGTAAATCCCAAACTGGATAAAAATCTATCGATTCTACCATACCAGGTCCTGGGTACCTGTTTCAAACCATACAGGGCTTTCTTCAATCTACACACATGAGACTCCCTGCCATGTGTCTCATAGCCAAGTGGCTGTTCTAAATACACTTCCTCTTCCACTACACCATTCAAGAAAGTAGTCTTGACATCCATCTGGTGTATCTTCCATTTCATCACTGTAGCTAGAGCAAGTACTGATCTAATGGAAGTGTATCTAGCTACAGGTGCAAAGGTTTCTTCATAGTCTATTCCTTCTTTCTGAGAGAAACCCCGAGCTACAAATCTTGCCTTATATTTTTCAATGCTACCATCTGTAGCATGCTTGATCTTGCAAACCCATTTGGAATTTACCATTGAATTCACTTCTGGTCTTGAGACAACATCCCAAACATCATTCTTCATGATTGATTGATATTCTTTGATCATAGCATCCTTCCATTCTTTCCGTTCTTCCGCTTCTTCATAACTGGAAGGTTCTTTATTAATGAAATCACATAGTAAGGATACATACCCAGAGCAGGATCTGGTCCTCTTTCTTTCTTTTTGATTCTCTTTTGGAGCTCCATATCTTTTCACACCTTGGATAATTTATTGTACCCAAGCAGGTTTCCTCTTATGAGGATTCTTCTCCAGAGGTGGATCTGCAGGTCTTTGTGGTTCTTGAAATTCTCGATCTTCTTCTTGAGCTTCTTCATTCATGGTTGTATCATGGATTATGGGTGCTTCTTCTTCTTCAAGTTCTTTAGCAAGTCTCTTTCTGGATTTGTTGTAAGCCATGTCTTCATCAAATGTCACATCCCTGCTGATGTCAATCTTCTTGTATCCTAGGAAATATATTTTGTAAGCCTTCGAGCTTTCAGAGTATCCCACAAATACACCCTTCTTTCCTGAAGGATTTAATTTTGTTCTCTTATCTTTTCGATCAAGGCTTTGAATTCCTTGAACTTACTGAATACTTCACCTTTTTTATTCATGAAGTAAACCCATGTCTTTCTATAAAAATCATCAACAAAGGAAACATAGTATGCATACCCGCTTAGTGAGTTTGATGACATAGGACCGCATATATCAGAGTGGATGATTTCTAGTATGTCTTTGGCTTTGCTTTTGCTGCTGGGAAATGTATTCTTTGTATTATTTCCTTTCAGAAATCCTTTGCAGACACCATCATGTTTTTCTTGGAATTTTGGAAGACTGTAATATTCCAATTCTGGTGTACAGACCTAAAAACTCTCCAATTCTGTTAATTGTATTAAAATTTCTGAACTTGAAATAGTTTACACAATGACTTTTCTGACTGGGAAAATAAGGGGTTTATTCTGGGAAATTTTGCAGACAAAAGGAGTGAGCAGTGGGCAGCAACCAAATACAATCATACATTTAATTTCCTCTCCCCTAACACATTTATATCTCGTGCCATTTAGGGTTCAGAATCCGCACTGCGGAAATGTACTGCCACGCTTCTGGGTAGCCAAACTGTGCAACTAAGGAGAGTAGTTTGGTCTGTTTCAACCAGGGGATTATGGAACCTTGAAAAGGATTATTCCAGCATTAATATAACATAAATAAAGTATTTACATAGTTCATTAATTTTATGGAAAGTTCTAATAAGTTTCGGGTGAATTTGGGATTTTTGGCAGTTTTGGCCAAGGAGAACCCTACACAGAGGAGGATGCAAAAGGGTGGTATGAACCAAAAAAAAATGGTTCTGGAGGTTGATATGGGAAATTAGGTCTATTAATAACCTACAGGACCTGACAGAGCTCAGTTTGAGTTTATAGAACCTATTTTGCATCAATTTCAATAAAACTAGTAATCTAGCTAGGGTCTTAAAAGACTATCAAATTCAATTCTGTGAAACATGAGATTTATAAAAGAGATAAATATGGGTTATTTGAACATGAAAATTTATTTCAATCCCTTTCCCATCATAAAATATTCATTACAACACTCATATTCACTCAATTCCCCCCCATACACTAATAAAATAGGATCTTTTAATGAAACTGAGATGATATTCTTTAGGGTCTGAGATATCTCGACCTGATAAATGTAATGTTCAGAAGATACTGACACTACAGAACATAAATAACATTATTTACTGACCATTACAAAATGCTTCCAAAATTAAGGGGCAGGAGGCCCGAATCTTGACCAACAGGGGCTGTGAGCATAGGTGAAGCATGGGATTCACTGGAGCTCGACCTGGACTTGATGGAGGCTGTAATAAATTCTAGGATAAACTTCAATGGCTGAAATTAGTGCTTCATACCTGCAATAGATAGAAAGGGAGATAGAAGAGAAGGGACGAGGGGTTTGGGGACCATCACCCAATGTTCTAAGGCACAACACTCAGAGAGTATGCTCACATAGCATAACCACAATATCAAATCATCCAAAATGAAGCAATGGGTTTGAATTTATCTTTTATAGACTTATGGATGACCTGCTTTTACCTCTTTCTATTTTTTCTGCTTTTAGGAAAATTCCCTTTATTTTCTTGCTTGCTTTTGTCATTGACTTTCTTATTTTTATCAAGGAAAGTTTACTAGCTTTCCCCAATGCACCCTCTTGACATGGAAGCCTTAATTCCACATCATTATTGTGCATAATAAAAAAAATTGCTGAAATAAAATTAAATACATGCCTTAGAACAATTATTAGTAAAAATTTATCCTAGGAGGAATAATTAATAACAAATTGAGCCCCTAGGAACTTAGCATGGTCAACACTTTTAATGGTCAATTTAAGGGGACATGACAGTCCTCCCCTCCCAAATCTACTTGTCCTCAAGCAGAAGCACCATAGAGTGCTGCAAATTTGTTCACCATGTTTCTGCTGCACCACTCTGATCATAGTCATTTCTTTGATGCCACTTCCTTTAGAAAAATTTCCAACCCAGTTAAAGTAACTGAGTAGAATTCCTGGATCCCACAGCCTCCTCTGCAAGGACCCAAATTTTTCTGCCACCTTTTGAACTCTGTCATTCCTAAGAATGCCTAGATCCCATGGTTTTATCTTCCTCCTTCCACCCATCAATAAAAACAACAAAATTTTATCATTGTAGAGGAGGAAAATGAGGTTATGAAAATCATACCACCATACTAGGAGCTCATCTCTCCCCATGCCAAGCTAAACATTTTTTAAACTCTCCCACCAAACATCGAATTCCTCATCCGCTATCTTTGTTCTGGTGCAAGACCTCAACATTATGCTACTTGTTCCACCAAACTGAATCAAGTGGAACTTCAATTCATAGCCATGCATGATGAAGACATCAAATAGATGCCTCTAATGTTTCATGTACACATATAAATGTAATGGTGAAATTTTCATACCACATGGCTGAACCATTAAGTCATCAATGGAATATGTGGGAGCCTCCTACTCCTCATGTGGCATCAATAGGAAAAATCCTTTCACCCAATTTTCATCCCCACATGATGTGGCTGAAATAGAAGTGTGGGGTGAAGAATTGTGAGCCAAATCCCTGCAATGCTCATCAATCAAGATATTGGATCCACAAATTCCTCCATTAGTTTTCTGAGTGACAGTGTGATCATGTGCCTCCTCCAAAATTGTACAACATTTTCCTAGAGGCAATTCATAATCTCTTAGGAACCATGCAAGTGCTTGATCTTCATATTGCTTAACCTCAAAATTCTCAAGCACATGAAAATCGGAATGCACCTCATGTGCATGTATACGAGAGGTATATAATAGCTGCAAAATAAGTCTTTGTTGCTGTTCACATGTCAAGACAATGTCAGTCACAACAAAAGAATTATTTCAGAAATAAAAAAATTTCCCTCCCAAGGTCTTCATTCCAGATATGTCTCTATGGAACTCAACAGGTGCTCCCCTCTTCATCCAATGGCTCAACTCTATGCCATTGAACCAAGGGTGCAAAAATACATCAATTGACCCACACATTGACTGTATGTGTAGATTTGATGCCTTCTTTTCAAAAGTGGCTGCACACACATGCCCTTTCTGTTGCTTGTAAATCATAGAAAAATCAGCAATATTAAAAACAAATTTCTTGCAACAAGACATACAATTTTTACCTTCCCTATTTTCCTCTTCTATGATTCCTCTATCCAACCATCTAGTGGGTGAATCGGATATATTTATTTCTGATTTATATGGTCTATAATGATCCATCTCTTCTGCAATAGGATCTATTTCCCATGGAGACAAATCATGATCCCCCTGTTGTGCATGTGACACAAACCAGAAAAATTTCTTCACCCACTGTTCGTTCCCCACTGGTGTTTCTGACTCTATGACATGTGGGAAAGAACTGTGAAACTTATTTGCATGTTTGCAAACTTCAGTAATCATACTTATGGCTGCAAATTTTTCATTATTGGATGGCCCAAATTGGGTGCTCTCATCCCACTCTTCCATGGGAGAGTGTCTGTCTTCAAGGAACAACTCAAGTTTCCTTGGAAAGAAATCAAGTGCTTGGTTCTCATAAAACTGTTCTGCACAATCTTTAAGCACATACTAAATAGAATGCTCCTCATGGTCCACCCAATCATGAGGTTCCTCCATGCCATTTACCCAAAAGGGATGACTCTCAGGAAAGGTTGAGGATTCAGTCAATTCTTTCCACTCTTGTTGAAATTGTTCTATCTTCATTTGTGATTCTAAGAGGGAACTTTGAGTGTATCTCAAAGAATCTTGGGTGGCCAACAATTCACCTTTCAGCTTGTAGTTCTCTTCTTCATAAATGCAAATACTTTCTTCATTATGCAGTGATGCTTCCCGCAATAACTAAACAAGCTCAAACATGTCATTTTTATCTGAAAGAAATTGTGAGAAATTACCCTTGATTGTGGACATTGATTTCTGGATATTCTCCATGGCTTCAAAGGAAGATTGGTCTTCCATTAAAGAAGATTCCCAACATATCTTTGACACTGAAGCATGAGTCTCATAGAGAATTTTTAGGGCCTCTTGGATCTTTTGTTCATCCATCTTCAATGACCCTGCAAGAAGATGGGGTTCTTCTAGATGTTCCTCCTCTTCATTTTCCATCTCTGGATCCATTTCATGCAGTGCGCTCGAGGTTTTGAAATCTGATCCATATGTTGTTTCTACAATATATCCATATTCTAAGTCCTCAACAACATAATTTGGGCTGCAATTTAACTGCTCATTCATCCTTGGTGCGCCAAAAAGATATTCTCTCAAAGTTTCATCCTTCATACTACATTCATTTTTTACACCAGAATTTTGAACCTCGTCACTAGGGGGCTCAACCATTCTAAACTCTTCACTGGAAGTGGTTGCCATATCAGACTTAAACAATGTCACATAGAAATCAGAATTTACTAACTCACCATGTGGGATTTTCTCCTTCTTATGTGGTGGAATTATGATGGCTTGTTCACCCACCCATTTCTCTGCTTCACACCCTACTGAGATGTACTCATTTTGCACTTCCTTATGAGGCTCAAGGGGTGACTGTAAATATGAATCATGTTTATCTTTTGGATCAGATCCAAAATATGTCTCACCATCATCAATCTGCCCCATATCTTCTGCACTTATCTTGAAATCAGCCACAAAGAAATTTGGATTCATCTCACCTTCCACGTTACCACCAACTAGATGTTGGACTATTGGATCTTTAGTTGTGCATGGATCTTCTTCATCTCCTTCTGATGGAGGATTTGGTGATTCATCACCCTCATGGATGCTACAAATATGATGATCTCTCTTTCGGGAAAACCCAAATAATTTCTCAAAGAAATCATGTGCAGATGACTCTAATAAATATTCACTTTTGGTCCTCTTTTCTATTCCTTTACTTTGAGAAGTGAAACAACTTAGTTCCTTTCTTGATGGATTATTGGTATTCAAAGAACCTACATGTGTTAATGTTTTTGAAAACATAGACTCTCTATATTTATTTCCTTCATGCTGAGAGACACTCCTACTCCCTTTTCCATGTTTGCTTGCCAACTGCTTGGCAAGGAATTCTCTAGTCTCTTGATTTGTCTGAATGATGCTTTGGGATACATATTTCATCCCTTTCAATGTTCATTGCATCAAAATTCTTAAATATTCTTGATCATCCATTTTTGAATGCTCTTCTTCATACAACTCAAATTCTAAATCTCTCATGAATGGAACTAATTCCACAACTGCAACTTGAAGATATTACTGAGCTACTTTTCCATTGAGAGTTACTTTCCACAGGATGAGCCAAGGAAAATGCTCTGATACCACTGTAATATTCCAAGTCTGGTGTACAGACCTGAAAACTCTCCAATTCTATTAATTGTATTAAAATTTATGAACTTGAAATAGTTTACACAATGACTTTTCTGACTGGGCAAATAAGGGGTTTATTCTGGGAAATTTTGTAGACAAAAGGAGTGAGCAGTGGGCAGCTACCAAATATAATCAGACATTGAATTTACTCTCCACTAACACATTTATATCTAGTGCCATTTAGGGTTCAGAATCTGCACTACAGAAACGTACTACCACGCTTCTGGGCAGCCAAACCGTGCAACTGAGGAGAGTAGTTCGGTCTGTTTCAACCAGGGGATTATGGAAAATTGCAGAGGATTATTATAGAATTAATATAACATAAATAAAATATTTACATATTTCATTTATGTTCTGGAAAGTTCTAATAAGTTTCGGGTGAATTTGGGATTTTCGGCAGTTTTGGCAAAGGAGAACCCTGCGCAGAGGAGGATGCAAAAGGGTGGTATGACCCAAACAAAAAATGGTTCTGGAGGTTGATATGGTAAATTAGGCATGTTAATAACCTATAGGAACTGACAGAGCTCAGTTTGAGATTACATAACCTATTTTGCATCAATTTCAACAAAACTAGTTATTAAAAACTAGTAATCTAGCTAGGGTCTTAAAAGACTATCAAATTCAATTCTGTGAAACCTGAGATTTATAAAAGAGATAAATATGGGTTCTCTTAACATGAAAATTTATTTCAATCCCTTTCCCATCATAAAATATTCATTACAACACTCATATTCACTCAATTCCCCCCCATACACTGATAAAATAGGATCTTTTAATGAAACTGAGATGATATTCTTTAGGGTCTGAGATATATTGACCTGATAAATGTAATTTTAAGAATATATTGAAACTATAGAACATAAATAACATTATTTACTGACGATTACAAAATGCTTCCAAAATTAAGGGGCAGGAGGCCCGAATCTTGACCAGCAGGGGCTGTGAGCATAGGTGAAGCATGGGATCCATTGGAGCTCGACCTGAACTTGATGGAGGCTGTAATAAATTCTGGGATAAAATTCAATGGCTGACATTAGTTCTCCATACCTGTAATAGATAGAAAGGGAGATAGAATAGAAGGGAGGAGGGGTTTGGGGACCATCACCCAATGTTTTGAGGCACAACACTCAGAGAGTATGCTCACATAGCATAACCACAATATCAAATAATTCAAACTGAAGCAATGGGTTTGAATTTATATTTTATAGACTTATGGATGACCTGCTTAGTAAGTTGAGGCCAATGGTAACCTGTGAGAGCAAGTCAACCCCATGGGTGACCTAACCCTAGCCACAAAAGCGCCCCCTTTGGGAAATTAGGCAAGTAGGACCATGTGGAATTGTTTCTAATTCCAAATCATCCTTCACATTTAGAAACTGCACCCTCCCTTAGTAAAAGGATGCCTCTTTTGAGTTATGACAACTTTCTGCTTTTCCTCGCTCATAAGGAAATTCTTACTTGCCTTAAAAAACTTTCCTACTTTTACCTCTTTCTGCTTTTTCTGCTTTTAGGAAACTTCCCTTTATTCTCTTGCTTGCTTTTATCATTGAATTTCTTATTTTTACCAAGGGAAGTTTACTAGCTTTCCCCAATGCACCCTCTTGACATGGCAGCCTTAATTCCACATCATTATTGTGCATAATAAATAAAATTGCTGAAATAAAATTAAATACATGCCTTAGAACAATTATTAGTAAAAATTTATCCTAGGAGGAATAATTAATAACAAATTGAGCCCCTAGGAACTTAGCATGGTCAACACTTTTAATGGTCAATTTAAGGGGACATGACAATCCTCCCCTCCCAAATCTGCTTGTCCTCAAGCAGAAGCACCACATAGTGCTGCAAATTCGTCCACCTTGTTTCTGTTGCACCACTCTGATCATAGTCATTTCTTTGATGCCACTTCCTTTAGCAAAATTGCCAACCCAGTTAAAGTAACTGAGTAGAATTCCTGGATCCCACGGCCTCCTCTGCAAGGACCCAAATTTTTCTGCCACCTTTTGAACTCTGTCATTCCTAAGAATGCCTGGATCCCATGGTTTTATCTTCCTCCTTCCACCCATCAATAAAAACAAATTTTTTTTATCATTGTAGAGGAGGAAAATGAGGTTATGAAAATCATACCACCATACTAGGAGCTCATCTCTCCCCATGCCAAGCTGAACATTTTTTAAACTCTCCCACCAAACATGGAATTCCTCATCTGCTATCTTTGTTCTGGTGCAAGACCTCAACATTATGCTACTTGTTCCACCAAACTGACACAAGTGGAACTTCCATTAATAGCCATGCATGATGAATACATCAAATAGATGCCTCTGATGTTTCATGTACACATAGAAAGGTAATGGTGAAATTTTCATACCACGTGGCTGAACCATTAAGTCATCAATGGAATATGTGGGAGCCTCCTGCTCCTCATGTGGCATAAATAGGAAAAATCCTTTCACCCAATTTTCATCCCCATATGATGTGGCTGAAATAGAAGTGTGGGGTGAAGAATTGTGAGCCAAATCCCTATAATTCTCATCAATCAAGATAATGGATCCACAAATTCCTCCATTAGTTTTCTGAGTGATAGTGTGATCATGTGCCTCCTCCAAAATTGTACAACATTTTCCTAGAGGCAATTCATAATCTCTTAGGAACCATGCAAGTGCTTGATCTTCATATTGCTTGACCTCAAACTTCTCAAGCACATGAAAATCAGAATGCACCTCATGTGCATGTATACGAGAGGTATATAATAGCTGCAAAATAAGTCTTTGTTGGTATTCACATGTCAAGACAATGTCAGTCACAACAAAATAATTATTGTAGAAATAAAAAAATTTCCCTCCCAAGGTCTTCATTCCAAATATGTCTCTATGGAACTCAACAGGTGCTCCCCTCTTCATCCAATGGATCAACTCTCTGCCATTGATCCAGGGGTCCAAAAATCCATCAATTGACCCACACATTGACTGTATGTGTAGATTTGATGCCTTCTTTTGAAAAGTGGCTGCACACACATGCCCTTTCTGTTGCTTGTAAATCATAGAAAAATCAGCAATATTAAAAACAAATTTCTTGCAACAAGACATAAAATTTTTACCTTCCCTATTTTCCTCTTCTATGATTCCTCTATCGAGCCATCCAGTGGATGAATCAAATATATTTATTGCTGATTTATATGGTATATAATGATCCATATCTTCTGCAATAGGATCTATTTCCCTTGGGGACAAATCATGATCCCCCTGTTGTGCATGTGACACAAACCAGAAAAATTTCTTCACCCACTGTTCATTCCCCACTGGTGTTTCTGACTCTATGACATGTGGGAAATAACTGTGAACATTCTTTTCATGTTTGCAAACTTCAGTAATCATACTTATGGCTGCAAATTTTTCATTATTGGATGGCCCAAATTGGGTGCTCTCATCCTACTCTTCCATGGGAGAGTGTCTGTCTTCAAGGAACAACTCAAGTTTCCTTGGAAAGAAATCAAGTCCTTGGTTCTCATAAAACTGTTCTGCACAATGTTTAAGCACATATTGAATTTAATGCTCCTCATGGTCCACCCAATCATGAGGTTTCTCCATGCCATTTACCCAAAAGGGATGACTCTCAGGAAAGATTGAGGATTTAGTCAATTCTTTCCATTCTTGTTGGAATTGTTCTATCTTCATTTGTGATTCTAAGAGGGAACTTTGAGTGTATCTCAAAGAATCTTGGGTGGCCAACAATTCACCTTTCATATTGTAGTTCTCTTCTTCATATATGCAAATACTTTCTTCATTATGCAGTGATGCTTCCTGCAATAACTCAACAAGCTCAAACATGTCATTTTTATCTGAAAGCAATTGTGAGAAATTACCCTTGATTGTGGACATTGATTTCTGGATATTCTCCATGGCTTCAAAGGAAGATTGGTCTTCCATTAAAGCAGATTCCCAACACATCTTTGAAACTGAAGCATGAGTGTCATAGAGAATTTTTAGGGCCTCTTGGATATTTTGTTCATCCATCTTCAATGACCCTGCAAGAAGACGAGGTTCTTCTAGATGTTCCTCCTCTTCATTTTCCATCTCTGGATCCATTTCATGCAGTGCACTCGAGGTTTTGAAATCTGATCCATATGTTTCTTCTGCAATATATTCATATTCTAAGTCCTCAACAACATAATTTGGGATGCAAATTAACTGCTCATTCATCCTTGGTACGCCAAAAAGATATTCTCTCAAAGTTTTATCCTTCATACTACATTCATTTTTTACACCAGAATTTTGAACCTCGTCACTAAGGGGCTCAACCATTCTGAACTCTACACTGGAAGTGGCTTCCATATCAGACTTACACAATGTCACATAAAAATCAGAATTTACTAACTCACCATGTGCGATTTTCTCCTCCTTATGTGGTGGAATTATGATGGCTTGTTCACCCACCCATTTCTCTGCTTCACACCCTACTGAGATGTACTCATTTTGTGCATCCTTGTGAGGCTCAAGGGGTGACTGTAAATCTGAATCATGTTTATCTTTTGGATCAGATCCAAAATATGTCTCACCGTCATCAATCTACCCCATATCTTCTGCACTTATCTTGAAATCAGCCACAAAGAAATTTGGATTCATCTCACCTTCCATGTTACCACCAACTAGATGTTGGACTATTGGATCTTTAGTTGTGCATGGATCTTCTTCATCTCCTTCTGATAGAGGATTTGGTGATTCATCACCCTCATGGATGCTGCAAATACACTGATCTCTCTTTCGGGAAAACCCAAATAATTTCTCAAAGAAATCATGTGCAAATGACTCTAATAAATCTTCACTTTTGGTCCTCTTTTCTATTCCTTTACTTTGAGAAGTGGAACAACTTAGTTCCTTTCTTGATGGATTATTGGTATTCAAAGAACCTACATGTGTTAATTTTTTTGAAAACATAGACTCTCTGTGTTTATTTACTTCATGCTGAGAGACACTCCTACTCCCTTTTCCATGTTTGCTGGCCAACTGCTTGGCAAGGAATTCTCTAGTCTCTTGATTTGTCTGAATGATGCTTTGGGATACATATTTCATCCCTTTCAATGTTCTTTGCATTAAAATTCTTAAATATTCTTGATCATCCATTTTTGAATTCTCTTCTTCACACAACTCAAATTCTAAATCTCCCATGAATGGAACTAATTCCACAACTGCAACTTGAAGATATTACTAAGCTACTTTTCCACTGAGAGTTACTTTCCACAGGATGAGCCAAGGAAAATGCTCTGATACCACTGTAATATTACAAGTCTGGTGTATAGACCTGGAAACTCTCCAATTCTGTTAATTGTATTAAAATCTCTGAACTTGAAATAGTTTACACAATGACTTTTCTGACTGGGCAAATAAGGGGTTTATTCTGGGAAATTTTGCAGACAAAAGGAGTGAGCAGCGGGCAGCAACAAAATAAAATAAGAAATTGACTTACCTCTACCATAACATATTTATATCTGGTTCCATTTAGGGTTCAGAATCCGCACTGCGGAAACGTACTACCACGCTTCTGGGCAGCCAAACTGTGCAACTAAGGAGAGTAGTTCGGTCTGTTTCAACCAGGAGATTATGGAAACTTGCAGAGGTTTATTACAAAATTAATATAACATAAATAAATTATTTTCATATTTCATTTATGTTCTGGAAATTTCTAATAAGTTTCGGGTGAATTTGGGATTTTTGGTAGTTTTGGCCAAGGAGAACCCTGCGCAGAGGAGGATGCAAAAGGGTGGTATGACCCAAACAAAAAATGGTTCTGGAGGTTGATATTGGAAATTAGGCATGTTGATAACCTATAGGAACTGACAGATCTCAGTTTGAGTTTACAGAACCTATTTTGCATCAATTTCAATAAAACTAGTTATTAAAAACCAGTAATCTAGCTAGGGTCTTAAAAGACTATCAAATTCAATTCTGTGAAACTTGAGATTTATAAAAGAGATAAATATGGGTTCTATGGACATGAAAATTTATTTCAATCCCTTTCCCATCATAAAATATTCATTACAACACTCATATTCACTCAATTCCCCCCCATACACTAATAAAATAGTATCTTTTAATGAAACTGAGATGATATTCTTTAGGGTATGAGATATCTCGAATTGATAAATGTAATGTTCAGAAGATACTGACACTACAGAATATAAATAAAATTATTTACTGACCATTACAAAATGCTTCCAAAATTAAGGGGCAGGAGGCCCGAATCTTGACCAGCAGGGGCTGTGAGCATAGGTGAAGCATGGGCTTCACTGGAGCTCGACCTGAACTTGATGGAGGCTATAATAAATTCTGGGATAAACTTCAATGGCTGACATTAGCACTCCATATCTGCTATATATATAAAGGGAGATAGAAGAGAAGGGAGGAGGGGTTTGGGGACCATCACCCAATGTTCTGAGGCACAACACTCAGAGAGTATGCTCACAAAGCATAACCACAATATCAAATCATCCAAACTAAAGCAATGGGTTTTAATTTATATTTTATAGACTTATGGATGACCTGCTTAGTAAGTTGATGCCAATGGTAACCTGTGAGAGCAAGTCAACCCCATGGGTGAGCTAACCCTAGCCACAAAAGCACCCCCTTTGGGAAATTAGGCAAGTAGGACCATGTGGAATTGTTTCTAATTCCAAATCATCCTTCACATTTAGAAACTGCACCCTCCCTTAGTAAAAAGATGCCTCTTTTGAGTTATGACAACTTTCTGCTTTTCCCGGCTCGTAAGGAAACTCTTACTTGCCTTAAAAAACTTTACTGCTTTTACCTCTTTCTGCTTTTTCTACTTTTAGGAAACTTCCCTTTATTCTCTTGCTTGCTTTTGTCATTGATTTTCTTATTTTTACCAAGGAAATTTTACTAGCTTTCCCCAATGCACCCTCTTGACATGGCAGCCTTAATTCCACATCATTATTGTGCATAATAAATAAAATTGCTGAAATAAAATTAAATACATGCCTTAGAACAATTATTAGTAAAAATTTATCCTAGGAGGAATAATTAATAACAACTTGAGGCCCTAGGAACTTAGAATGGTCAACACTTTTAATGGTCAATTTAAGGGGACATGACAAAGACCTTCAACAACTTTGCTTGCAATAGGTAGTGCTCTGTAATGCACACGTGCAAGTATTCTATGCCAAAGCTCATTTGGCTCTACTGTGTCATGTACCAAGGCTTGTTCTGGATGGTTGTTCAATTTGTACAATGCTCCTTCTTGTTCTCCAATCACTACTGCATCATCGATAGTATTACCTCTTTCCCACATGATGACTTGACCATCTATGAATGTAACCCTCATTCCTTTTTCATCCAATGCTGATATGAAGAGAAGGTTCTTCTTGAGTCCTGGCATAAACAATACTTCTTTCATTGTTAGAGACTTACCAGATTCTAGTTTATATGAAGATTCCCCACTACCTTTTATTGGATATTGGTAGTGATATCCTAGCTTCACCTTGTGAGGTGATTCATGTTCTGACAGTCTTACAAAGGATTCCTTGAATCCAGTCATATGTTTGGAAGCCCCACTGTCTATAAGCCAATCATCACTACCATGAGTAATGTTACCTATGAGAGCAGAGATCAAAACATATTCATCCTCACTTGAAGAATATTCACTTTCATATATGGATCTCTTCTTGGATGGTTCATGTCACGTCCCCATCCCTTCGACCGACGAAGAGGACGCGACCATGGGGTTAGCCATCCAGGATACCAGCCCCATGAACATTTGACTTACAACAATCTGATGAAAACAAAATGCATTAAAGTAGAACATGCATACTTGATGATTTATCGTACACAGATGCAAGTATCTATCATACACAGCGGAAACAACATACATTCATACAAGCATTCATTGGACATGTTCATCATAATCATTAACAGAAAATGAGGTTGCAGAAGTAAAATTAGGCAAGATTAATTATCTTATGAAAACCCCTTCTGCAACCAGCTATGTCGTTGCAACGTTCCACCCAACCATAGGCCAGCGTGGTCCTTAATCTCTCAGCAGCACTGCCACCCCCGAGCTGGGCATGATTCTCTAAGGAATAAGGAAACAAGCAGGATTACACATAGACATGGATACACAAAGCACTGCCAAGCCAACACTGTTGGGTTTATCAGGCCATTAAGGAGTTGGGAAAGGATAAATGCTAAGCTGGTGAGCTCATTGCAGAGCCAAGGACACCTACACCAGAACTAGCCTGACTTCTAAGACACCCACACACACCCAACACAAGGAATCAGTCCCTTCTCTGCTACACAGTCCCTTAGGTCCTGAATTCCCTTCCAGTGCTATTCAGGGGTTGTGGAGAAGAAATCCATCCCTCTAGCTCTGTCTGTGTGGTTTCTATCCACCAGGTTTGTCAAGCAAAACTAGGCCCCCATCCCTGCTCCCAACATAGTCCGAAGACCAACCATTGCATGCATGCAACTACTCAGAAATTACATCCTAACTGGGGAAATGATTTTTGAGTCGTTCTTGGCCCTATCATGGCCAAAATGACTCCAACAATCTACAGTATCCCCCAAATGCAACAACAACAAGGCTCACGACGTAGGGAAACAACCGTCCCAAATGCAACAGCAAACGAAAATCACAACCTGAGGAAAGCACCAGTCCGCCCTGGACAATTAAACAAGTGGAAAAGACCTACATTGGCCGCACTGGGGAAGTAAAACACATACTCTGAGCCTGTACATGGATGAGACTTGCACCAAGCCCAATCACAAGGAAGACCACAACATTCACAGGGAAGGAAGGCCGCAACACCCAAAATCATCCTGTGAGGAGAGGATACAGCCGCCCATCCACAAATCCGAAGAGGAGAGGTCTGCGTGGGTAAAACCAAGAAGTCCCGTGCGTGGTAATGAACAACAATTCCCTGCGTGAAGATGAACAACCTACGGAGAGGACGTGAAAATGGAAGTGCGTGAGCAATAGCAATGTCGTGGAGAGAGTGGTATCCCTGTGTGAGTGATCGCAATGGTTTTTCCTTGGCCATAGTGAAGTCAACCATGGTGGAGTGTGCGTGTAGGTGAGGAATGACAGTCCTGCCACCCCACTCCCAAAGACCATAACTGCCTCAACCACCAGCAACAATTCTTAATGAAAGTGGTTGGAATAAAACAAGGGAAGATGACACATGGGTTGTTCTCTCATTGGCCAAGGTTTAACAATTTCCCCACCCTTATCCTTGTGAAAATCATGCCCCCATCTCAATTTAGTTGCCGTGATCATAGCTGGTCAGGTTCATTTAATTAATTATGCATATTTACATGATGCTGAAACTTAATATGTGCCGCATGCCCCGATATACCATCGGTGACAATTTTAAATCCAAAACATAGCATAGCTAATCAATGGTGGGGACTTAGCCTTTAGCTCCGCACAATGATCATTACAATATATACATCATGTACATTTAATGCAATGGGGTCAAAACCGGGGTGTTACAGTTCATCATCCTCTGCAGCAGGAGCATGATGTCTTCTTTTGTTCCCCTTCTTCTTATGAGAGTGGTTCTTTCTCTTAGGACAGTCTTTTGCAAAGTGCCCTATCTCATCACATGTATAACATCTTATTCTAGATAGGTCCTTTCTATTGTTATCTCTATGATGAGGATTCTTACCTTTGAAGTGATGAGGTTTTCTTCTGCCTCTCTTGGAGTGAACTGTGAGAGCTTGATCTTCACTTCCCATCTTCTCTTCTTGAGCTGCTATGTGAGCTTCTTCTTGAGAGCACTCTTCCCATAGTGTGCTGAACTTTACTAGCTTCTTTCTAGCACAAATTCCTTAGATGAAAGAATCCCATGACCTAGGAAGGCCATTCAAAGTAGTAATCACAATCTCTGCATTTTCCACTTCTTCATCAATAACTTCTAATTGTTCCTTGATCTCAGAGATAGAATCAACACCAAAATGGTAAAATCCCCAAAAAAGTAAGTGATCTTCCAACAGCAGTAATCTTCTTCTTGACTAGTCTCCGTGTCTTCTCTTTCCTCAACTATGCGCTACACTTGAGTGTGGATTAGTTGTATGATAAATAGAGAGTCATGTTCTCTATTTATACTAATCCCGACATGACTAAAACCCTACCGGGGCTGACCTCTACAAGGAGAGTCTAATAACCCTAGTGACCCGAAACTACAGGGACTTTAACCCTTAGACAATCGAAGGGTTACTCACTATAACTTAACATGACTTGTTTACATTATTGATCCTCCTAATCAAAACATCAGGGCATGACAATATGACTCAATTTCATTATAGATACATCTCGGAATAAATATCGGGTTACAATACATAAGATATATAGATGAATACATTTTAAAGTTACAAATACATCAACACTACTAATATTCTATGTATCCATCTAGGGTCACTGGATACCAATATCCTCTATCTTGAACCTTCTCAAAATTTCTTCTCGCACCCATCTGTGAGCTTGTCATCTTCTATAGGATTTCATCTTCAACCTGTATCAAAGGTTAAGATCTTCATCACTCTAGGTGATATTCAAGATCCTCATGTATGTGGTATCCCATGGGTGTATTCTGAGCTTGTACAAGGTATTCCTTCATTTGCACACATGATTCTACCTATCATGTGCCTCAACTCCCACTAGCTGCAAATGTCTCTTCATAGGATATGCCTTCTTTCTGTGAGAAGCCTTGTGCTACCAATCCTGCCTTGTATCCCACAATGTTTCCATATACTGCATGTTGGATATTGTAGATCCATATGGAAGATACTATAGACGTCACTTCAGGTCTCGATGTCGCATCCTAGACATCATTCTTCTTGAGCTAGTACTATCCTTCCCTTTCTTCTTGCCTACTTCTTCATACCTAAAAGGCTCTGCATCAATGATGTCGCTCAACAGTGTCACATAACTAGACAATGTTTGAGGCTGCTTCAATTCTTTGAAAGTATCATCATATTCTTCTTTATCTATTGTCACTTGTTCTTTGAAACACATCTCATCCTTCTTTTCATGTAGATGATTATGTACGCGATCTTTCCTACAAGTCAAATACATTTGTATGGTTAGAAAAATTTCATAAGGCATATTCATAATGGAAAATTCTTATGCATAAATATATGATCATGCAACTATTTTAGCCAATACAACATTCATCCATATGTCACGGAAACTTTCTAGATGCCTTCCATATCTACCAGGACAACATTGATATTGTGCACTAATCCAATATGTCGGCAAAGAGGTTTCATTCTAGATAAGTAGCAATGGAGAGTTGTATAGCACCATGAGCTACTTACCCATCACATGAATATTAGTAGTATACTGTCATTAATGCAAACATTCTATCATGCATAATACATCAACTAAATATAAACAAATGCATAACAAAAACAATATCATGAAATGACAATTGAATACTTATATTTATTTGTTTCATGAGTAGACTCCTTATTGAGCCTTCAACTTCATCATCTTCTTCATTTATAATAGCATCATTTCTTATCCAAATGCTAAGATGGATAAGAGGTTCTTCAAGAGTTGAGTTCTTCATATTCCTCATCCCTTGAGGGATCTTCTTTGTATGGTGAGATCTTGATCTTCAGTTGCTCCCATCTTCTTTTCTCTTATTATGAGTCGAGCTTCTTCTTGTGTGTGCTCTTCCCTGAGTCTACTAAAAGTAATCACTTCCTTTTGGCACACATTCCTTGAATGAATGATTCCGATGATCCTAGGAGTCCATTCAAGGTGGTTATCACAACTTCTGCATTCTCCACTTCTTCTTCTACTACTTCAGGTTGTTCTTTGATTTGAGAGACCCTTGTAAAGTATGACTATATGGTCTCAACATTCTGGATCTTCACATTCTTCAACTGGTTTCTCGAAGTCATCTTTTGATTTATGTTCTTCCCTTTAAATATCCTGGTCAATGAATTAAACATCTTTTTTGGTATCTTTAGGGAAGACACTTGGGGTATAAGGTGATTCTTCATTGAATTAGAAATGATCTTCTTGGCCTTGACCAAGTTCTTCTTGTGTAAGGCTTTTAGCCTAATCTCCCTCTTGAACTGGGACCTCTCCACTTATGTAGGTGTCCAATTCATTTTCTTTAAGAATGAGTGAGATCCAATAATTCCATTCTTGGAAGTTGTCAGCCTCACCAAGCTTGTCATCAAGCTAATGGGATAGATCACTTTGAAATGAGAACCTCAAAGGAAAATAGCAAAAGATTAGATCTTATCGATTTGAGGTGTCCATCAAGGTTTTGGAGCTCGTTGATCTAGGGTTTGTCATAGAAACCCCAATTTTCAAAACTTAGAATATTTCAGATCTAATTGGATGGAAAGATAGATCTCTTCAAGGTGAGCTGTCCATTGTACTCCTTTTCTGAAAACAGTGGAGGGAAGCTCCTGAAATAGGAAGCCCTACTTTACCAATTTATTTTGCAAAAATGCATGACACTATTTATATGGTATCTATAGAATTGATGCTCCTCTGTGTCTGAAATTTTGTACTAACGTAGCCTCATCAGTTCTTGTTCCAACACCATAGATTTCATCATAATTGGTTTCACCAATTGGGACTTATGAGCGTTTTACCAAGGTGACTTGTTTGAGTACTGTTCAACATAGAAATGTTGTATGGACTTCCACATGTCACTGTGCAATATTCAAGGTCTAAAACATTTACCACAAAAAGTATTGTCCGTGCCCTTTCTGAAACATATTTAGAAATTTCATTTGGACCTTCGTAGCCCGAGATATAGCAATTCTCCCTAGGTGTCCTATTTGGGAAGGAATCCTAGGAGAGGATGGAACCTTAACTTGGAGGAATCATATCTCCTAGAACGTAGAGAATATGAGGCTGAAACTTGGACACAGTGTACATCAAGAGTTCATATTTGGCTTATGAAGGTTTCAACTCTTGATCCTTCTCCAATCCAGAGATATAGTGAATGTACCAACACTTATTAGTTTCAATATTTTAGGGTTTTTCAAGCCCGGGGTCAAACTAAGGTTTGACTTTCCCAGAGCTTCACCTAACCAAAAATATTGACCCATGTCTCTAAACTTCGATTTTGATGGGGAGAGTAATCCTATGCTCGGCTCACTAAAAAATTCCACTTCTGTGAAAATCCCTAATTTTCCGCGGCAAAAACTGAAAATGCCCGGAATCAAATTCCTCTTTGATAGAAAGATGCACCCTTCAATAGAGAGTTAGCCTAGCTGATGGATTGTGGAGAGAGACCCAAAAAGTAAGAATCCCTAGCTTATGTAGCTACACAATGTCTTCTTCTTAGGTTAGCTATGATACCATGTTAGATTTTTATCATTTAAGCAATATAATCTTAATATCTTATCTAAGAGAATAACATCCACAGGAAAAATCACAAAAGACAAGAGAAACAAAGGTATAAAACCCCACAACTTCCTCCGAGATAGAATGAGCACCAATGGCAGAAGTAAAACCTGAAAACATAAATATGATCTCCAACAGCTTGATCTCTCTCTCTCTCACTCATGTGCCTTAGTGAGTGAGTGTGTGTGTGATAAATAGAAAGGACCACTCTCTATTTATATTCTTTCATTCACTTGATGTCCACTTCAACATGTCGGCCCCACTTAACAATTACTTATTAGGGCCAACATCTCTAGGAGAGTCTAATAACCCTAGTGCCCCACAACTATGGGGTCTTTTCCCTCCGATCAATAAGAATGGTTAACCTTGACACAATTGTGGGGACTATTTCCCCAACTTACAATGGAGGGTTAACCTCAATGACTTTACATGACTTGTTTACATTATTGAATCTCCCGATCGAAACATCGGGACATGACATGACTCAATTACATTATAGATACTTCCTGGAATAAACATCGGGGTACAATACATAAGATATACAATTGAATACATTTCAAAGTTACAAATACATCAACACTGCTATCACACAAGAACCAGCTGTAGGAACACAAGGCATTATTATTGCTTCATGAGAAATTATAGTGGTAGAAGTCTATGCTGCTATATAATAGAGAATACATTAAGAGGTATGAGTTTCATGGTTCATTGATGCCTACATTGGCTTACAATTGTTATCATGGTCCTTGCATATTTGATGTTGTGATTCATAATGGAAGAGAGATGTTGTTGTCACTATGAAAATATTTCCATAATAATGAAAGATAGACCAGCCTTTGGGAAAACATGCTTATATTTACATGGAAGCAAACCAATTTTTTTTTGGATTTGAGATTTCATGATTACAGGGTTTCTATCCACATGAAAAAAGCATCAATTGTTACTATTAAGCCATGCTCAGCCCACGGTTTCATGACTAGCCATCTATTTCTAGCTCATTTTATTGTTGCATCTCAGAAGGTGAAGGTATATCCAAGGAAAAAATCAAGGTAATAGCAGAATACATATTTCAATGATTATGTTTTAAGTAATCTGAGTTTTTAGAGCAGCAATACATAGTCATTTCCAGATCCATGCTTTGTTTTCAAAATGAGATTATTAGAAGCTACGTAAATGTATGAAGTGAGATACATACATTCATAGGTTTTTTTAATTGACAAAGAGATTTACTGAATATGGTGGCTACCAACTATTTTGAAATGGCTTGGTGCTTTGAGATTCTCATTCTTAGCTGGATATGGGTTTTATGCTTACTGCAATTGGATTTTTGGTGCTATATGTTTTCATTAATATTTTTATAAGAATGGAAACGATTGAGAGGATCCCTTCAACTACTTTGAAATAGTCCCACCATACACAACAATTGAAAAATGGCCATTTTAATTAGTAAATAAATTTTATAACAATATGGAGGATTGATGTGTAGATCAAAACTTGTTTTCTGCCTTGAAGAATCTTAGCAAAGAATGAGTACATGATGTATCCTTAGTTTGGGGGAGATGTCTATTTACAACTAAGATGACAACTCTTCTTTTACATTAGGACATGCAACATATTCAGTTTGGGGGAGTGGTTTTTTACATTCTTTGTGCATACTAATTTTTACTCATTCACAGCTTGCAAAAGTGTGGAAATTTATTTAAGGATATATTATGAACCGTGAGTTGGTTTTTTATGAAATTTTGAGGGAAGAAGCATCATGGTAGGAAGAAAAAGTGTGGAAATTTTTAGCTCAATCAAGCACATGCGTTTTGAGAAAATGACCATCATCACCTGTAGCCAATTTACGTTTTTGTTGAAATTTGTGATATGGGTTTCTATAATTTTTGGTGTGGACATGCATTAGAACAATAAATAGGTGCTTAAAAATTTCTAGCACAACCCAGTTTGTAGTTTGTGAAATATTGGTTCAGGAAGTTTAGTTGCAACACAACTGCAAAACATCTTTATTCATGTTTTTCTACAAAAGTGTAGAAATTGAAATGAGCATATCTTGTAATTGGTAAATTATATTATCATGAGTTTTGGAAATAAAGTGTATCATACCAAGATTAACAAGAATGATAAGTTTCATCCCAATCCAATCTATGGTTTTCGAGAAAATGACCATAATCACCTACATCCAATTTGCATTTTTCTCAAAATTCGTGATGTGGGTATTTCTTATTTTTGGTGTGTAGTTGCATTGGACTAGTATAAACCTTCATAAAAAATTTCAACCAAACCTAGTGTGGAGTTTGGGAGAAAATGATTGCGGAAGTTTTCTTCTCAAAAGGCTATGACTCCGGTAAATTTAGCGCTCCTTGGTTGTAACTCCACCAAATTTAGCGATCTTTGGGCTACGACTCCGCCAAATTATTTGCCAAATTATTCCCTAAATGAGCTGCAAAACCATAAAAATCTTGCCTTTTTCCCATTTCGCGCAGCTGCAACACCATAAAAATCTTGCCTTTTTTCTCGTTTCCTGTAGCTGTAACACCGTAAAAAAAATATTTCCTTTTTCTATTTCGCACAGCTGTGTCGCTATAAAAATATTTCATTTTTCTCATTTTGCACAACTGTAACACCGTAAAAAAAATTATTTCCTTTTTTCATTTCGTGCAGTTGCAACACCGTAAAAACATTTCCTTTTTTCCCATTTCGCACAGCTGCAACACCGTAAAAATATTTCCTTTTTCCCGTTTCGTGTAGCTGCAATACTGTAAAAAAATTTCCTATTTTCCTTGCTCCGCACAGCTGCGACTCCGTTAAAATTTTGCCTATTTTTATTCTTTTCGCAGCTACAACTCTTCCATATTTATCCTATGTATAGCCGTAACTCCACAAAAACTTTGCTTATCCTTCTACTTTTCACAGTTGCAACTCCACTTGCATAGTAGAATGAAAAGCAACAAGTGAATGAGTTCTTCTAGTTGGATTCTACAAAGGTATTGGGTTGCATGAGGAGATGTAACAAGTTCAGTTTGGGGGTGATGTTGGGCCATGGATTTGTCCACTTTTTCATCACTTATCGATATATATTTCATCCCTTTTCTTCATATTTTCACCCATTTATCATTCCATTTTCCATCAATTTGTTGTAACTACGCGTAAAACACCATACTACTTCCATTGATGGTTTAAGTGGTTAATAATGATTATTTTCCTTTATCTTTTATGGATTGAAGACTATTATGCATAATTTTACTAATTATGGTTTATGGAGTAATTTTCTATATTAACAATAGAAACCCTCATGGTTCAAGCCTCTAGCTCATGATCAAATGGCCTTAACACAAAACGCATGCCAAAAAGAACACATGAATTCGTGTCTTGATTTTATGGCACATGGAAACGAATATTAAAAATCCAGGACATGAGTTTTGTGCAGAATGGCCGGATTTACCTGACTCATGAAGAAATCACCAAACAAATCCATGGTTTGTGATATATGACTGGTTGTTTGATAGGGTATTTTCCAAATTTACTGTTGCAGCCGGTTCCAAAGTTGTTAGCAGTTACAGCCATGTTTCAGCTGTTACATATCACAAGTTGGGGATTCAGTTCCACATTCCCTTGAGATAATTTTATGTATAAATATGTAATCAACTTCATTGATAGGGGGAAGGAGAGAAAGCAATGTTATGATGTAGGATTTGATCCAGATCTATTGTAATCACTCCATTATGATAATACATGGCAGCAGTTTCTTAAATCTGGAGTTGTAGACTTTCATTGTGGAGATCCAACTCTGCTTAGTGGAGGAAGGGCCCTCTTTCCTTAGCAGATGCTGGTAGTGTTGATTGTAGGTGTTTTATTTTGCAGATTTGTTTATTTGTTAGTTCATTCTTTCATTAGATTGATCATATTTGTTTTTATTATTTAGTTCATGCTTTCATTAATTTATCATAGTTGGCCAACATAGCATTTCTTCCAGGTTTATGTATTTAGATATTGCTTCTTAAGAATTTATTTTGTTGAAGTGTGATTATATTTACAGTTTGGATTTATGAATATGATTGTGGTTTGTTTTCTTTTCAAGAAGATGTGATCTAGTTTATAATGAGTTTTGATTTCATACCAATAGATAACAGTGTCGGGTAGAAATTGTGCTCGCATAGATCTTGCATGATAGATTTGAAATAAAATGCTTCCTTGGGTTGACAATTTATTTTTAGCACTCTGTATGTTAAGTTTTAATTCACTGGCATATAGTGGTCTCAACAATAGGAAGAGACTAGAAGACAAGGTTTGCCACTTGGAACGAGATTCTATGCACTCTATGACAACAAATGATGGAATATTCTATGACAAGCATGGAAAATTATGTCTTGATTGATGACATATGACAAATCGGACATGAGAAGGATAAAAATAGCCACCGGGAGGTCTAATTTTGGTGTTATAGGAAACCATTCAAATTGGGGAAAGAATTGGAGCTTAAAGTGGAAGACAAGTGACATGAGAGTTACTAAACCACTAAGATGAGTTGGAGGAAGCGCATGGAGGGAAATTACACCTTACAAGGCCTCATGAATTTAATAAAAGGATTTCATGAAGAAGCATAATAGATTTTGATAGTTTTTTAATTTTCTTTAGGCGTTTTGGAGAGATTCTTGTCCATTGCAAATGAGTGTTCACTCTCCTTGCTTGTGAACTAATTTCGAGGGAGTTGGATTCCTTTCCAAGTTGGTTGATGGAGAGGACATTTAGACCTATAATGGGAGATTAATGAAGGATTTTTATTTTCATATTGAAGTTCCATCCATTCGAAATCTCATCTCTCCCCCCATTCTCTCGTTCCTTCTTCTCCATTCCCCCACACCCTCATTTGATGGCGCACTTGTCGGAGTGATTCTTGCTCCTTGGTGAGGATGGTTGATGCCCAAGATTTGATTTATGATGTATGTATCTGTAATATAATATCAATATTGTATGTAAGTTGAAATATACAAAATACATGTATGAAAATCTTGCATTCCCCACGCTCTTCAATAACTAGTTTTCATGAATTTGGCTTCAATATTTTTTTTGTAAGTTGGATGCTAATATGTTAAGGAGAAAAAATAATGGTACATAGGAAGCTACAGTGCAGAGATGCAGATGTGCTCATGAGGAGAAAACAAAGAAGTTCAAAGATGACTTGGACCCTCCCTCCAAGAGGGAAAATAGGTCTACAAAACTTGAACCCTCCCTCTAGGAGGGAAAATAGGCCCAAAAGATAAACATATACAAAAATCACTTGTTCTTTGAAGGACTAGACTAACAGAATCCAATTTTGTTGATATAGAAGCAAGAAAAATATTGGGTATGTTTTCCAGAGCCACATATAGTCGAAGGAAAACATGAAAACAAGACGAAACCTAGTTATGGTTTGTAGAAGGGTTCCTCCACAATGAGGTAGCCAAATCCTATGGAGGCTAGATGCGCTTGCTCGCTTAGAGTGTCCACAGGATTGTCACTGAAAGTGTTCATCTCCTCATCACTAGTGGAGCCATCTGCCTCATTGGTACCTACAGGGGGTTGCTTAAAGGGGATAGCGACAACCTTTTTAGCCAAGACTAGATTGTAAGTAAATTTTCCTACGAAGAGAGTGGAAGCTTGATTCTGTGGTGAAGGAATGGAGTTGGATGGAGGGGCTGGGATGGAGCTCACAGGAGCAGTCGTTGTGGGTGGAACCACTTGAGGAGCCAACAGTGGGGGTCGAGTTGGAGGCTTGGGAGGGGAAGGGGGGTAGGAGGCAACGAGTGGAAGTGAAGTATGAGGCTGTTGAGAAGGCTCTTGAAGACCTAGTAGTTTATCCTCCTCTCCAAGTTTATTCTGGTAGCACTAACAACCCCAGATAATTCATCCTCCCAGTCATTAAAAATCCTCCAAAAATCTTCAGGAATTTCCACATTGAAACCATCCCTGCTGGCGTGTGCTGAGAGTGGGATTTTATGCTCCTCCTAAGCACCTCCTCCCTGTCGTCCATGACGATGGACTCCACGTTTCCTCCTAGAAATGGAGGAATGGTAAAAAATTACCGAGCAAAGCAAAGCTGAGAGAAAAACTATAGTGGGAGCTGAAGACTAAGAGCAGTGAATGATGATTGGGATGGAACTGTTGAGAAAATTACCCTCCCATAGACGATATGGAGAACATAATGGTGGGTATTTCTTGCCATGCAACAGGCTGGCAAGTTAATGCAACCTCGCTGTGAGTTGACAACCGTGTCCCATCGACCTGTCTGGAACTGGAAAGGTCCCATGCAGGAGTAAAGGCCCACCATTAGGAGGAGAGGCATAATGAATTCATGCAAGGAGGGGGATGGCTCTCTCAGCCTCCCCCGTGTCAATGCTGAACTGACGAACACCTGCATTCGGGTCAAATTTGGCTTCAGTATTGAAGTAGCTTTATATTAGATTTGTATGAGGACATTTATAGGAGTTTTACGATGCTGGGGAATAAAGATATGATGCACGGATTGTAATAATATGTACAAATTTTATATAAGTCGAAATATCATAAATTCATGTATGAAGAGATTGCATACTCATGCCCTTGTATCACTAGTCTTCATGGATTTTGGATTCAATCATGAAGTAGTTTTATACCATATTTGTATGAGAGATATTATATAAGTTTGAAGATGTTGTGAAAGACATATATTATGTATTAATCTTTAATTTAATTTCTGTATGCTTTATGGGTCGAAATCCAAGAAACTCATGTGTGAAAAGCATGCATTCCCATGCCATTGAATCACTAGTTTCCATGACTTTGGCTTAAATCTTGAAGGAGTCTTGTATCAGATTTGTGTGAAGGATGTTCTCCAAGTTTGATGATGTTGTGACAGCCATATATTATGTGTTACTCTATAATTTCATGTCCCTATTTTATGTGCATCTAAATCAAAGAAATCCATATGTGAAACTATTGCAATTCCACTCTACTAATCACTAGTCTTCATGTGTTTGACTCCCATACTGAATGAGTTGTATATAAGAATTGTATGAAGGGATTTATATTATGTTTAATACTATTTGGGAATCCATTTTTATTATGTATATGGTATCTATATTAAACATCCTGATCTGAACCTTTAACTCTACCTTCATATGTCAAAATCGAGCTCGTTATGCAATTTCTTCATAAGCTAATTCACTGAAAGTTATCAAACGAATGTGGAACTCTATAGAGAATTTGAAGAACTAATAACTGTTAGGATTATTAATCCTTCCTTTTCCAATTTGGTCATATGTTTAAATCAGGAGTCATGTCTAAATCGGGAGTCCATCTAGTCTATTTATAGTCATTAGCACCATTGGGTAAAATTGACCTAATTGGGGCACATGTTTCAGTTACCAAAGTGTGGGGAACACTAATTGAGGCTCACTGCCACTTATTGCACTTGATTGCATAATTTTAGGAGTCTCCTAGATCAATCCCTACAATTTAGGAAGCAACTGGTAGTGCCGAAACCAACCAAGGTCAGCTCACTTGAGTTAATGACTAGTCAAGCCAAGTTAGGAGTCAGTTACATTCAGTTCTATCCCTCTACATTCAGTTAGCAATAGGTTTAATTGATTTCATACATGTGGGGTGATTTCCTCACCTACCACAGTCATTTAACCATTAGTCAACACTAAATGTAACACTTGGTTGTGTTTTAAAGCTCCTATGAGCTCCGGTTATGATTTAGACAAGGACAGTTAACTACTGGGTCCTCGGATAGTGATTTAGACAAGGTCTTGGTTACCTATAGTCAAGTAGAGTTTAATCAATTCGAAATTCCTCATGTGGATTTGAATTGCTTGTGGCTATTAAATTCATTGTACTTCATTGTAATTATCTATCTAGTTACTCTTTGATTAATGAAAAGCATTCACAGCTGCAAGCCATTTTTGCACTGTTTCATTCTTCAATAACTGAATAAATTGTGTGATCTATCATGTGAGTTGTGTGTTTGTCTACAGATCTATTTGCTCAATTTAATATGGTATCAGAGCCTCGGTGGACAAGGCACTTCTCCTCCTCAGATCTTCTACTGGATCATTTTTTTTGTTTTGTAGGTACAACTTCGAAACGATTTCATCTCTAATAAGACAAGGTCTCTATCGGGTGTCTATTGGACTCGGTAAAGAGTGCCTTAGTAAGATTAACTGGATGAATAAAAGTGATGGAGCTTTTGGAACAATGGCAACAGGTCTTTCTCCTAGCTTGCGCTACCTCATTAGATCTATTGAAGACCCGAAGGAACTCTGGACAAGATTGGACAGAACCTTTGGAATGACTTATGAGGATCATAATAGCACTTTGGAGAGCACATCCATCACCATAAGTGTCCTTGATCCAAAAATATCAGCCTCCGCTCTCTCTGATGAAGTTGTTCAAGATAAAGAAGAAGCAGAAGCTTCTACACAGTCAATTCGAATTGAAGACAGTTTCCATGCGGTGAATCCTTCTCCTGATGCTCCGGAAGTTCATGAGATCTATGATATCTCATATTCTCATATTTATGAAACCGAAGAAGACATTTGAATCTATGATATTGAAGAAAAATTCTGCTGCACTTCCATGCAAACATTCATCGGTGATTTTCCTTTAAATTCTGTGCAAAATTTACTAGTAATTGCTTCCGAAAGTGAAGAGAAATTTTATTTTTCTCCCTTTAATGTTGCTGCTGGTGTGAAAATATGTGATACCTTGGATATTTTGGAAGAAATATGAGATTACCAGAGTGATCCATTCGCTCTCCATGATCTAGTTTTTCCAGCAAATTCCTGCAGGATTGCATGCACCAAAATTCAGAATTTTGATGAAGAAGAAAGTTGTGCATCGACCGTCACGGTTAACCATTTATTTGAATCTGATATTAACCTTATTGGATCTGATATGATATTATTTAGATATGATCTGATATTTCTTGGTTTAATATATCAAATTCATAATCTTTCAGTACTGCTTGTAGCTATTCTCATCAACGGTGTGAAGAAACAAGTACCGCAAGTCTCCTACAAAACCGCTGCTGGGGATTTGATTCCATTTCACAGTTTTGGATCTATTTTGAACCTATTTAGATCTGATTTAATTTATTATATGATATTATTTGGTTCATATTTTAAAATCCAAAATCATTCAGTCATGCTTGTAGCTGCTCTCACCAATTCCGGTGTGAAAAATCAAGTACCGCACTTTCTCTTCAAAACTGTTGATGGGGATTTGGTGTTAGTTTCCTCATATGAGGTTGCTGATATTTTATTATGTGATTCATTATCTATTTCAGAATATATATAATACTATGAATCTCAAGCATTCTCTCTCAACAGTCCCAGTTCTTCTCTACCATTGATCACATGCTCGTCTCCTCTCAGAACTAGTAAAGAGGAAGATTTTTTGCATCCGCCTGGACACCTGCTCCTAACACTTGGGGCTGTTCTTACCACTCATGGTTTTCTGTTAATGGATTAAACATATCATTTTCTTGAGTGTTCCTCACATTCTCTGAATTCTCAAGAACCTTTTCTCACTTTTCAGTTGACTTCAGTTGCTCTACATGGGTCCAGTCTTCATCCGGCAGCTGTCTATATTTCTGATTTAGTTGAGCATATCATTCTTGTTCCAAAGAGGAAGATTCCTCCAGACATAATGATGGAGAGTTTCACATGCTAGGCCCCAGGATACCTATGCACAGAAGAACCATATTGATCTTCATTCTACCTGCTTAATTAGAAGGGGGGTTTTTTTCCCATGTGGTTTTTCCCTAGCACCTTGTTTTTGAGCAGTTATATTAATTTAGTTGATGTAATGGGTGACCTATGGTCTTAGTTACCACGGCCCACAGATTGTCCAAGTTAGCATTCAAGGGGGGTGTTAGGATTATTAATCCTCCCTTGTCCAATTTGGTCATATGTCTAAATCAGGAGTCATGTCTAAATCAGGAGTCCATCCAGTCTATTTATAGTCATTAGCACCATTGGGTAAACTTGACCTAATTGGGGCACATGTTTCAGTTACCAAAGTGTGGGGAACGCTAATTGAGGCTCACTGCCACTTATTGCACTTGATTGCATAAGTTTAGGAGTCTCCTAGATCAATCCATACAATTTAGGAAGCAACTGGGAGTGCCGAAACCAACCAAGGTCAGTTCACTTCAGTTAATGACTAGTCAAGCCAAGTTAGGAGTCAGTTACATTCAGTTCTATCCCTCTACATTTAGTTAGCGCTAGGTTTAATTTATTGCACACATGTGGGGCACTTTTCTCACCTACCACAGTCAGTTAACCATTAGTCAACACTAAATGTAACACTTGGTTGTGTTTTAAATCTCCTATGATCTCTGGTTATGATTTAGACAAGGATAGTTAACTACTGGGTCCTCGGATAGTGATTTAGACAAGGTCTTGGTTACCTATAGTCAAGTAGAGTTTAATCAATTCGAACTTCCTCATGTGGATTCGAATTGCTTGTGGCTATTAAATTCATTGTACTTAATTGTAATTATCTATCTATTTACTCTTTTATTAATGAAAAGAATTCACAGCTGCAAGCCATTTTTGCACTGTTTCATTCTTCAATAACTGAGTAAATTGTGTGATCTATCATGTGAGTTGTGTGTTTGTCTACAGATCTATGTGCTCAATTTAATAATAACTGTGTGTAATTTCATTCAATTATTTATTATATAATTCTCCATACTCTTCTTACATATTTGGGAGGTTCTTACATGAGTTGGGAATCCCAGTTGGCCTACACCCTAGTGAGGGTTTCATCACAATTTCCTAGTAATTTTTATCCTTTTTGTCATCAGCCCCAAAAAATATTTCAGCGGTATAAATTCTGATACAAAGTATCCATAAACCACCTAGGGATGTTCTGATACTCACCATACCATATCCTTTCAAATTTGGGACCATTTGGAAAAAGTTGGAACCCGCTTGAGTCATGACTAGTTAAGCTCGAATTTTGCCCGAATTGCACTTTTCTCCAAAATTCTGAAAAATGGACATTATAGTGGTATCATAGCATGGTATTGGAACCTATTTAAGATATGGATGATAAGAGGGATAATTAGGACCTTAACAAATTCATTAAGTCATTTCTTGAAGGTATGTCCAAATAGTTTATGCAAGGGTTCAAAGTGATGGCCACTTAACTTAGGGGTAAGCTAGTAGCCAGGGGTAGTAGTAGTTCCCATCATACAAATAAAAATAATACCATTAATTTTGAATAATTGTATTATTGGATGAATGAATTTAGGGAAAAAATGCAAATGTAAATTCATTAAGGGACAATCAACACTCCAAAAGTTTGTAGGAGCATGAAATGGGAAAAGATCATCCTACTCGTGAAAAGTGCCTAGATACACCATTAAAGGAAGAAATATAGAATCATGAAGTGGAGCATCAATTACCTCAAGGTTATTACAGAGAATAACATAAAGAATAAATTGAATACAATCACACAATCCTTATTGATGGGGGTTGTGCAACTCAAACAGAATCTACTGATGGATCATTAAACTATGAATGAGTACCTACTCATGGGTGCTCACAACTCTATGCTGGGGAAATAGAGCTCATATTTCAAAATGTTTCTGAAATACATAGTTCTCATAAGCATGAAGATGAATACCTTGTGACAGATATTGAAAAACCAAGATCAACTTTCCAATCACCATTTGATCTTTAAGAATCTGATCAAATCAAGAAGAAAGAATAAGAGGAGGTTCACTCCTATGAACCATCATTCATTGAAGGGTATTTGAATATGAGTGAAATGGATATCCATGAGGCCCTTGGCATAATCCATGGCACTAAAGCATTTGTTTCAAATTCTTGTAGCAAAATTTCTTCATTGGAGGAGCCATCCTTCTTTGAAGACATGGGGAACATTCAAAGAGCAATGTGGAAGATCGAATGTAATTTCATGTCTTTTATTTTTTATAGAAACAATTTGGTTGAGCTTAGTTAATGATTACATGAAGCATACTTGAATAATAATGAGCATATTCATAATCTCAAAATTCAAAATGAACAACTTCTTGAGAGGTTGCAAGATACTTGTTCTTCCTCCTATGTTTTAGATTGTCATATGGTATATTTCTTAGAGGATTCTCATGACATGAGGGATCATGACAAACATGTAAAATTACAGGTTATTAATGTGTTTTAATATGATATTGATGAGAGACAATCACTTGTCATGGTGGAAGAGGAACTTGAGTTTCTTGTTGAAAATGGTTACACACTTTTTGAAGAAGTTCTTGATTCCACCACCTTGGAGCCAACCCATGAGGAAAGTTTTACATTTTTAAGGGAGGTGCATACTAGTACCCCTATGTATCCATCACATGATGAAATTGTTTCACTTTCTAATCATTTGGGTGATTTGGTTCTTTCTCCTAGATCTTACACTTCCAAAGTTTGCAGCACTCATCCTAATGAAGTATGGGTGAAATATTTATTTTTGATGGTGCCACTTGAAGAGTGTGTACTTTATATCTCTCCTTTTGATGATGACATTATTAGAGAACCATATTCTAGACATTTGTAGCACCATACCTTGTTACATTATGATGATACACATCTACATGGATGCACCTATGGTATTCACTTGAGTCACTTGGAGACTCGTGATTTCCCTTGCTCCTTTCCTAGTCCATTTGATGTTGGAGGAAAATCATCAAACACTTGAGTAAAGAGATATATAATTGAATAAATTTTTTGTTGGCAGAAATATCCTTTGTTATTTCATGATGATATAAATATTCATGTGTGTATTGATGAGACTTCTTGGAGCCACTTTAAGTCTTCATGTTTTCTTCACTCCTTATTTGGTTCAGGTTTTGGTGGAGGCTATTCATCTACTTCTTGGATGAAAGAACACACAGATGATTATCTTGATGCACATTATATTATTTTAGGGAATAATCATGGGACATGAGATCCTAACCTATGTCATTGGGACAGATCTGATATACTTGATGCTTGTGTGTATGGGCTACATGATGATCTACTTACTTGGATGTACAAACACTTTCTTGATTCTTAAATTAGGTACCTTATTTATGTACATTTGTATGATAATGGTATGTTTTTTCATGATCTATATTTTGTACTCATGATGTTGGGAAGGATTCAATACAAAAAATGGTATCTTTGTATTGCGTGGTTTCATATCACTTGGAGTAATAGATTGATTGTTCGGTTGAGAAAGAAAACCAACCTTCAATTATTTGAGTTCATCTTTACAGAGAAGTGCTCCAGTTTCGTATGTGGGAGAATTTTTGAGGGATGGAATCAATTTTCACATGCTTGGTGTTCATGGAATTTCATCATATACATTTCACACCAGATATATATCAGGATCATATGGGACCCTGGTATCATTTTTGGTCTCATCAATTTCAATTTTGGTGGCAACAAGAAGAATTCGATATTTAGTCACCACTTGAGAAGATGATTGTAATAAGAGTAGTGAAACAAAAATTATGGTCGTTCCTTTCTAAAATTCTTAGAATCTGAAGAAACTAATAGTTTGGTAACTCAATACCAACTTCAAAGAATTATACAAAAATAAAAGAAAGGGTGAAAGTTCAGAAAATGTTTCCAAAATATGGAGGTAAAGATTATTTGTGCAAATTTTGTTTTTATGGATTTGATTAATACTTTTGTTGTTAGTGGTGATATTAAATGATATATAAATATGAAAAATATACATCTCTTTACTTTTGGGAACACAAAATTGCAGTACATGAGTGCCACTACTCAAATTGCAACTAAATAAAATTAATGAGCAGAATCATAAGAGAGAACTTGATGCAAGGGAAGGAGTAGCAAACGAGGAGGCCACTTGGGATAATGGAAAAAAAATTGCACGATACAAACTTGGAACTTCTTGAGGACAATAAATATTGAGTGGGGAGGACTTTCATGTCCCTAATCAAATAATTTCCAAATAAGACTATTTGCAAATAATGTTTCACCAACCTACTAGTTCCCTAGGTTGAGATGGAGACATAAATTTTGTAATAAGGGGATATGGTACCCAAAAGGAATTTATTTTACCATATTAACATTTAAATGGGTCACATAAATAACAAATCCTAATAAAATAAGGTGGCATGGCTTCATGAATAAACTTGGAAGGTCGTCGATCCTTTGGGTGACTAGATTCCCAACACACTTGGCATGATATTCATCCAAATTTGAACACATGGGAAATGTAACATTATTGGATGGTTATGTGGTGTAAAATATCATATAATGAGATAATTATTTTGAATTATTAAAGGAGGGTAACTCCCATGGAAGAGGAAGATACTAGAAGACAAGGTATGCCACTTGGAAGGGGATTCTATGCACTCTATGACAACAAATGAAGGAAGATTGAGTGACATGTATGAAAAATTCAGACCTGATTGCTGACATATGAAAAATATAACAGGACAAGGCTAAAATTATCCACCAAGAGGACAAATTTGGGAGTTATAGGAAACCATTCGAATTGGGGAAAGAATTGGAGCATGAAGAGGAAGACAAGGGTCATGAGAGTTTCCAAACCACTAAGATGAGTTGGAGGAAGCCCATTGAGATAAATTCGACCTTAGGAGGATTCATGAAGCTAATAAAATAATTTCAAGAGGAAGAAAAATATACTTTTATCATTTTTTAATTGTCCTTTGTAATTTATGAGAAATTTTGCTTGACCATTGCACGGTGAGTGTTCACTCTCATTGCTTGTGAACCAATTTCGAGGGAGTTCGATTCATTTACGAGTTCGTTGATGGAGAGGCCATTAAGAAATATCATGGGAGATTAATGAAGGGGTTTTATTTAAGTTTTAACATCCATACAGTCAAATTCTCATCTATATCCTCATTCTCTCATTCCTTCTTTATTCCCTCACACTCGCATTTGATGGCGCACTTGTTGGAGTTATTCTTATGCCTTTGTTTGGATGGTTGATGACCAATATTTGATTTATGATGTATGGATCTGTAATATAATTTCAATATTCTCTATAAGTCAATATATCAGAAATACATGTATGAATGGATCACATTTCCCATGCTCTTGAATAACTAGTTTTCATGGATTTGGCTTCGATATTGAAGTATCTTTATATCATATTTTTATGAGGACATTTATATGATTTTTATGATGATGGGGAATAAATATATGATTTATGTATATTTAATATTATTTCAACCTTCTCTATAATTTGAAATATAAGAAATACATATATGAAGAGCTTGCATACTCATGTCCTTGTATCACTAGTCTTCATGGATTTTGGCTTCAATCTTGAAGTAGTTTTATACCAAATTTGTATCATATATATTCTATGAGTTTGAAGATTTTGTGACAGCCCTATATTATGTATTACTAGGTAATTTAATTTCAATATCCTCTATGGATTCAAACCCATGAAACTCATGCGTGAAAATCTTGCATTCCCATGTCATTGAATCACTACTTTCCATGACTTTGGATTTAATCTTGAAGGAGTCTTGTATCAGATTTGTATGAGGGATGTTCTATGAGTTTTATGAAGTTGCCACATACATATATGATTTTTTATTCTGTAATTTCATTTCCATTTTATATATGGGTCGAAATCCAAGAAATCCATATGTGAAGCTCTTGCAATTCCATGCTACTAATTCACTAATTTTCATGTATTTGACTCCCATACTAAATGAGTTGTATACCATACTTGTATGGAGGGATTTATCCGGTGTTTAATATTTTTTGGGAATCCATTTGTATTATTTATATTGTCTATATATGTCACATCATGATATGCACCTTTAACTCTACCTTTATATGTCAAAATGGAGCTAGTTATGCAATTTCGCCATAAGCAATTTCACTGAAAGTTATCAAATGAATGTGGAACTGCATAACCAGTTTGCAGAAATAATAACCATGTGTAATAAAATTCCATGAGTTCTTATATCAGTCTCCATACTCTTCTTACAAATTTTGGAGGTTCGTACATGAGTTGGGAATCCCAGTTGGCCTACACCCTAGGGGGATTTTCATCACAATTTGCTAGTAATTTTTAGCCTTTTTGTCATCAGCCCAAAATAAGGTTTTAGAGTTATAAAGTATGATAAAAAAGTATAAATAAACCACCTTGTGATTTTTTAATACTCACCATAACATATCCTTTAAAATTCAATACCATTTGGTGAATGTTGGAACCCTCTTGAGTCATGACTAGTTAAGCTCGATTTTTTCCCAAATTGCACTTTTCTCCAAAATTTCAAAAAAGGGACATTACATGAAATACTTGAGAATAATTGACCCCAATAAAATCATAAGGCTCATGATGCATAAAATTATAAATAGGGTTTTAATTAGCTCCAAGAAGGTTGAACAATAGTCATAGATGTGCCATTGTGATGGCTGAGACTTCTCCATTTTCTGTGCAACTTTGAAAATCAGTGCTATCAATCATATAGGAATACATAAGAAGCCTTGATACAAGGATATTATGTTGATGTAATTGTAAATTTGAAATGTATTCATCCGTATATCTTATGTATTGTACCCCGATGTTTATTCCGGGATGTCTCTATAATGTATTTGAGTTATGTCATGCCCCGATGTTCCTATTGAGAGGTTCTATAATGTAAGCAAGTCATGTCAAGTCATTGTGGATAATCCTCCTATTGGTCAAGGGTTAAAGTCCCCACAATTGTGGGGCCCTAGGGTTATTAGACACTCCTAGAGATGTCGGCCCTAGTAAGTAATTGCTAAGTGAGGCCGACATGTTGGAGTGGGTTTTAAGTGAATGAAAGAATATAAATAGAGAGTGAGCCTCTATATTTATCAGACAAAAATTCTCACTCATTGGGGCGCATGAGTGAGGGGAGAAGTTGTTGGGACAAGAGAGAGACTACTACTATCGGGAGATCATCTTTATGTTTTCGAGTTTTACTTTTGGTGCTAATTCTATCTCTGAGGAAGTTGCGGGGTTTTCTATTTTATGGTTACCCCAAGGAAAATTCTTTGTGTCTCTTGTCTCTTGTGTTTTATTGTTGTGCATGTTATTCTCTTAGTGAAAAGATCCTAAGATAATAATGCTAGCTTGAATGATAAAAATCTAACATGGTATCAGAGCTAACCTGAGAAGAAGACATTGTGCAGCTACATAAGCTAGGGATTCTTATTTTTTGGGTCGCTCTCCACAATCCATCAGCAAAAGTATGCTAGGATAACTCTCCATTGAAGGGTGCATCTTTCTGTGGAAGCAGAATTCGATTCTGAGCATTTTCAGTTTTTGGCGCGGGAGATTAGGGATTCTTACAGAAGAGGAATTTTTGAGTGAGCCTAGAATAGGATTTATCTCCTCATAAAAATCAAAGTTTAGAGACTTGGATCAATATTTTTGGTTTGGTGTAACTCTAGGAAAGTAAAACCCTAGTTTGACCCTAAGCTGGAAAAACCCTAAATACTAAAACAGATAAATTTTGGTACATTCGCTATCTCTCGATATTGGAAAAGGATCAGGAGCAAAAAATTGCAGAGGTAAAATATAAAATCCTGATGTACACGGTATCCAAAATTCAGCCTCAGATTCACTATATTCTAGGCGATATGATCGTTGAAGGTTAGGGTTCCAACCTCTTCCAGGATTCTTCCCTGAACAGGACACCTGGGGAGAAGTGTTATATCTGAAGCTTTTCAAGAAAGGGCATGGACTTTAATTTCTATGTTCCGTGTTTCAAACCCATAAGATGAAACAATGACACGTGGCCTTCCATACAACTTCACTATTCTAAAAAGTCCTGTAACAGGTCACCTTGGAAAAATGATCATAAATCCCAATTGGTGAAACCAATTCTGATGAAACCTATGGTGTTGTAACATGGACATGCGAGGGTACCTCAATGAAATTTTTTTGACATAGAGGAGTATAAATTTCAGATATACCGTAGAAATAGTAACAAGAATTTCTGTAGAAGAAATTGGAAAACTAGGGCTTCCTATTCCGGGAGGTTCCCTCCACTGTTTTCAAAAAAGGAGTACATTGGACTGCTCAAATTGAAGAGATATATATTTCTATGCAATCAAATCTGAAATATTCCAAGTTTTTAAAATTAGGGTTTCTCTGGCAAACTCTAGATCATCCAGCTCTAGAACGAGGACAAAAACCTCAAATTGGTAAGATCTAATATTTTTCTATTTGCATTTGAGGTTCTCATTTCAAAGTGATCTATCACATCAGCTTGATGATAAGCTTGGTGAAGTTTACAACTTCCAATCATGGAGGTATTTGATCTCTCTAAAGAAAATGAATTGGACACCTACATAAATAGAGAGGTTCCAGTTCTAAAGGGAGATGAGGCTAGAAGCATTACACAAGAAGAACTTGGTCAAGGCCAAGACGATCATTGCTGATTTAGTCACGGATCAACTTCTACCACAAGTGTCTTCCCTAAAGAAACTAAATATGTTTGATTCCTTGACCAATCTATTTGAAGGGAAGAAAATAAATCGGAATATGACCTTAAGAAACCAGTTGAAGAATGTGAAGATCCAGAATGCAAAGACCATATAGTCATACTTTACAAGGGTCTCTCAAATCAAAGAACAACTTGTAGTAGTAAAAGAAGAAGTGAAGAATGAAGAAGTGGTGATATCCACCTTGAATGGCCTCCCAGGATCATGGGATTCATTCATGTGAGGAATGTTTGATTACTTTCAGTAGACTTTGGGAAGAGCACACACAAGAAGAATCTCAACTAATAATAAGAGAGAAGAAGATGGAAACAACTGAAGGTCAAGCTCTCACCATCCAAACAAGATCCCTCAAGGGATGAGGAATATGAAGAAATAAACTCTTGATGAACCTCTTATCCACCTTAGCATTTGGATAAGAAATGACACTATTATGAATTAAGAAGGTGATGAAGCTGAAGGCTCAAGAAGGAGTCTACCCAAGAAACAAATAAAGATAAGTATTCAATTGTAATTTCATGATATTGTTTTGTTCTGCATTTGTTTATATTGAGTTAATGTATTATGCATGCTAGAATGTTTGCATTAATGATAGTATACTACTAATAGGAATTTGATGGGTAAGTAGCTCATGGTGCTATACAACTCTCCATTGCTACTTATCTATAATGAAACCTCTTTGTTGACATATTGGATTAGTGCACAATCTCAATGTTGTCTTGGTAGAGATGGAAGGCATCTAGAAAAGTTTCCGTGAGATATGGATGAATGTTGTATTGGCTAAAGTAGTTGCATGATCATATATTTATGCATAAGAATTTTCCAGTATGAATATTCCTTATGAAATGTTTATAACCATAAAAATGCATTTGACTTGTAGGAAAGATCGCATACATAATCGCCTACAAAAAAAGAAGAATGAGACTTGTTCCGAAGAACAAGTAACGACAGTTCAAGATGAAAAATAATATGACGAATACAGTGACATAATTGATGCAGAACCTTCCAAGAAGAAAGGGAAGACTAGTTCAAGAAGAATGATGTCTAGAATGTAGTTTCGATACATGAAGGAAAGTTCATAGTTCCATCATGTAGTATTTGGAAACGTCGTGGGATACAAGGAAAGATTTGTAGCATGAGGCTTCTCAAGAAAAAAAGGCATATACTACAAAGAGACATTTGCAGCCACTGCAAGTTGAGACACATGACAGGTAGAATCATGTGTGCAAATGAAACAAGGACTTGTACGAGCTCAGAAGACACCAATGGGATAACACATACATGAGGAGCTGGATGAATATATGAACCTTTGCTACAAGGTTGATAGAGGATGACAAGCTCACACATGGGTGTGAGAAGAACTTTTGAAAAATTTCAAGATAGAGGATCTTGGTATCTAGTGATCCTAGATGGATACATAGAATATTAGTAGCATAGGAAGCTACTTGTCACTCCGGTACAAAATGTTTTAGTGCATATAGTATGGAAGACAGAGGGAGTATGATGCTCTGCTTCAGAGGGAGTGACTACAAAATATCTTGAGGTTCGACATGGTACGACAGGATGGATAGATTACTGATGACTCTAGGCTTTACTGGGAGTAAAGTGGATTCCAAAATTTTCTTCAAGGTTGAAGGTAGAAGACCAGTGACACTCTTGTTATGTGTCGATGCACTAATTTCTAGGAATGGAGGTGTGTAAGAATCTCGATGGAATCTTCCTCAGACAAGGGAAGTATGCAGTAGAGATCCTGAAGAGGTTCAGGATGATGGACTGCAAGGCCATACCTATGGCATCGATCATTAAGATATTGAGTGATGATTCATTAGAGACGGTTGATGCTACAATTTATCATTAGATGATTGGGTCCTTGATGTACCTGACAAATACGAGACCAGATATTTGCTTTGCTGTGAACACATTGAGACATGTTCACCTAATGGTTCCAAATCATGTAGTAAGGCACTTGAGGGGTACAGTTGATTATGGGCTCAAGTATGAGGTGAATCAAAAGATTAAACTGGAAGTTTATGTTGATTAAGGTTGGGAAGGCAGTGCACTTCAGGGTGTTGCTTCAGTATAGGATCATGTGTGATCTCTTGGTTTAGCAGGAAGCAATGCTATGTGGCACTGAGTACAGCTGAAGCAGAGTATGTCATAGCTTGTTCAGCTAGTTGTGAGGCAATATAGTTGAGGAATCTACTATCTAATTTCTTTGATCTCCAGAAGGATGCTACTTGTATACATTGCGACAACCAAAGTTGTGTGAAGTTGTCGAAGAACCCAGTGTTCCATGACAAGTCGAAGCATATCGAGATCAAGTATCACTATGTGAGGGATATGGTGCAGAGGGGAGTAATGAAGCTCCAATATGTTGTGATGGATGAACATATAGCTGATGTGTTGATGAATCTATTAGCCAGAGTGAAGTTTGAGTACTTCAGGGAGAAACTTGGTGTTCTCCAGATTGAGGTTCCTTCCAAGGAGAAGTGATGAGTTTGTGAGCCATTCTGACATGGTGAGAGGATTGGTTCCTTCTATGTCAGATATGAGTGTTGATCCATTCTGATATGAGTGTAGGATTGGTTCCTACATGATCAGATATAAGGGTTTTTTCCATTCTTGGAATGGAGGTGCCTTGTTAGTTACCAGGAATACTCATTCTAGGATAGAGGGCCTTTCTGATATGGCTATAAAATATAGTCTTACATGATTAGATGTGAGTACATGGCCATTCTGATGTGATTGAGGTATTGGTTCCCACTTGATCAGATATAAGGGTTGTTTCCATTCTTGGAATGGAGGCACCTAGTCAGTTAGCAGGAAATCTCAGTCTTGGACTAAGGGCCATTTTGATGTGACTATAGGATTGGTTCCTACATGATCAGATGTGATTGTAGAGCCCTTTTGACATTGGTTGTGAGATGTAAGTGCAGAGCCCTTTTGGCATGAAGGATTGGTTCCTTGCATGGTCGAATATAAGTGCCAAGCCTTTTTGACATTGGTTGTCAGATGTACGTGCTAAGCCTTTCGGAATGAAGTATTGGTTCCTTACATGGTCGAATATAAGTGCTGATCCTTTCTGAAATTGGCTTTCAAATGTAAGTGCATAGCCTTTAGACATGGAGGATTGGTTCCTCGCATGGCCAAGTGTAAGTACTGAGCCTTTCTGACATTGGTTGATGGATGTGAGTGCTGGGCCTTTCTAACAGGGTTGTGGGAGGTGTTCCCACATGGTCAGATGTGAGTTCTATGTGTGCCTTTCTGATATGATTATAGGATTGGTTCCTACATGATCACATATAAGTGCTGGGTGGGCCATTCTAACTTAGGGTCAGATATAAGTGTTGGAAAAGACCTACATGGAGGCTAGACCTACAACCAACATGAAAAATGGTTGGCTCTGTAGAACTTCCTATGATGAGAAGAATCATGAGATAGCACCCGTGATGATGATCCAGTAGTGATGATGTTCCAGAACAGAGATGATCCAGATCAAGTGGTGATCCAGATCGAGTGATGATCCAGATCCAATGATGATGATCCAAATCGAGTGATGATCTAGATATAGTGATGATGATCCAAATCGAGTGATGATCTAGATCCAGATGAATATGACTTGAAGATGAAGATGATGAGAACTCAATGATGATCCAGATGATATAGAGAAGAAGACTTGTGCTGATAAATTGCGTCAAGAGAATACATTCCTAGTTAAGAGGGAGAGTTGATGTAATTGTAACTTCAAAATGTATTCATCTGTATATCTTATGTATTGTACCGGGATGTTTATTTCAAGATGTGTCTATAATGTATTTGAGTCATGTCATGCCCTGATGTTCCTATCGGGCGGTTCTATAATGTAAACAAGTCATGTCAAGTCATTGTGGGTAACCCTCCTATTGCTCAAGTGTTAAAGTCCCCACAGTTGTGGGGCCGTAGGGTTATTAGAGACTCCTAGAGATTTCGGCTCTATTAAGTAATTATTAAGTGAGGCCGACATGTTGGAGTGGGTTTCAAGTGAACGAAAGAATATAAATAGAGAGTGAGCCTCTCTATTTATCACACACAGACACTCACTCATTGGGGTGCATGAGTGAGAGGATAAGTTGTTGGGACAAGAGAGAGACTACTGCTATCATGAGATCATCTTTATGTTTTCGGGTTTTACTTTTGGTGCTAATTCTATCTCTGAGGAAGTTGTGGGGTTTTCTCCTTTATGGTTTCCCCGAGGAAAATTCTTTGTGTCTCTTGTCTCTTGTGTTTTATTGCTATGCATGTTATTCTCTCAGTTAAAAGATACTAAGATCATAATGCTTGCATGAATGGTAAGAATCTAACATATTAAATGAAACATATACAATATTTTATCCTTCTTCCAAAACATCCAAGGGATCACTCTTTCGGACAGTGGAAAATTAAATAGAAGAATCATGGAAGAACAATGATGAGAGATGGAATATCTTTTCTTCAACAATATTGATCGTAGTAACTCGAAGGAAGAAATTTAAACTAGATCATTTTTTGAATCTTATACTATTTATTCATACACCTACAAGAAACACTCTTTGAAAACATACCTAAGAAACGCCAAAAGGAGAAACCAAATTACCAAAGGTAATAACTGGAAGGAACAATGAAAATTGTTTTGCATCAAACTAGCTGTAATACCATGTAATATTTTGAAATGCACAACATCACAACAAAAATTCCCAAGTCATGTGAGATTCCAACCTAGATCATGGTAGCAAAAACAATATCACTTAGAATTATTTGCACAAAGATATAGGAAGAACATGTAATAATTATTGGATAGAACACTAGAGGAAAATCACTCGAGTGGGAAATTTCAACTCTAATATTATTAATCAACATGAGTACAATATATAGATTCTCCCAAGAGAAAAAATAAAGAGGATTAGTGGTGATTTGAGTATCTCACATTAATGTCGGCTTATCTTGACTAATTCCTCTATTCTATGACATTGTTCCAAGTGTAACTCCAGGTAGTGTCCATAATGAGGTGAAATGAACATGATCAGGGGTTCTTGAGCAAGTAATTTGGATTATCTAGGAGTTGGTTGGGAGGAACAACTTCTACAGTTCTATTTTCCCCGCGTTAGTGCCACGTTGCTGCTAGGTTCCTACTCTGATTATTTGAATGATTTAGATGCAGTAGGATGTATATGTGATCTGTTTGGTTTCGAATTGAATAATTGAATGATTTTAGAATTGATGAGTTGCATATAACAAATTGAATCCTGTGTTGCAAACCTTATTCCTATTTTTGATAGTGTTTTCCAAGTTTGTACCAATTCACTTAGATCTTCATTAATTATGTTTCTTTATTTTAGCACAACTATTGAAACGTTAATGTTGGTTCTAAGTATAACATATTGGATCCTCCATTTTACATGGTATGAGATATTCCTATTGTGCATTTATTGTTTCCTTTGACTTATGTAATTCTTTATTAATTCTACATTACAAACTTAGGTTTCCAAATGAAGCTATAATACTACTTCATATTTTATATCTAAAATTATAAAACTTGTTTATAGTTTATATATGATATTTGAATATTGAAATTAAATTGATTCGCATAGATAAATACTATAATTCAACTTTAAAAATCCTTTAAGCCACTTAGCGCAGTTGGGTATTTGTTCTCAAATCATGATCAGTCAGTGGAACAACGGTTCAGTTGTAAGAAATAAGATAGTTTCCAGATCCAAGTAGCTCCAGTGAATACAACCCCAAATCACACCAGAAACCCTTGATTTTCCCAAATTTAAACATTATTAGAGGATTAATGGTCCATTTCTAGTCCGCTTTGAGATCGACGGTTCACATAGGTACAGAAGAAAGAAATGTGGAAGCTTATCTCTGAAAGGTTAAAAACCCAAATTCTACAATCCACTAGGTTATTCGTTGATCCATAATTTTAGTAGATCAACAGTTGACAATTCACCTACAAAGAAGATCAACAATAGATATTGGCCATGAAAGTTTCATTGTGAAATCCACAAAGGAATTTAGATCAACAGTCAGGATCAAAGACAGAAATGAGACAAACATATATTATGTATTAATCTGTAATTTAATTTCCATATCCTCTATGGGTCAAAATCCAAGAAACTCATGTGTGAAAAGCATGCATTCCCATGCCATTGAATCACTAGTTTCCATGACTTTGGCTTCAATCTTGAAGGAGTCTTGTATCAGATTTGTATGAGGGATGTTCTCCGAGTTTGATGATGTTGTGATAGACATATATTATGTGTTACTATGTAATTTCATTTCCCTATTTTTTTTGGGTCTAAATCCAAGAAATCCATATGTGAAACTCTTGCAATTCCACTCTACTAATTCACTAGTTTTCATGTGTTTGACTCCCATACCGAATGAGTTGTATACTAGACTTGTATGAAGGGATTTATATTGTGTTTAATACTATTTTGGGAGTCCATTTTTATTATTTATATGCTCTCTATATTTCAATTCCTGATCTAAAACTTTAACACTACCTTCATATGTCAAAATCGAGTTGGTTATGCAATTTACCCATAAGCTATTTCACTAAAAGTTATCAAATGAATGTGGAACTCTATAACCAGCTTGAAGAAATAATAACTTTGTGTAATTACATTAAATTATTTCTTATATAAGTATCCATACTTGTCTTACATATTTGGGAGGTTCTTACATGAGTTGGGAAGCCCAGTTGGCCTACACCCTAGGGGGGATTTCATCACAATTTCCTAGTATTTTTTAGCCTTTTGTCATCAACCCCAAAAAAATATTCAGAGGTATACAGTATGATAAAAATTATCAATAAAATACCTTGGTATGTTATGATACTGACCATACTATATCCTTTCAAATTCGGGCCCATTTGGCGAAAGTTGGAACCCGCTTGAGTCATGACTAGTTAAGCTCGAATTTTGCTCGAATTGCACTTTTCTCCAAAATTCCAAAAAATGGACATTAAAGTGGTATCATAGCATGGTATTGGAACCTATTTAAGATATGTATTATTAGAGGAATAATTATGACCTTAACAAATTTATGAAGGTATGTCCAAGCAGCTTTTGAAAGGGTTCAAAGTGATGGCCACTCAACTTAGGGGTAAGCTAGCAGCTAGGGGTAGTAGTAGTTCCCATCATGGAGGGAAAAATAATACCATTACTTTTGAATAATTTTATGATTGGGTGAATGAATTAAAAAAATCAATGCAAATGTGAATTCATTAAGGGACAGTCGACAATCCACAAGTTTGGAGGAGCATGAAATGGGAAAAAATCATCCTACTTGTGAAAAGAGCCTAGATACACCATTAAAAGAATAAATATAGAATCATGAAGTGGAGAGTCAATTACCTCAAGGTGATTGCAGAGAAGAACATAAATAGTAAATTCAATACAATCACACAATCCTTACTGATGGGGCTTGTGCAAATCAAAGATAATTTACCGATGGATCATTAAACTATGAATGAGTACCTACTCGTGGGTGCTAACAAATCTATGTTGGTGATATAGATATCATATTTGAAAATTTTGTTGAAATACATAGTTTTCATAAGCATGAATAGGAAGACCTTGTGACAGATAAAGAAGAACCAAGACCAACTTTCCAATCACCACTTGAACTTCAAGAAGATGATCAAATCAAGAAGAAAGTAGAAGAGGAGGTTCACTCCCATGAACCATGATTCATTGAAGGGTATTTGAATATTATTGAAATGGATATCCATGAGTCCCTTGGCATACTCCATGGCAATAAAGCATTGGTGTCAAATTCTTGTTGGAAATTTTCTTCATTGGAGGAGCCATCCTTCCTTGAAGACATGGGGAACATTCAAAGAGAAATGTGGAAGATCGAAGGTAATTTCATGTCTTTGATTTTTTATAGAAACAAATTGGTTGATATTAATTAATTTTTACATGAAGCATACTTGAATAATAATGAGTATATTCATAATCTCAAATTTCAAAATGAGCAACTTCTTGAGAGGTTGCAAGATACGTGTTCTTCCTCCTATGTTTTAGATTGTCATATGGTAGATTGCTTGGAGGATTCTCATGACATGAGGTATCATGGAAAACATGTAAAATTATATGTTATTAATTTGTTTGAATATGATATTGATCAGAGCCAATCACTTGTTTTGGTGGAAGAGGAACTTGAGTTTCCTAATGAAAATGGTTACACACTTTTTGAATAAGTTCTTGATTCCACCACCTTGGATCCAACCCATGAGGAACGTTTTACATTTTTAAGGGATTTGCATACCAATACCCCTATGTATCCATCACATGATCAAATTATTTCACTTTCCAATCATTTGGGTGATTTGGTTCTTTCTCCTACATCCTACACTTTCAAATTTTGTAGCATTCATCCTAATGAAGTATGGGTGAAAGGTTTATTTTTTATGGTGCCACATGAAGAGTATGCACTTTATATCTCTCATTTTGATGATGAAATTATTAGAGAACCATATTCTATATATTTTTAGATGCATCCCTTGTTACATTATGATGATACACATCTACATGAATGCACCCATGGTATTCACTTGAGTCACTTGGAGACTCATGATTTTGCTTGCTCCTTTGCTAGTCCATTTGATGTTAGAGGAAATTGATCCAACTCTTGGGTAAAGAGATATATTATTGAAGAAAATTATTGTTGGAAGCAACATCCTTTTTTATTTCATGCTGATATACATATTCATGTGTGTATTGACGAGACTTCTTCGAGCCACTTGAAGTCTTCATGTTTTCTTCACTCCTTATTTGGTTCAGGTTTTGGTGGAGGTTATTCATCCACTTATATGATGAAATAACACACATATGATTATATTGATGCACATTGTATTATTTTGGAGCAGCATCATGAGACATGAGATCCTGGCCTATGTCATTCGGGCAGATATTATATAATACTTGATGCTTTTGTCTATGGGCTACATGATGATCTACTTACTTGGATGTACAAACACTTTCCTGATTCTTTGATGAGGTACCTTATTGATGTACATTTGTATGGAAATTTTATGTTCTTTTATGATCTATATTTTGTACTCATGATGTTGGGAAGGCCATGATACAAGAAATGGGATCTTGGTATTTCTTGGTTTCATATCACTTGGAGTAACAGTTTGATTATTCATTTGAGAAAGAAAACCAACCTTTAGTTATTTGAGTTCATATTTGTAGAGCAGTGTTCCAGTTTCCTATGTGGGATACTTTTTAAGGGATGGAATCAATTTTCACATGCTTGGTTTTCATGGAATTTCATCATATACATTTCACACCAGAAATGTATCAAGATCATATGGGACTCTAGGATCATTTTTGGTCTCATTGATTTCAATTTTGGGGGAAACAAGTAGAATTCGATATTTAGTCACCACTTGAGAAGATGATTGTAATAAAAGTAGTAAAACAATAATCATGGTCATTCTTCTCTAAAATTTTCTTAGAATCCTAATAAAATCATAGTTTGGTAATTCAATGCCAACTTCAAAGAATTATACAAAAAACACATATTTCATTAAATTTGGAATTATACAAGGGATCTAGAATTTACAACTTCAACAAGATTGAGTTTTCAAAAAATGAAAAACCAAAAAATTACTTAATTCACTCATTTCAATCTTTATATTCACCATTTTTTTATAATATTATCAATATAAGCTATATAAAATCAAATTTATATAAATTTGAAGCATATCTTCCTAATATTAAACTTAGATTCCTTACATTATTTTATTATTATAATTTTTTAATTTGTATTAATATTTGAGTTGATCAAGGTTTACCTCATCTCATGAACAATAGATGTTGCAAGAAATTTCTTACCTATTAAGTTATATAATGCCATTATTTGTATGCTGAAATTATTAACCATTTTATTTGTAATTTGATAAAGCATATATTGTGCATGTGTTGAATTACCATATTAGTAAGAGATTGTCTCCATTTTAGAGTGACCTACAAAGTTATTTAATGATATAGCAGTCAATGTGTTTGTTACTGTAACAAATTTATGTATTGGCATAGTAACTTATTAATTCCCAATCTTGATAATGGGTGGCTAGAACATGGGGATTTTTTCTCAACTTCAAGAAACAACAAGAACTAGAAATGCCTAGGAATTGGCTGAAACCTCTAATACCATGAAAAATTATTAGCTCATATAGTCATTGTAATATTGAACCTGTGGATGAGGACACTACCCCTAATCATATTTAGAATATTGACTAGAAAAACAATTAGTAACATATACACAAGCAACAACATGGAAAACTAGGTCATACTCTATTTTATTTTCTTCCCTTTATATGTATTGTCGAGTACGGATCTAGAATTTAGAACTTCAACAAGATTGAGTTTTCAAAAAATGAAAAAACCAAAAAAATATTTAATTCACTCATTTCAATCTATATATTCACCATTTTTTTACAATATTATCATTATAAGCTATATAAAATCAAATTTATATTAAGTTGAAGCATATCTTCCTAGGCTTAAACTTAGATTCTTTACATTATTTTATTATTATAATTTGTAATTTGTATTAATATTTATTACCTATTAATTTATCTAATGGCATTATTTGTATGTTGAAAGTATTAACCATTTTATTTATAATTTGATAAAGCATATATTGTGCATGTGTTGAATTACCATATTAGTAAGAGATTGTCGCCATTTTAAAGTGACCTAGAAAGCTATTTAATGACATAACAGTCAATGTGTTTGTTACTATAACAAATTTATGTATTGGCATAATAACTTATTAATTCTCAATCTTGATAATGGGTGGCTAGAACATCGGGTGTTTTGCTCAACTTCAAGAGACAACGAGAACTGGAAATGTCTAGGAATTAGGTGAAACCTCTAATAACATGAAGACGTATTAGCTCCTATAGTCATTGTAATATTGTACTTGTGGATGATGACACTACCCCTAATAATATTTAGAATATTGACTAGAAAAATAATCAATAACATATCTACGAGCAACAACATGGAAAATTAGGTCATACTCTATTTTATTTTCTTCCCTTTATATGTATTGTCTATTGTATGCCTTAGGACATTTTTGTCAAGTATATAGCACAATAGGTACCTAGGCACTTCACTTTTTCCCTTCATTTTATGGGATTATTATGAGCCCACAAGTTTCTACATGTTTTGGACATTGTTAACTATCAATTATTACTTTGGATTATGTTGATTGGTTAAGCCTAGATTCCTTTTTATAATATAAATATAATCATCTAACATTTAAAGAAATATTCATTATTCAATACTATATATTATGATATGTGGTTGGCACTATTTTAGAGCCAACAAGAGAAAATATTGTATTGGATAAAGTCTAAGTATACCAATTAAGGTAAAAAATAATTATTAATTAGAATATAAATTTTATAGTACAATTGGTTTTTTTCCAAATACATGAAGAAGGAGGGAAAACCCATTCTAGTTATTTCAAGTGTCGAGTATTTATTTTTGAAACGTTTGAACATATTACATTGAAAAAACATTAACTAGCTACTCCCATAGTAAAGTTTTTATAGACAAAGTCTATAATAGGTTGTCTGTCCAATATTTATTTTTGAAATGTTTGAACATATTACATTAAAAAACATTAATTAGCTATTCCCATAATAAAGTTTTTATAGACAGTCTATAATATGTTGCTTGTAAGTGCTTTACTGGACTCCATTAACCAAGTTTGATGGATCGAGAAGTGTGGTACATTTGAAATCAATGAATTAGAATAGAAACATTGAAGTACATTTTTATTTCTTACAAATACAAAAGTGAAAACCCACTAAACTTATTAAAAGTGCATTTAACAATCAATTTTTTTTATAAGTATCTGTGTGTCATTTAACAATCAAAATCAAATTATTATGAATTTTTATTGGTAGTGCATTTAACAATCAAAATCAAATTATTATGAATTTTTATTGGTAGTGCATTTAACAATCAAAATCAAATTATTATGAATTTTTATTGGTAGTGCATTTAACAATCAAAATATTTTATAAGTCTAGGCGTGTTTTTTAATGATCAAAATAAATAATTTTGTTATGAATTGGAATAGAAACAAAGTAGTACAATTTAATTTATTTTATTATAATATATATTCATGAAGTGTTTGAATGTATTATATTGAAAAGAATATGAATTAGCTAGCCCAACATTATCATTTTAATAGATCGTATCTAGAAGATGATGCTTTTAAATGTATTATTGAACTCGATTATCCAAGTTTGATGGAGTGAGAAGTTATGTCGATCTAGACAAAGCATTGGAATTTGTAATTTCCATGTTAAATATTGTTTGGTGTTTGAACGTATTACATTGAAAACAATGCTAATTAACTCCAATATAGTTTTAATATGCCAAATTAGCTCCAATATAGTTTTAATAGGCCAAAACTAGAAGATATTGATTTTAAGTGCATTATTGGACTTGATTATCCAAGTTATGGGAGAAGTTATGTTAATATAAACAAATCATTGAAATTTTAATATTTCATGGTGTCATGTAATTTGCATGAAGTATCATCACATTAATACATTGCAATTTAAACAAAATTTTCATATTTGTACCAAATAATATAAAACTCCTCAAATAAATTTGAAGAGAATATTCAATATACAAGAAAAATTGAAAAATGTTTCTTCATGTATTAATTGGTCCTCCAAAGAACAAAATTAGATCCATGAATCATCTCCACCTAATCTCATGTTATTCATTCAAGTAGGTCAAGGACCACTTGTACACCATGTTTATTTATCTTGGCCTTCTTGCAATGTTCTTTTTTAGCCATCCATGCCCAAACTATGGTATCAATTGGAATAGATCCAAGCTCTATGGCATCAGGATTTGGTACCCAATATTCTTCTAATACTTTTCCATTGTATTTCCCTAAATCGGGCTTCCACCAATCAAATTTAACATGAAGAGTATCACTTTCATCATCTTGAAATATATTTGAGGTGGCTTTTGCCATCCAAATCATCTCCCCTTCATCCTCGTTTCCTGATCTAACTAGCAACATATTTCCTTTCTCAACATCATTAATAGGGTTGAATGTTGTCTTTGGATTATTGCACTTGGGTCCAACATACACGGGTTCACCTGTCATAGTATCAAAATCCCCATCCATAATATTTGAGATTGCATGAAGCGCATTACGACCAACATTTGGAGTTTGCCTTGTCTTGGGCCAGAAATCCTCAGAAGATGAATCAGTTGCATCCACTATTGTATGATCATTGTAATCTTCATATAAAGTATCAAGAACTCTTTCCCAATACTCTACCTTATTTTTCCATTCTGGTGTAACAATTGGCAAATCCTCACCACCCATTGTGTCTTTCCAGATTTTTATGTATGATGTTATTCCTTCTTTTAGTTATTTTAAATAGATTTCATTCTCTTTGGGATGTAAGAAAGATGGCCTCCCTATGGGCAGTTTAGATCGACCTTCATCGTATGTATTCCATAACTCAACTGGTTCTGACCACTCAACATCTCTTATGGATTCTTTATACCTTAATACTGGAACATCATTGAGTACAAGAAATTGGAAGTACTGAACATTAAGATGTTCAACTAGTGCATTTTTTCCTTCGTTGATGTATCCATTAAGGAAGATTTTGAATTCATACACCTTATCACTCAGTTTAGGTGGAAACACTCTTTTTTCTTTAATTTTGCGATATGTATCCATCATCTCAGGTAGAGAATATATATCTTTACTTTTCAAGCTGGAAGACATTCTCCCACAGGTCCTGTCTATGTCTTCATGGGTGTGTCCCATGAGCAAGAACCCAACCTCAATAGTGATGAAGACACCAAGTGCAGTGAGAAGTGATAGAAACATGAAAAGATAACAATTTTTATTATCACTTGCTGCATTATCCAATTGTAACAATAAATGTGGAGGAAGAGGTTTAAAATCGATATCTTGATTTTCTAATCTTCCATGAGATAAAAATTCATCCTTGTACACTCTACATTTTGAGTAAATAGAGGTGTCAAGTAATGCATTTGAAAGTGGGTTTCTTGAACTTCCACTCTCATAAAGAAGATCACCATACATATCAAGATGTGGGTCTTCAAGGTCCCTTAAGAACTTAGCAAGTGATGTAATGGTAAATTGTGATCCCATATGTACAAATGGTAGGGAGAAATGACCAAAACCTCCTGTCTTATGCCCATGTGTTAGCATACCTGTCAATGACAAACCCAAGTTTATTCCTACAATAGATTTTGATTTGACGCGTAGCCCTGGAATTGAAGTCTTTGTTTTATCCATTTTATCATGGATAATACTCAAATACTCCTTTGGAAACCTCTCTGACATGATTCTATGGGCATAGTAGCAATGTCTTCCGCACATAACGATCTTGTTATGTTTGTTCAATCTAGCGCGTGCCATTTCTTCCAAATCTTTTGTACTTGCTGACTTCATTTGTGCTTTCAACACAATACATTCACTACATTTACTGAAGTTGGTGTTCTTTGAGAATGCCACGTCTCAAAAATGAGTGTTCCAAATATTGCTCATTGTTGGTTGTGATATTAATGGACAATTGAGCTTTTCCAAACCCACATTGATCTCTTTTAGCAAAGAGCTTTGTGTGTAAGTCGAAGGAAACAATCTTAGAGGAGAAGAAGTTCCATCTGCTTCGACTTGACGTGTTTGGTTTGGCGAAAAATCTGAATTGTTCATTACAATTTTATGCAGTATTTCTATGGCTGCCACAGTATGTGCACGTGCTTTACAGGTATTGGTGTTACCATGAATGGATTTCATATGTCCTTGTTCAAAATTATGTTGGTAGCTATAGAAGGTGCTTTGAGGAATCTTATGTATCTTGTACCATGCTTTCTTACAAATAACATTACCATCAAATCTCATGTCCTTTACTTTTCTAATAATAGGAGGTAGGCCATGGCCATGGCTCTTTGACATGATAGTGTTTGAAACAAGTGAATTCAATACAAATTCCCTGATACCATTTTTGTCTTTGCATTCCATATCCCTTCTAGCATTTGCAATGGCATTCCTATCCACATGTTGAAGACAATATTGTTTACAACATTCATCTGTAGCCAAAAGTCGGACTTCTTTCTCTTTATCTATCTTGGTTTGACGTTTTCCAACTTTTTCTCTTGTCATAGCTCGTTTAATCTTTTTATATGGCCTCGATGCATTAAGAACATTGAAATCTTGATATTTTTGATTATAAAGATCCCCATCCCATTGGTATAAAGGACTTATATCCTCTATAACATCCCATATCAGCATTTCCCTGGGTGGCTCTTTGTACTTTTTCTTGACCCTTAACATCCCACCTATGTTGTCCACCAATTTATGTATTGGCCATCTAACCAATCCATGTATAGACTTATCCCCAATATTGCATCTTTCACAATACTCGTGTATCTCTTCCACAAAAACACCAAAGTTATCTTCACCTAGTGTTTCACCCACAACCATGTCATCCTCATGGACATTAACTATCATTCCTTTGGCAATGCACATAATTGTTCCTATGCATCCATGTGTAAGAGAAACCCTTGTACATGTGAATGCAGCCCTATCTTGTGGAATATTTATGGGTTGATCTTCACAATGAGGTTTCAAATCTATTTCTGGCCAAATCTCATAAGATTGTATTGCACCCCCTAGTGTTTCCTCAAATCCAGTTGGATGTGGTAAAGGAGCATCATTTTTGAACACCTTCTCAATTCTAACCACTATGCATCCTTTCTTTACAATCTTTCCATGAACCTTATTCCCAAGCTCTGTATTGAATATGGATACCTCACCCACCTTCACTCCATGTTGTAAAATATCTACTTTATCTCCAATAGAAAATGTTGAACAAACATTGCACCTGTACACCAAACATAACAAACTTAGTATTTTCTCAAAAAAACATTCAATAAACTATGAATAACTCTTAACACATGCTTTGGTATTTGATTTACCTATGGTGTGCCTCAAATCTGTTTTCCTCCATGGATGTGTGTCCCCTTCATCAACATATTCCACAATCAAATGTGGTTGACTGACATCGATTATCAAAACCATAACATAACCTGCAACAACCCTTCCTCCACCATAATAAGTTCCAACTTCTGTAGATTCAACCTTTCCTAGCCCAATAACTTGACCA
>LPNX010055216.1:20626-63467 GCA_001517045.1 Pseudotsuga menziesii
AATATATATAACTATGTTTGAAGGATTGAGTTCTCGATGGATGCATAATTTTATTATTTTGGATGCCTGTTTTTGAGTCATAAGAATTAAAGTATGGAATGTGATCCCCCTTTCCTGCATCTCGAATTGGAAAAATGAATCTCATGTACGGACTATTTTTCTCCTTTTGTTAGTGATGCTATTTAGCTATGATTTATAACCACTCTACTTGCCAGAGGATTGTGTCCATATCTAAGTTTGAGAACCTCATGGTTTAGATATGCAAGTATGGCATCTGATAGGGTCTATAAATACCTTATCTCTATAAGGTTTTGAACCTATGTAATATGAAAAATGTATCTATGATCTGAAATTCATCCAATATTTATGCATGACCTTGATTTTCCCCTCTATCTCAATGTGTTAATAATTTTCCTTCGATAGCTACACTGCTCGTCACAACTATGTAAGCAAAAATTAAATCAAGACTATCACTAAGAGATAAATGCAAAATTATTTAAAGTGTATGAAAAAGTGAGACCTTAAGGAATAATTATGCCAAAGTTTAGTTAGCCCGAGCCAACCCATTGTCAATAGACAAATCCTCTTGAAGTTAATTTTGTTATATTTTATAAAATAACCACCTAAATCGATAAAGTGCAAGTGGGTAAATATTTATATATAATTATTCTCGTATAATCATACCTAGTGCTCACCTAGTTCATGAGGCCGCCTCTGTTTGAACTGAGGAAGGAATCTCAAGTGAAAATTGTGATATGCACTGTCTTCCTTTGGATTTTCTGAATGATCAATAATGTCCACAATGTCTGAGTGTAGAGATTGATGGTTTTAAGCTTTCATTTCACTAACCATTTCCATGTTGATTAGGCCCCACGAGTGGCTTCTTTTCTTACAATTTTTTCCTTTCCAATATTTTTGCTGCACGCATTATTCTGGTTTCGTAGATTTAGTTCTTAATTGTAAGGCATTGAATTATAAGTCTGATGTAGTCCTCAAAATGTTGACATGTGCATCAAGCAAAGTTGGGTAAATGAATGTTCTGTCATTATTATCTTAAAAGGTCAAAAATGAAAGAATCCACATGAATATAATTTGCGAGCTCTAGGTCTGGGATATGTAAATAAAGAGGAAAGAAGTATTTAGGTCAAAACACAACCGTTCATTAGTCTTTTGAGGAGATCTCGGAATTTATAAAGAAACCGTAATTTTGGGTAAAAGCAATAAAGATATTCAGATTTATTTTGGTCGAAACTGGGACTCGATATTGCCGGGTTCTTGAAATCACGAATTGGATTTGGTAATCCTCGCAATATTCTTTCCTTTGGTCAAATAAATTCTCTGCTATAGTGAATCATTATTCTGGTATTACGAATAGAGAGAGTTGTATTAGTGGTACTATTTGATGTTAAACCGAAAAATCATAAACATGATGTACTAATTAGTGGTATGGTGTATTTGCTTGAGCACAACATAAGAACCTGAGAATATTAGTAGCAATGATGTTAGAACCTTAATATTAAAACAACCGAAGCGATCTGAAATGTTAAGACTGATGTCTAGAAAGTATGGATATAGAAATACGAAATGGGTGATTTTATTCTCTTTTATATTCACATGCCTTGTATGGTTATAGATGAGTATACCATGAGCTTTATAGTGTATAGGTCCTATTAAATGAAGCTTAAGGATTAAACATATAAATATATATATGTTGGCTCGAAGTGTGTTAAGGCCATTGAGGTCACACTAATCCTTTTTATGTACTATCAAGCGAAGGTACAACCCTAGCCTTAGATAGGTTAGTGATTGTATGACAATAAAAAGGGAAAATAAAGGAAGGTTCTAGTCTGGAGTTAAAACTTGGTTACAAACATTATTATGTTGCATGGAGAACTGATGATTGATCTATGTGGATTCAATACCAAGAAATTTTCTAGTTTATTTTTGAGATACTCTCTGTGAGAGAGTCTGCGAGAATAATAAAAAGAATTATGGAAACATTGATGTTGTTGTTGGGCTTAGGGAAGACCCAGGTTTTATACTCTCAACTTCGCACCAACAAAAAGACCCATAGTGTTGGCCCTTTCAGCAACAACCTGCAAACAGGTTGTAGTCTCACCCGAAACAGCTATGGGGTGCCGCAGAATCAGGTTTCTGCAAGCGAAAGAGGGATATTACTGTACCTTTAGCCTTAATAAATTATAATCATACAACACAGAGCCTCAACATTCACAGATTCACAGTTTAGATAAAATATAGTTTCTTGTTTAACCCTTTACTAGGAATTCACAACGAAGTTAATCTTTAGCAGTTTATTTTACTTTAACAGTTATGTACATATCAAATGCATAAAAACATAATAGAAAAAACATAAAAGCACCACCACAACACAAGATATAGGTGGTTCAACCCCAGTGTAGCGGCTACATCGACAGAACTGCGTTTTATTCAACTTTTTACAAATACACAGTTCTGATCTGCGCACTCAGCTGCAGATCCTTCCTTCAAAAACCCTCTGCGCACTCAGCTACAGAGGTCATCCATGCACACAGCTGGGACTTGACCTTCCTTTTTAAACCCTAAAAACCCTCTACTCACTCAGCCGCAGAGGTCATCCATGCACACAGCTGGGACTTCTTAAAATGAAAAAAACCCTCTGCACACTCAGCTGGAGAGGTCGTCCATGCACACAGCTGGGACTTAACCTTAAAACCCAAAAATAGGCCTTAGATACTTCGCATCAAATTATCATCATAATAGAACCTATTATAACCTTACTTGACTGCTTTACATAAGTTCCTTATTTATACAAGTGCACTATTACAATACCACGACTTAAACCATGGGTACCCATAAATCATGGGACATTTACAAAAAAAAGGGCTTTGACCCAACCCTGGCACCCGTAAGACTATTTTGTGTCACAACTCTACTTACAGCTTCGCACAAAAACCGCGGAGTTACCAAACTTAAGGACTGTTAAGGTCTGCGCCCCAACAGTTGTGGATTGTAACCCTTTTATGAAATAAATGTCATAGGATGTGACCGTTTTGGTTGACGTAACCTGTGGATTGGGTGAACCACGTACTTTGGGTGTCTCTCTCTTTTCATGTGTTTAAATGTGTTAAATTCCTTTTATTATTTATACTTCTAGCATTGTTCGGCGACCTTGTAAATTGATTAATTAACTTAGAAATAATAGTCAAGGAAATTTATGGTTAGCTTAATGACTTTATCTGCACACTAGAATTGTTTTAGAGACACCTTAAGGATGAAATGCTTGTGTTCTATACCTCTTAATCTATAAATGATAATGTATTGGAATTACATTAAAATGACTAATGTATGGTGAATGGAAGGCTGTAAAGTTATGATATGTGCCTCTTGTGTTTCATTGGTTAGAATTCAATAATGGATCATCCCTTAAACAGAACATCTTCTGCTTAAAATGATGGTGGATCTATAGATAGATATATTATGGATAAAGATCAATTTAATTACTTATGAGACCACATGTTAGTCACAAGTCAATGTCTGTTGGAACATGGTTAAGGGAATTGAATAGGCATTCCAAATGATAGTTGCAAGATGCACATAAATAGTGCTTTAATGAGATCAAGTATAAATATGTAAAATTAATGTATGTATGACCACAAAGGCTTATGTTTTGGGTTTTGGTGATTGAACAAAAATGATTTGTTATTTCCCCACCCACAAGTCCTAAAGTTAGATAGTCCTATGGAAGTACATTCTTATTAATTTTCATATTCATGGGTACGTTACATATGGTATCAAAGCCAGAGTGGCAATAATCAGGCCTATTTTAGGCTCAACATGAAATAGCAAGTAGGAAGATGAGAGACTAACCTATGAAATGATTTTTGATGGATGCATGGAAATGACAAATGAGGGAACTAAGCTATCCAAGTGGGCCTCAAGGATTGAAGGAGGTAGGTAAAGAGGATAAAATAAATATCATAACAAGGTATGTTCTCACGTCAACGACCAATTAAAACCAAAAGCAGGTGAGTAGTTCTTGCATGTTGTCTTAAGGTTATGTTTATGTTTACATCCAAAAAATGGGAGGTCAGGCTATGAATGTTACTAATACATTAAGGAAGAGTCAACATCATGGTTATACATGTATAGATGAAAAATGACATGACTTTGAAACAATAGCACCAAATAGGAGGGTAATGAACCATGGGTTCCTTAGAAAAAGGAAAATGCATAGGTTGTTAGCAAAACAGGTTGAAAGTTATATAAAGTCACACATGGTAATACTTACTACTAGGGAATAATGTAAATCATATGTTATTGTACTTTATGCAGAGCGTTTTATGTTGTAAAAAGAAAATATTTGCAAAGAATCCCAAAAACCCGAAAAACTTGGGTACTATAGAAATCATCAAATGCTTCAGGAAATTAAGAGACACAATTAATTTGTAAAGAAGGTTTTAGGAATAAGAATGTTAGGCTTATTCATAAGATTCGATTCATAACTAATCGTTCCTTTTATGGTTAAGAGAAAATGGCACGCACACCAACTATAATTTAAATGGAATTCTAAACTAAATGCTTAATATAGGTCAAACTGAAGTAGAAGTAGAGTGCACAACATAGAAAAACAATACCCCATAGGGTATTGGTGTATTCCATTAAATGTATAATAACACAAAGTGTAGTATCTAAAACTAGAGTTAAGTGATTGGGCAATTACGTAAAGTATCACAATGTATTATTTTATGACTCTATTTTTGTGTTAAAGAGTGAGTTATGTTTAGGTGACTACCAACTTAGGGATGATTCATATATAATATAATGAATCGTGATACATTCCACAACATTGGATGAAGCATGTTGTACCAATGCTGAAAGTTCCTGTGGAAAGAGTAGATCGATTTTAGGAAATAATGTGCTAGAACCCACGGTTACCCTTAATGAACACTATTCATTTTCTATCTTCTTATATGAGTTTTAAATCATAGGTATTTGTAGCTTGATCTGATATGTTTTGCTAAAATTACAATGGCTCCATTGAGAAGTATATTGTTGCCTCTAAAGACACTATATAGGAATTGGAATTTCTATGTCCCTAGCTTGCCACTCATGAATATTGTGTAAAGTTGGAATGTCCCTTCACTTGAAATTATCCAAATATAGTTAAGGATGTCTAAAGATATTTATATTTGAAAATGATAAGTTGATGAACATCATATAAGGTTATGGACTAACATTGCAGGAGTATGCCTGGAACACTACCAATTGAAATGGACTACTGGATTACCAAATTCACTGGCTTAAGTAATGAATTTAAACCACTCTAGAATGAGTGTTGTATTACTCCTTATCTTATTATAATTTTCCTGTTAGGAGTTTTTTATGAACGAAGGGTTAATTGTGGATTATGATGTTAGGTACCAATGTTGCATGGTTTTACCATGATTATGGCCATTGACATGGTCAAGTAAAAACATGGATTATATATTCACTCGTGTATAACAAGTTGTGCTCAATTGCTCAAAATGAGTAGGGATTTATTTTTGGAAGGTTTAGATAATTGTATGAATCGGTATTTTGGTAGAGGTACAAATAATTATGACTTATGAAATGTTGATTAATGAAATTAGTATTTATTGTTAGATGTTAATTATATTTAAATCACCATGAATCTGATTCAAAAATCGGGACAATGATAGTGAAGTCACTGTAAGCACCAAATATGTGCGTGTCACAAATAGTCAAAGGTTGTAATTAACATTAAAAACAAATAAGTAAAATACATGTTGCAGGAGCACATTGTTGTTAGGAAAGTGATTTCCAAGTGAGCACATTGGTTTTAGGCATACATACTGTTGGAGCACAATGGTGTTAGGAAAAGGATTTCTGTGTGAGCACATTGGTGTTGGCATATGATGTGGCAAGAAACATTGATGATCTAACTCTACCTTACTTTTGGGAGGAAAGGAATTCCTGGACTCAAGCAAGGAGGCTCGAGGGGAACCATGAAATAATTATGATATCAGTATCAAGACCTAGAAAAGCTGGACATCTAGAAGACAGGGCGTTGCTTGATGTCATTGAGGACAAAAAAATTGACTAGTGATCAAAAGGGAGAGTAACCTCAGAAATAGACATAAGTCCACACAATATTTGGTAAAAGAACTCAAGGGAGAGTTTGAAAAATAACAAAACTAAAGTCGTGTTAATGAATATTCCAAGTAATTGGATGGTTACATGTCTTAATGTGTAAATGCGAAGAAATAATTACCTTAGGTTTAAGACTATTTAACTATCCAAAGGTTGGAGATAAAATATGTCATCCCAAAAGATGAGTAATTATGTTTTAGTGATGAATCAATTACATTATGGAAAAATAGTTGAGGTCATATGATATGCATAAGATGGCATCTCTTTATATTTTTAAGGAGACTATAACATCTAGTCCCTTAGTAATTAATTCTTTAGGTTTTCCTCTCTTTGTTACTTTCAACTTTCAAGATAATTTCTTGACCATCTTTGTCGAGGCTAATATGATGGTATCCTCTTATATCATGGATAAGTTATATTAAAATTTAATTAAATAGGTTATAGTAATTTTTAATTGGGATAATTATGGTGAGAATAGTAATCCTTGTAGGATGCCATAGTTAATACGATATGAGGACTACATCATCGAAAATCTCCCTCACCATTCTCTTTTCTCCCTCATGGGTTGAGTTGGCCCCTTGTTAAATTGTGTCACTATATTACGTCTCCTGAGTTTTCCACTTAGGTAATTTAACTTATATAAGCTACAAGGTTTTGTTTCTTGTGGGCCTTGTCCTTGAGCTCCTCGCCAGAAACAAGTAAAATAAACATTTGTATTCACAAAGTATCTAGGGTATGTGGGAGGGATATTAAATATTCTCCCCCTTAAAAATATCACCATCCTTGGTGTTCCTTTTTTTTCCAACCAATTTTTGTCATATTTTCTTATTTTATATATTATTTTTTGATCCCCCTGAGATCTTTCCATATCTTCTCAAGTCGCTATCATTCAAGACCTGTAGTTTCTTGCAACAAGATTGGGTCGAGCCCCAAAAATTTTCAGTAAATCATGCCCAAAATTATAATGCAACTTAAACATAATCCATAGATCCTTTTGCATTATAAGAATAGCATACTTCTAGAGGACTATCTAAGTTTAGGACTTCCCGGAGGGGAAAGAACAACTCGTTCTGGTGATTGAACTAAAATGAGTTGTTCTTTGTCCACCAGCAAGTCCTCAAGGTAAATAGTCCTCTGGAAGTACATTCTTCTTAATTTTCATTTTCATGGGTACATTACAGATGGTATGAGAGCTAGAGTGACAACACTCGATACTATTTTGGGCTCAACATGAAGTTAGCAAGTATGAAGATGAGAGACTAACCTATGAAATGATTTTTGGTGGATGCATGGCAACGACGAACAAGGGAACTAAGTTATCCAAGTGGGCCTCAAGGATTGAAGGAGGTAGGTAAAGAGGATAAAATAAATATCATGACAAGTTATGTTATCACATCAACGACCAATTAAAACCAAATGCAGGTGAGTAGTTCTTGCATGTTGTCTTAAGGTTATGTTTATGTTTACACCACCAAAATGGGAGGTCGAGCTATGAATGTTACTAATACATTAATGAAGAGTCGACATCATGGTTATACATGTATAGATTAAAAATGATAGACCTTCGAAACAAGAGCACCAAATAGGGGGGTAATGAACTCTGGGTTCCTTAGAAAAAGGTAAAAGCATAGGTTGCTAGCAATACAGGTTGAAATTTATGTAAAGACACACATGGTAATACTTATTACTATGGAATAATGTAAATCATATGTTACTGTATTTTATGCAGAGATTTTTATGCTTTAAAAATAAAATATTTGCAAAGAATCCCAAAAACCCTAAAACTTGGGTAGTGTAGAAGTCTTCAAATGCTTCAGGAAATTGGGAGACACCATTCATTTGTAAAGAAGTTTTTAGGCATAAGAATGTTAGTATTATTCATAAAATTTGGTTCAGAACTAATTGTTCCTTGTCCGGTTAAAAGAAATAGGCATGCACACTCACTATAATTTAAATGAAAGTCTAAATTAAAGGCCCACTATAGGCCAAACCTAAGTATAAGTAGAGTGCGCAGCATAGAAAAACAATACCCCATAGGGTATGGGTGTATTCCATGAAATGTATGATAACACAAAGTGTAGTATCTAATACTAGAGTTAAGTGATTGGGAAATTATGTAAAGTATCATAACATATTCTTTTATGACTATCTTCTTGTGTTAAAGAGTGAGTTATGTTTAGGTGACTACCACCTTAGGGATGATTTGTATCTAATATAATGAAACGTGATACATTCCACCACATTAGAGAAAGTGTGTTGTACCAACACTGAAAGTTCTTGTGTAAAGAGTAGTTTTATTTCGGGAAATAATGTGCTAGAACCTACAGTTACCCTTAATGAACACTATTCATTTTCTGTCTTCGTATAAGAGTTTTAACTCATAGGTATTTGTAGCTTGCTTTTCTATGTTTTGCTAAAAGTACAATGGCTCCATTAAGAAGGACAGTGTTGCCTCCAAAGACACTATATAGGAATTGGAATTTCTATGTCCCTAGATCGCCACTCATAAATATTTTGTAAAGTTGGAATGTCCCTTCACTCAAAATTATCCAAATATAGATGAGTAAGGATGTCTAAATATATTTATATTTGAAAATGATAAGTTGATGAACGCCATATAAGGTTATGGACTAACATTGTAGGAGTATGCCTGGAACACTACCAATTGAAATCGACTACTGGATTACCAAATTCATTGGCTTAAGTAATGAAGTTAAACCACTCCAAAACTAGTGTTGTATTAATCCTTATCTTATTATAATTTTCCTATTACGAGGTTTTTATGAACGGGGGGTTAACTGTGGATTATGATGTCAGGTACTAACATTGCAGGGTTTTTCCATGACTATGGCCATCGACATGGTCAAGTAAAAACATGGATTATAAATTCACTCACGTATAACAAGTTGTGCTCAATTGCTCAAAATGAGTAAGGAGTTATTTTTGGAAGGTTTGCGGAAATGTATGAATCTGGATTTTGGTAGAGGTACAAATCATTATGACTTATGAAATGTTGATTAATGAAATTAGTATTTATTGATAGATGTTAATTACATTTAATTCACCATGAAGCTGATTCACAAATCGAGACAATGACAGTGAATTCACGTTAACACCAAATATGTGCGTGTCATAAATAGTCAAAGGTTGTAATTAACATTAAAAACAAATAAGGAAAATACATGCTGCGGGAGCACAATGGTGCTAGGAAAGTGATTTCCATGTGAGCACATTGGTCTTAGGAATACATGCTGCAGGAGCACAATGGTGTTAGGAAAATGATTGCCATGTGAGCACATTGGTGTTAGGAATATGATGTGGGAAGAAACATTGATGATCTAAATATACCATACTTTTGGGAGGAAAGGAATTCCCGGACTCAAGCGAGGAGGCTCGAGGGGAACTAGGAAAGAATTATGATATCAATATCAAGACCTAGGAAAAACTGGACATCTGGAAGAAAGGATGCTGTTTTATGTTACCGAGGAGAAAAATTTGGACTAGCAATCAAGAGGAAGAGTAACCAAAAAAATAGACATAAGTCCACACAAGAATTTGTAGAAGAACTCAAGGGAGAGTTTGGAAAATAACAAAACAAAAGTCGTGTTAACGAACGTTCCAAGTAATTGGATGGTTACATGTTTTAATGTGTAAATGTGAAGAAAGGATTACCTCAGTTTTAATACTATTTAACTATCCAAAGGTTGGAGATAAAATATGTCCTCCCAAAAGATGAGTAATTATGTTTTATTGATGAATCAATTATATTATGGAAAAATAATTAGGTAATATGATACCAATAAAGACAAGAAGATGTTCTGTAAATTGAGAATTGTTATAATGCAAAAGGATCAATGGCTTATGTTTAAGTTGAATTATAATTTTGGACATGACTTACTGAAATTTGTTTGGGTCCGGACCCGATATTGTTGTAGGAAACTGTAGGTATTGAATGATAGCAACTTGAGGAGATATGGAAAGATCTCAGCAGGATCATAATAGAATAGATAAAATAAGAAAATATGATAGAAATTGGCTAAAAAAAAAAGAAACATCGAGGATGGTGTTATTTTTAAGGGGGAGAGGATGTAATATCCCTCTCGCATACCCTAGATACTTTGTGAATACAAATGTTTATTGCACCTTTTTTTGGTGAGGAGCTCAAGGCCAAGGCCCCAGAAGAAAGAAAACCTTGCAGCTTATATACGTTAAATTACCTAAGTGGAAAACTTAGGAGACATAAGACAGTGACACAATTTAACAAGGGGCCAAATAAACCCATGAGGGAAAAAAGAGAATGGTGAGAGAGATTTTAGATGACGTAGTCTTTGTATCGTCTTAACTATGGCATCATAATGGAATTCCTATTCTCACCATAATTATCCCAATTAAAAATACTATAACCTATTTAGTTAAATTCTAATATAACTTATCCATGATATAAGAGGATACCATCATTATAGACTCCAAACTGGGTAGGTGCTGCCATGGTTTTGGTAGGCATTATGTACATATTAATAATTGGTGAAGCTAGTTTTCATATCCATTATCAATCCGTGCTAGATCGGGTGTTCTATTTTGGTACGTGTCTTCACTATTTTCTACTTGAATAGATATGAATATATATATATCTATGTTTGAAGTATTGAGCTCTAGGTGGATGTGGAATTTTATTATTTTGGATGCATGTGTTTGAGTCATAAGAATTAAAGTATGGAACGTGATCCCCCTTTATAGCATCTTAAATTGGAAAAATGAATCTCATGTATGGACTATTTTTCTCCTTCAGTTAGCGACATTATTTAGCTATGATTTATAACCCCTCTACTTGCAAGACCATTGTGTCCAGATTTGAGTTTGAGCGCCTCATGGTTTAGATATACAAGTATGGTGTTTGATAGGGTCAATAATACCTTATATCTATAAATTTTTAAACCTATGTAATACAAAAAATGTATCTATGATATGAAAGTCATCCAATATTTACCCATGACCTCAAGTGTCGCCTCTATCACACCGCGTTAATAATTTTCCCTCGATAGCTATGTTGCTTGTCACGGCTATGTAAGTGCCAATTAAATCGAGAATATCACTGACAGATAAATGTGACATTAAAGTGTATTCCAAAGTGAGAGCTTAAGGAATAATTATGCCAAAATTTTAGTGAGCCCGAGCCAACCCATTGTCCATAGACAAATCCTCTTGAAATTAATTTTTTTATATTTTATAAAATAGCCGCCTAAAATGATAAAGTGCAAGTGGGTAAGGATTTATATATAATTATTCTCATATAATCATACCCAGTGCTCACCTAGTTCATGAGGCCTCCTATGTTTGAATCAAGGAAGGAATCTCAAGTGAAAATCGTGATCTGCACTGTTTACCTTTGGATTTTCTGAACAATCAATAATGTCCACAATATCTGAGTGTAGCGATTGAGAGTTTCAAGATTTCATTTCAATAACCATTTCCATGCTGATTAGGCCCCATGAGTGGCTTCATTTCTCACAAATTTTTCGTTTCCATAAATTTTGTTGCACATATTATTGTGGTTTCATAGATTTACTTCATAAATGTAAGGCCTTAAATTATAAGTCTGATTCAGTCCTCAAAACATTGACATGTGTACCAAGCAAAGCTGGGTAAATGAATGTTCTTTCATTATAATCTTAAAAGGTTGAGAATGAAAGAATCCACATGAATATAATTCATGAGCTCTAGATCTAGGATATGTAAATAAAGAGGAAAGAAGTATTTAGGTGAAAACACAGTCGTTCATTTTTCTTTTGAGGAGATCTAGGAATTTATGAAGGAACCGTAATTTTGGGTAAAAGCAATAAAGATATTCAGAGTTCTTTTGGTCAAAAATACGACTCGATATTGTTGGGTTCTTGAAATCAAAATTTGGATTTTCTAACCCTGGCAATATTCTTTCCTTTGGTCAAATAAAGTCTCTGCTACAGTGAATCATTATTTTGGTATTACGAAAAGAGAGAGTTTTATTAGTGGTACTATTTGATGTCAAACTGAAAACTCATAAACATGATGTACTAATTAGTGGTATGGTGTATTTGCTTGAGCACAACATAATAACCTGAGAGTATTAGTAGCAATGATGTGAGTACCTTAATATTAAAACAACAGGAGTGATCTGCAATTTTAAGACCAGTGTCGAACAAGTATGGATATTGAAATATGAAATGAGTGGTTTTATTCTCTTTTATATTCCCATGCCTTGTATGGTTATAGATGAGTATACCATGAGTTGTATAGTGTAGAGGTCCTCTTAAATGAAGCTTAAGGATGAACCATATAAATATATAAAGGTTGGCTCTTAGTGTGTTAAGGTCATTGAGGTCATATTTATCCTTTTTATGTACTATCAAGCGAAGGAAAAACCCTAGCCTTAGATAGGTTAGTGATTGTATGACAATAAAAATGGAAAATAAATGAAGGTTCCAATCTTGAGTTAAAACTTGGTTACAAACATTATTATGTTGCATGAAGAACTGATGACTAATCTATATGGATTCAATACCAAGACTTTTTCTAGATTATTTTTTAGATACTCTCGGTGAGAGAGTCTGCAAGAATAATAGAAAGAATTATGGCAGCATTGATGTTGTGGATTGTAACCCTTCTATGAAATAAATGTCACGGGATGTGACCGTTTTGGTCGAAGTAACCCATGGATTGGGTGAGCCACATACTTTGAGTGTCTCTATCTTTTCATGTGTCTAAATGTGTTAAATTACTTTTATTATTTATACTTATAGCATTGTTTGGAGATCTTGTAAATTGATTAATTACCTTATAAAGAATAATCAAGGAAAGTTATGGTTACCTTAATGACTTTATACGCACACTAGAATTGTTTTACATACACCTTAAGGATGAAATGCTTGTGTTGTACACCTCTTAATCTATAAATGATAATGTATTGGAAATTCATTAAAATGAGTAATGTATGGTGAATGGAAGACTGTAAAGTTATGCTATGTGCCTCTTATGTTTCATTGGTTAGAATTCAATAATGGATAGTCCCTTAAATAGAGCTTCTTCTGCTTAAAATGATAGTGGATCTATAACTCAGCATCATTGATGATAGATAGATTATGGATAAAGATCAATTTAATTAGTTAAGAGACCACATGTTAGTCGCAAGTCAATGTATGTTGGAACATGGTTAAGGGAATTGAATAGGCATTCCAAATGATAATTGGAAGCTTCACATAAATAGTGCTTTAATGAGATCAAGTGTAAATATGTAAAATGAATGCATGTATGACCACAAAGTCTTATGTTTTGGATTTTGGTGATTGAAGTAAAACGATTTGTTCTTTCCCCACCAGCAAGTACTAAAGTTAGATAGTCCTTTTGAAGTACATTCTTCTTAAATTTATTTTTCATGGGTACATTACAAAAAGTTAAGTTAGACCCATATAAATAACCAATAAGACTACGCAGAAATAAGTGAAGGATATAATCAAGTAACACCACATACACAACAATGTATAACTATACGAATCAAAGTAGCAACAGGACTTAGGAAATTGTAGGTAGAATATAGTAATGTTCACAACTGAAAGTAAGATGATAGAACGTAAGATCAACTTACGACCAATCAGTGGTACAAATAGTGTACATTATAATCTGCAAGTTGAATAATGTTCCGTTTAGGTAGTTTTTGCTAGCCTAGTAATTTTTTATTTTATTTTAAATTTTTGGGGACATTACAGTTTGTGTCTCTAAGGATTCCATCCATTATATTTAAACATTATGAAGATCGCAAATACTTTAGCATATAACTTATAACGTTAAACACATCTTCCACATATAAAAAATAGTTAGACAATATATATTCTTATACCCACACAACTTTTACCATCTTAAAATAATATAAATATATATGTTTATGTTTGGTTTTAAAATTTTAATTAGAGTAGACATTGCGCTTTTTTTTTTAAAGATTGAGTGTGAATATAATTGCACACCCCCCATATTAGAGTGTACAAATAGCTTTTAGATTCATTGATTATAAGATTAAGCCTTCCATTTGCCACTTGATTTTTTTTGTTTCATTATAATTCACTAGCAAAGTCAAATCTAGAAGGAGGGATTTTTTTACTAGAGCATATGTCACTCAAAAACAATTTCTTATGTTATTTTTTCATTATAATTAATATTAATAATAATCAAATTATCTTGCGTCGTTAGGAGGAATTATTATTGTTCACCTCAATTAGGTATGGTTTTCACTAGTGACAAATTTACATTATTTTTTCAATTATAATACCAAATACAATATCACTTTTCTAGTAAAAAAAAATAATTTTACAACAAACATTAAATAGTATACAAAAAAAAATTCACATATTTTAATAATTAATTTTCACAAATTTTGGAATATGTAATCATACAAAGAAGTTTAGCTAAATACAAAGTAAATATTTTTTTTTTCAATGTAGTTCACGTATTCCCAAAGGGCTTGTTATGTCCACTTGAGCTAGCCCACTAGACTAAAAATAAATGTTTTATTATAAGATAAGTTGTATAATTAATTCATCATCAAGGTGATCTTATTTTTACCCAGAAGAACCATCGAGAGAAAATGCTAAGCAAGGGTGGGAAGAGAATCACCCGCAGAGAAAGAGGCAACTGATTGAGTTAAAGCAACTATAAAACAACCCGCTCAAAACTCCCCAGAATAAGGAATAGAAAAGGATTCTATCTCATTCGTCAAGTGTGTTTAAGAGCTTAAGGGTTTAGATTATGTGTTTTACAATCATTGAATTCCAATGTCACGATATTATTATCATATGCATTTTATAGTTTGGACACTTACCTTTGATTTTATCTAATAATTCTATACTTGTAAGTCACCATCATCCATATTGCACATATCACTACATACTGATATTATTTCATCACTTTAATTTTTGTAGATATTACACTTGGAGGAATCTCTGTCCTAGTTGAAAGTTATCCATGTTGCTGGAACGAAAGGAAATGTAATCTTGTTTATCATTAGTTGTTTCCACTATTTAGATGTAAAGAACAAATAACATAACTATTCATTACCAACTATTTTGTACCATAGTTGAACCTCTTATTGATCTGCCATTTGATGAACATGGTCAATGTTCATATTCAATGTAGCGGAAGCTCGGAATGTTTTTCCCATCTAACTTTGGTTAGTCATCTTTATTTTTATGCTGAAAGGACCATGCCCCATGGGTTTTTTGTAATAAAGTGTGGTAACAAGGGTGTTGAGAGGCTCGGTCCCCTAAGCTGTACATTTCAACTAAAGTATTCCAAAGAGGTTTTCCCCTTATAGATTAGGATTTGCATATAGCCAAGTAGAATCGAGGAGTTTTTCTCTTACTTCCTCGAAAGCTTCAATGCCCAATTTTTAAATTTGGGCATTGAGGGGTTATTAGAGTCCAACTAGTAAATGTGAACCTTCTAGACACTTTTGGTATGTTCTATGGTCATTTCCTAAGCTTCGGGACACATTAAAACAATGTGTGAAGAAAATTTCCGAGACACATGGTAATTTTTTATTTTTTATTTTTTGACTGTAGGGAATTAATTAAAGTTTTCAATTAATTAAACCATTTTGACCATGGTTTAATTGAAAAAAAATAAAATTTGTAATATTAAGTGATCTGAACGTTGTTTTTCGCAAATAATAGCTTATTTTCTAAGCTAAAACACTCATTTAACCCCCAGACACACTTATCATACACTTCAGACTATTATTTGGCCTTATAAATAATATTTTGTCAAAAAACCCAAAAATTGTGAAATATTAATTAAAATAATAAAAAATAATAAATTGGAGAAAATCAAAATTTCTCCAAAAAAGGACAAATTGAATAAAATAAAGAGCTAATTAGCTCAGTACAGAGCATTCATGGTGTTTCCAATCAACATTGGTTAATTTTGGATCAAGTATCATAGTGTAGGAGTTGAACTATCCATCATAAATTCACCCTCTTTGGCTCAATTCGTTTTTGGTTGAAGTGTGGGTTATTCATTATCTGGGTGATGATTACGAGGGAATATGAGCCACCTCACCCCCCTCATTACTCCAGCACTCATTTACAACTCAGTTGAAGCTCAGTTCAACTCCAAATCATCATGCCGAGCTCATTCAATTACTTTGGTGTTACTCTTATTATGGATTTAGAGATTTGAGCACTATTTTCTTTCCTTTTTGTATAAATAAGAGGCTGCTATTCCCATTTGCATATGGAGAATTTGCAAGATACCTTTTCTTAAATTGCAATAGTTTTATTTATTTAATGAATGGAATAATGTGACTTTGGAGGTCCATGTGTGGGTTCTTGGTGCTTGATTTTCATCTTCTGGGAGGTGACATATTTCTTAAACTTATTCTTTTATTTTTGTAAAGCACATGATCATTTCTAGCTTAGAAAGGATATAAATATAGCATAGTAGGGTAATCATTTAGCATTATAATTTGATTATCTATGTAAAATATATTGAATGTCTGAATTGAACATGAAGTAGTATGTATACCATTATTTTTCATATGTTTTCTTGAATAAACATTCTGGCATTTGATCTTGTGGTTTTTTTATTGAGAATTGTGTTTCAGGGATCACCGAAGGTGGATAAGTGGTTGAAGCTCAAGTACCTCTTCAAAAAGGAATAGTTTTTTATCTAACACTTTCACCATGTAGGGCATACAAAGCACTTATTTTCTATTCAAGAAACACAACCAAAAGGAGCTTTTTCCTATCCTTCATAAACTTAAAATTTAAAACTTCCTTTGATTACAAGATCCATATCTCTTCTTCTTTCTAGTCTCTTCTTTTACCTCTTTATTTTTTCCTTCCACTGATCTTCTTCCTCACTACTTGATCTTGATTTTGTTCCTCTATTTTTTTCATTGTTCTACCTCGTTTTACATCTTCATTTATCTTGTTTTTTTGTCAATTTTCTTCCCTCTTTTGTGCTCTCTTTTTCTCTATTTTTGCAGCCACCTCTTTAACTTGTTGTCTTACCTATTTGGCCTTTTTATTTCCATCCATTATTCTCTTTGTTAGACTGTCCTATTCCTCATTATTTTTTAGAGAACTTCTCTCTTATTTGGCTGCCCTCTTTCACCTGAATTTTCAGCCCTTTTGGGCATCTTTTGTGGCCACTTGTTGGCACTATTTTTGAGCTTGTTTTCCTTCCTTTTTCAGCCACATTTCACTTCTTGGTTGGATTTATATTACTTCATTTTACATCCATATAACGTATTTGTTGGCCTCCCCGTTTCTTCATCTTTTCAAGTATTTTTTCCCTCTTTTTTGCATGTATTTTTTCACTAGTTTTACTTCAAAAAAGACCAAAAAGTGCATTTAAAAAAGAATGATTTCATACTTAGATTAATTTCAATATTTTTGCACCTAAATTACTTTTTTTGTTAAAAATAATGTGTGCATGATTGTTTGTCTTTCTTGTGCAGATACCAAAGAAGTGAACCAAGAAAACAAGACTTGAGGAAATTGAAGAAAAAACTCAAAAAACCAAGAAGACAAGCATACACAAAAAATACATCCTTTGTAAAAACTATTAAATCTAGTTTTTCAAATTCTTTTGAAAAGGGTTAAATTACCAAAGTTGTAATTTATTAATAAAAAGGACTAGTGGGGTCAATCCTCCCATGTTTTTTTTACTTCCTCTATTTTGGGAAAGTGTGTCTTTTGTGATTTTTTATCTTTGCTTAGCTTGGATTGTTTTAGACTTATAAAGTCTTAAAAGGAATCTAAAGCCTCTTAAACTTGTGATAAGACAAGTCAAGAGAAATCTCTATCGAATAAAATTAACACATTTCACCTGCATCTTAGATTAGATAAGACTCTTGAATCTCACCATAAGGTGGATCAAGAGCACTCTTTGTCGGAGAGATTTGTGTGTTCATAAAATTTGCAACTCAACATTCCCATAAAATTGGAATTTACTTATTTTTATAGTTTGTATGCTCTACCCGACCGGGATACCCAGAAGCACTATAGCTATTTAATTCATAGATGTATTTCCATCTATCATCATAATGAAATTTACCACCCCACATTTGGAACAATAATATGAGTGGCCAATCTCTTAGTATTTTCGATTATATTTCCAAGTGTAATCCCCCCTCGCCTAATTAATAAGATCATTCATAAAACGTACATTAAAATATGACCAAGTCTATTTGCAAAATGGTCTCACAAACATCCGAGACTTAGATTATCAACATCCCGGTGCCATTTTTAGGAACTGGTTTGTTTATTTTTGCATCATCTGGTTTGGACCATTAGTCCATTTGTTTAAGTTATTTTATGTGGGGATGCCTTAATATATGTCTCATTATTTATATCATGTTTTGCAAATAGCAACGTGGATTATGTAATTGGTATTTTTATGTATATCAAAACTCCTAAACAACACTAATTCTCATCTTACATCTAATAACACTTTAAAACACAAATCCTTAGACAACCTTTTTCTTAGGGACTACCCCCCTTGGATTTGTTAGGAGTTAGCCTAAACATATGAGCTGGGATCAGGTGACAACACCTCTCTCTTTTCTATTTCCCAAGGCCACACCTTTCCCTCTTAGGGAAACAACAATCCAAAATGTTTCCGTTGACAGTGTTCATTCGGTGGACAACATCTCTGGTGTTGTTGCTGGGGACAAATATTTTTCTTCCTCGATGAATTTAACCTTCATTTTTTAGCTTTGTTGATAGATTTTTAGTCAAATCACCTCCTTGAAATTAGAATTGAATCCATCTGGTGACTCCACTGTCAAATAACTTACCAAGGTATTCAACTAGAAGAAACTCTGAAGGCTCAGTCATTTTCATCCCTGAGCCCGAACATGATTATAGGAGGAGATTGAACTAGTTAGTTTCTTGTAGGATCCTTGAGAATCTTTGATCTGAGTCTATTTTAGACATTCGCACTTTATTTGAAGAAAATAACAACCAAAATATTTTTCTGACATAATGGGTGAGTATTTTACTCAACTCAACTTCTCTTAGATAGCAGGTCAACCCCACCATATTCTAGACAAATTTGTAGAGAAGCTCCCTATGTTCACTAGTACTGATGCCACCACTTCCACCGTGCATATTAGAAATATATCTAGATGTGTCAATGCTTTCCTCAGTGATCCTGCACATCAACATGATGATGTTTACATGAAAATATGTTATACTTACTTAGATTGAAGAGATAGTGAATGGTACAACAATTTACCACACAACTCCTTTTCCACACTCGCAACTTTCAAAACTATTTTCACTAACATGTTTGTTGAAAATAAGGAACCTAGGCATCAACTGGATGCATTGAAAAACATAAAGAAGAAGTAAAATGAGACTATGGATGATTTTAACCAAATATTCACAAAACTATCAAATGCCATTCCTACCACTTATAAATCACCTACACCATCCATCTTGATTTATTACATTGAAGCACTCAGTGGGAAGATGCAATATCAAATCAGGGATAAGGAACCCACTACTATTCTAAATGCTCAATAATTGGCAATCATGATAGATAGAAATATGTAGTATTCAGGTGAGTATAACCTTCCTAGTTATTCAAGGTCCTCAACCCCTTTAAAATCAATTGAGGAAAAGGAAGAGGATTCTTATAACAAGAAGATGATGGACATGAAGGAAAGACTTGAAAGAATGGAAGATAAGCATCTATCCCAAATGAAATAAATGCAAAACAAGGTCATCAGTATGGAAAGAGATTAGTCACAACCTCTCCCAAGAACATTTCATCCAAAAGTAAATTGGAAAAGAAAAGCACCGAACCGTGAATAGAGGCCTCCTCATCATCTATATTTTGCTAACGTGGTTGAAACTTACACTCCATTTTGTAGGTCATGTAAATAATTTCATGAGGAATCATTTTTTCATCATGCATGCTATGTTCAGGAGCATGGTTTTTGAGAGGGTTGTGGTACTAAAGCATCATCAAGCAATCCTGATTATATAAATCATGTAGGTGGCATACATAATATTTACAGAGAAAGTATGAGAGAGGCAAAACAATATTCAAGGGATCCTGAGTACATGAACACAATTGGAAAACTCCATCCTATGATCACAAAAACTTGGGGTCAAGCCGAAGATTATAGTCAAGAATTGGCTAACCTCACCAAAAACTTTGGTAATAATCCCACAAATGAACATAGTGATGATGGTTTGGAAGGCTTACTACCTTGTGACCTTTTTTCTGAAGAAGATGATTATGATCACGAGGAGGGATATAGCCAGGGATGTGATACAAGTGAGGAAGAGTCCCTTACATCTAACATGGATGATAACTATGAGACTTTACTTGAAGCTTTGTGCGATGACAATTCTCCATGCCCTCAACATCATGCCGGATATTTGGAGTGTTGGTACCATTATGATATCTTTGAGACCTATATTTTTTAAGAGGATTGTTACAATCATAAGGAGGATGAAGATAGATAGGGACTTGTTACCAGTGGTGAACACTCTCTCATATCATACATAAATGAGGATGATCTTTCTGAGAATCCAATATATGAAATGTCTGGCAAGGGTAGTGTTTATTCAGAAATTTACGGAAGTTCAATCCATGATACATCCAACAAGGGGAGTTTTTATTACGAGTCCTATGAAATTTGTAAAGAAGAGCAGTTAGAGTTTTCCTATGATCAGTCAAAGTTGTATTTGAGTATCTATAATGAGTACTTGAAGAAGCAGTGTAGTGAAGAATCAGATGGGGTGCAATGAGTTGATGTTTTATCACACTCATCATCTTCACACATAGATGTTCCTTATGATTTGGAGTAGTTTGGGGCTTACATATAGATTAATCAGTAGATAATCCCTTTTGATGAGTATGATGAGCTACCTCAGCATCCAAATTTGGACATCAGTCCTATCGATGAGCTACCTCAGCATCCAAATTTGGACATCAGTCCTATCGAATCTTGGATAGAGGCATCCTGCACGAGAGCCTACCAGTTTGGGAACAAGTTTGATGACATTATTTATAATTTCCCACCCACTCGCCTTTTCTGAATCATCAAGCAGGTTTTCATTTTTTGAATAAAATATTCTTTCTTTTGCTAGTAACCAAAGACAAGAAAAACCCTTTTACAATAATAAAATGCTTAGGTGGTTACATTGTATTTTTTATTACACCTAACCTTTTTATATCATGCTTAGAGTAGGAAAATAGGCTCCTGAAAGTGATCATTTACTTCTAGCATTTTATTTATGTACTTATGAATAAATAAATTTTGAGTTAAGTTTTTTCCTTGAATAAAGAAACTTTTAGATCATTGGATATTTTTCATAAAACTTGTGCTACTGAGGTTTTATTGTCAAGTTGAGATGTTTTTACAGGATATAGAAACCAGAGATTTCGATGTTCTCGTATGCTCTCCTTGCATAAGATATTAGATCGAGCACACATCCCCTAGTTGGAGCTAGATGTTACCAACTATTTTGTACCATAGTTGAAACCCTTGTTGAGCCGTCATTTGATGAACATGGTCAATGTTCATATTCAGTACAACAAAATTTGAGAATGTTTTTCTTAGACAATTTTGTCTAGTCAATTTTACTTTTATGCTAAAATGACCATGCCCCATGGGGTTTCCGTAATAAAGTGTGCTAGCATTGGTTTTTAGTGGACCAGTCCCCTAAGACGTAGATTTCAAATAACATATTCCATGGATTTTTTCCCTTATTGATTATGATTTTCCTATAGTCGAGTATAATCGATGATTTTTTCTCCCACTTCCTACAAAGCTGGAATGCCTAATTTTAAAATTTGGGCCTTGGGGGGTTATTATAATCCAACTAGTAAATATGAACCTAATAAACACTATTGGTATGTTTGTGAGGTAAACCTCAATGGTTTTCCTACAAAATTAAACCTAAACATCTTACCCTTAGGATCGTACGATATACTTATTAGCATGGACTGGTTGGAACAACACCATGTCATGCTCAATTTCTTACACAAGTCAATGTTCTATACTGATAGCCAAGGGATCCAAGTGAAGGTTCCGGGAATTCGAAAGAATGTTTATATAAGGAAAATATCCTCCTTACAAGCAATGAAAAGTGTTAGAAAAGGTTGCAAGTTGTTTGCAGTAAACATCTGAGAGTTAGATTCTGAAAGATAACAATGTATATAATATTTTCCCATTCTTGAAAAATTCAAGCATCTGATTCCCAAGGAAATCCTAGGATTACCTCCAAAACGAGACCTAGAATTTTCCATCGAAATGGCATGAGGATTAGTTTCGGCTTCCAAAGCCCCTTACTGCATGAGTGCACCAGAATTGGTGGAATTGAAATTGCAGTTGCAGAAGTTGATAGAGAAAGAGTATATCAGACCCACTGTGTCTCATTAGGGAGCACCAATACTGTTTGTAAAGAAGAAGGATGTACGATGCAGATGTGCATCGATTACTGTCAGTTGAACAAAATTACTATCAATAACCCTTATCCACTGCCTAGGATTGATGACTTGTTTGATCAGGTGGGAGGAGCCAAAATGTTTTCAAATATTAACCTACAATCTACGTACTAATAGGTATGTATTCATGACGACGATATTCACAAAACATCCTTTCGTAGAAGGTACAGGAACTACGAGTTTTTGGTGATGCCATTCAGGGTGACCAACGCACCTGCAAACTTTATGTGTATGATGAAAAACATACTTAGTAAATATATGGATACATTTATTTTGGTGTTTATATAGGACATCCTAGTTTATTCCAAGAATAAAGAAGAACACGAAGAACACCTTCACATAGCAATAGGAGTGTTGAGGCAACACCAACTTTACGCTAAGTTTAGTAAATGTGATTTTTACAAACCAAAAATACAGTACTTAGGTCACATTATCTCCAAGACAATGAAAGTTGTGGACCCATAAAATATTAGAGCCATAAAGGATTGGCCTACCCCTACCAATGTCACTGAAATTAGGTACTTTTTGGAATTAGTCTAATATTATTGTAAGTTCATTGAGAACTTCTCAAGAATAAATTTACTCATGACTGCTTTGAAAAAGAAATAAAATAAGTTCTTATGGACTACTAAGTGTGGAGAAAGTTTTCAAAATCTTAAACAGCTCATGATGAGCACACTTATACTTCGAATTGCAAATCCCAATGGGGATTTCATTCTTTGAAAGGATGCAAGCAAGGAAGGACTTGGAGGAGTCCTCTTATAGAACGATCATGCGATCTGTTATGAATCATGGAATTTAAAAGATCATGAGTAGAGCTAACCCATGCATGATCTTGAGTTAGCGGCAATCATCCATGCTTTGAAGATGTGGAGGCACTACCTCATGGGAACGAATTTCCTTCTAAAGACAAATAATATGAGTCTGAAGTATTTATTCGATTAACTAGATTTGAATTTCAATCAAGCTAGGTGGTTGGATTTCCTTGGTGAGTACCATTTCGAGCTAAAGCACATTAAGGGAAAAATGAACAAGGTTGACGATGCTTTGACCTGATGAACTCATATTATATATGAGGTGAATTTGACTCAAACTGATGTAGATTTGCATGAGATGGTTAGAAAAACCAACAGAGTTGATCCTTTCTGTGTAGAAATCTTGAAGAAAGTCCAAGAGGATAGGTTGTTTTGACAACAAAAAGAATATAAGGTAGATGAATCGGGATTGCTATGGTTGAAGGATATATTGTACGTTCAACAAGGAGGGGACATTCGGTCCAACATCCTCATGGAATTTCATTAGGCACCCAGGATATCAAAAGATGATATCAAAAGATGATATCCATTGTCAAGAGACACTTTTCTGGCCTAATTTAAAGGTTGACATCATGATGTTTATCATGAAATGTCAGGAATGTCAGCTAGTCAAAGCTGAGAATGAGGATCCTTTAGGATCGCTGGAGCCGTTACCCATTCCAGAATGGAAGTGGGAGGTCATTAGTATGGATTTAATCACCCATATACCGAAAATTAAGAAGAAGAATGATTCTATTTTTGTATTTATTAACAAGTTGTCAAAAATATCACACTTTATTCCTGTGAATTCAACTTACAAAGTAGTGAACATTGCCTTGAAGGAGATAATTAGATTACATAAGATACCCAAGGAAATCATCATAGATTGAGATGTTAAGTTTACATGAAGCTTTTGGAGATCTTAATTCTATGGATTATAGACAGAGTTGAACTTTAGCACTACTTATCACTCGCATAAAGACATGCATATAGAAAGACTAAGCCAAATTGTTGATGACATGCTTAGGATGTATGTCATGAACAACCCCACTAAGTGGGAAGACTAGATGCATCTTGTAGAGTTTCCATATAACAACGTTTATCATACTTCCACCAATATGAGTCCCTTTTAGGTACTCTATGGAAGAAAGTGTAGAACACCGGTTTCTTGGGATAGCCTGGTGGAGCAGATCATGTTAGGGCCTAATTTATTAATAGACTTGGAACAATTGGTTACCAAGGTCCAAGTGAACCTTAAAGAAGCACAAGACCACCGTAAACATTATGTCGATCAAAAAATAAAATATAAATGCTTTCAAATAGGTGATCATGTCTACTTGAAAGTAAAATAAAAACGAAGCTCGTTGAGCTTGGGTAGGTGTGGTAAGTTAGCACCTATATTTTGTGGATCTTTTGAAATACCGGCCAAGAAAGGGTCAGTGGCATATGAGCTAGCATTACCCGTGCATGTAAGAGTGCATAGTTTTTTCCATGCATCCTTGTTAAATAAATATGTTTATGATACTAAACATGTAGTTGATTGGTCCTTATTATAGGTGGAACCTGAAGGGGAGTTTTCCCCTAAGCCTATTCATATATTGGACAAAAGAGAGGTGCATCTTAGTAATCGCACCATATTCCACGTTAAAGTGCAATGGAATCACTTTTAGGATACTTGGGAGAATGAGGCCACCATGAGGAAGGATTATGCCACCTTGTTTCATGATGTCATTCCGAGTCCCTAGAACACTAGGGACACTTTTGTTCTATGTGGGGAGGGATGTAATATCCGAAAATTTGGACCTAACACTTATTGACATGAGCCTATTGATTATAATTTTATCTTGATATTTTATTTTGATATATTGGGTCGAAGACCCCACTGCATATGAACATGATGATTTGATTTATATACTGGGTGTAATCCAATTATTGATGATGTATATATGCTTGTTTGTGTTGGGAATGGACCCTGAAGCACATGATTGGTAAGATGTTTTGTGTTGAGCGAGGAGCTCTGGAGCACATGTGTAATTAATGTTTTGTGTTGAGTGAGGAGCACTGTAACACATGTGTAATTAATGTTTTGTGTCAAGCGAGAACCTCTAGATAACATGGAAAGATAATTGGAAGTGTTGGGCATAACACGTGGAGCCTTCCATGTTGATGTTGAGCATAAGCTCTAGAGCATCGGATCCTTGGCCATTGTATCCCTAGGTGTACCGTACAAGTACATCCTAGCATTAGTGTTGAGTGAAGATCTCTAGAATTGCATTAAGTTTGTAACTCCCTATTAAGCATTGAGTATGGACTCTGGTAAGCATTGGCAGTTACTGAAAATAATTTAATAACTTTTGAGTGAAAACGACTCGAGAAAAATATTGATCTCATTAGACTTACTTATAAGTAATTAAATGAAAATTTTAATTTATGTATTCTCATCAAGTACTAAAGAACTACCATGTTATGCAAGGGAATCCAACATGCAAGTATGTTTAGAGTTTCCCAGCCTAGTATATCTAACCATCTACCTATTTGACCTTAATGAAGAAGTTTCATTCAGTCTAGGGATCATGATATATGATTCCCGAAAAGAAATGTTAAGAAATGTTATATTATTATGTATTTTATACATGGTATGTATAAAGAATAAATATAGTAATAATATTAATGATGAAAAAAAGAAAGGAAATCTCCATCCGTTATTATTTATTACTAAAATATAATAAATAGTACATTACTTACAAAAAGTATAATTAGGAACTAGTTGAAAGTTCCTAAGTCAAAGTATTAAAAATTAGCCAAATTAATTAAAAACGGTTAAATCAAGAAATCAAGGTTTCTTCATTTAACTGCTCTCTTTGGTTGAAAAGTCTATCTATAAAGTCTCAAGCCAAGGAAAGGCTTGGGGTTTTGATATATCTTGTGGGATTCATTATTCTTTCTATTGTTTCTCTCAAGATAATGCTTGAAGAACAATTTTCTTGAAGGAAAAAGAGAACTCAGCCAAACTTGATATACCAGATAGGAAACCCTACCTTAGGAGCTCTAAACTACTTGCATGTTGGATTCTAGCTCAGGGGGATTCGGATTAAAACCAGGAACAATTCCAGCCATGTTTGGGTGGAACGTGGTAGTTCCCAAGTGATTTGGTCATCTAATAGAAAGGTCATATCTATCTATGAATTGTTAATGCTTATTATTTGAGTGTGTAGGTTCAGCCATTAAAGAAGCTTCAGATTACAGGTATGAGATCGTAGGCTTCCTATTCTATTTTTCTAGAATAAATGTTGGATGATTTAGGTACAGATTCACATTACATTTTCTAAACGAATATGTTTGATTTCTGTTCAAATCTTCAAGGGTTTACATTTTAAATTATAACCCTAGGATGTACTTTACTTCTTATGTTAGATTTATCCATGGTTTATTTCTTTAGATTTATTTTGCAATTTAATTCATGTATAAATGTTTATCAAGGGTTTGCACCATAGTTTTCATTCTTGTATTATATTTACTATTGAAACTGTGTTAATTACAAACTAGGTTTTATTCCATATTTTTTCCCTATCTATTATTTTGGCCTTTATAACTCTACTGACATATTCCTTTTGTCAGCAAAGGCATGTTTTAGATTTACATAGAGTAGTTCAGAAGTAATTTATATGTATATATAAGTATAATCTTACAAAATATTTAAACTAAGCTATTATCTACAGTTGAACTACCATATATATATAAATATAAATCAATAGATATAAAATAGTATCGACTCTGGTGGGAATCCAAGCCAAATCGCAGGCCTTAATACAAACCACAACAATATTACATATATAGTAATAATTTAAGATAACCCAAGCCCTCATAACCATATTAAAATAAGAACCATGTAAGTGCAATGAGGTCGAAGGATCAAATCCTATGGACCCCCTATTTTCCCACTTTCGCAAACAGTATATCAATCAAACCCCATTAAAGACCACAACCGAGGATCGAATCCTGAAGGGTATTATTTCTTCTACATTGGCCATGGCCTTCAAAATTAAATACATAGTCATGAAAATCATTACATTGAGGTTGTAATACCTCTACTAATATCTACGTTGCATTTACATAGCCACTGCTTATAAATAAACTACATAGTAAATATAAATAACTATCTTGCACTATCAACAAATCCACTACAACAACGATAGTCATCTAGGATTTGCACACAAACAGCGCAACATAGATTGCATACCCAAATTATTATGTCTTAAGTCAATTCTAAACAGTCATGCAATGGCTATTGTAGCATTGCAAGCAATGGTGTTTCCATTGTGTACATTATAAATCAAAAAACCCAAAATCACCATTTACACCTAGATCCTTCTAAAAGTCTCAAGTTTATGCTTACGACAAAACATCTCTCTTTACATTGCATTCCATTTCATATATAATACAGACCCGAAGGCCAACGAAACTCTATAAATCAAACCCCAACCTCAACAAGCTAAAACCTAGGATTAAGACCAAAGAGGTGGTGAGTATGACTTGAATAGAAGGATTACCATATTGGTAATGCTAGACTGTGGCTCACAGTCATGCTACGAGCCATACACCTCTTCGCCAAACCTATCACCTGCAACCACAACAAAAAATTGAGTATGAGGAGTATGATTATGCATAATAAGCAACAAACCAACAATAGCATAGTGAAGCTGAATGTATTCATACCTTCGATTCCCTAGAGGTCACCTTCACCCACTGCGCAGAGTCGAGACCCAACAAAAAAAAACAAAGAAAATGACCAAAGTCCATCGTGATCCAATCCCTAAGCTTGGGCCTGCACGAACTCCAATGCGCATTAATAGAACCAGCTTGGTGTCCATTATCCATGATAAAAGCCACATCTCTATAATTTATAAATGACACAATATCGTTTCCACCTTTTCCACTTGCATAATGTTAAAACCCCATCGTGAACGTTTATACTATGGTATATATTCACTAACCCATAGTTTAATGTAGGGTATAGGTATTATTTGCATGGTGTATATTAGGCTCCAAGCCTTAAAGCCTTGGCTGATATTCCTCCTTAGGAAATAAGCTTAGAACCATGGCATATTAATTATTCAATGGTAACCATTGTTTTCATAAAACCAAGAATTGGTATTTAAACAATGGTTGGTAAACCTTCCAAGGGAAATAACGAGATATTTCAATATCCTTAATAAAATAAATATGAAATACATCTAGGTTAAAATATGAACAATTGATCAATAACTCATAGTGAATAATAATCATCACTTAGATAAGCAGTTTAAGATTTATAGAGAATATGCGGGGTAATTACCTTGTCACTAAACGAAGTATGTATGAGGCAATAATAAAAATCAATAGGTGTCACTAGCTCCGAGTGTAAGTACACCTGCATGTAAACAAGTTAAGAGTGCTTTATTTCAAACTGAACTAAGTAAGCCTGCTAGACAAGTAGAAATTTTACCTCTCAGTGAGTCACAAGGGAGAACTAGTCCCACCACTCCACCCACTTTAAATTACAAAAACAAAGTCAAGTTAGAAACTGTGTAAATAACAAGTAAGATCATGGAGAAATGAACGCAATATATAATCAAGAAATTATAGACAAAACAATGTAAACACATGAGAGTAGCTCAGTAATCAGATTTACGACATTAGAATGTAAAATACAGTAACAAACATAACTAAAAGAAAGACGTAAAACGTAAGAACATCTTACACTAAATAAGTAGTACATTTAGTGTACATTATATTCCAAAAGTTCAATAATTTCCATTCCTAGGTAGTTTATACTATCCTAATGAATTTTTTTTATTTTCAATTTTTGGGGACATTACATCCATTTATAAACCTCTTCATAAGAAACAACCGAGGATCGAATCCTATGGAGTCTTTTAATATTACACAGAGCCACACTATACATAGTTTGTATGCGGGTTGTATTTTAAAACTAATATTTTAACACAGAGGTCATAAGACCCTTATAAGACTTAGATACTATAATTTATGGCCTCGACCTTCTTTATTAAAATAATTAACATATCTAAAATATTATAAACCTAGTCACAAACTAACTAACAGTCTCCCTTTCCAACGCAGGGTTGACATCCACAATCCACAATACTTACTCATTTACATATTATAAACACCAACTGTAACTCTGAATCTATTCATTATTGCATCCACAATGGTGGGTTCCAACGCGAGAATATCATTTTTATAGTAAAAAAATTAATATTATAACAAACATTAAATAGTATACAAAACAACTTAAAAATATCATTTATTTTAATACTTAATTTTCACAAATTTTGGAATATGTAATCATACAAAGAATTTTAGCTAAATACAAAGTAAATTTTTTTATTTTTTCACTGTAGTTCACCTATTCCCAAAGGGCTTGTTATGTCCACCTGAGCTAACCCACTAAACCAAAAATAAATGTTTTATTATAAAATAAGTTATATAATTAATTCATTATCAACCATTTAAATAATATTATTATATTTTAATATTCAATATCGATCACCACAATGATTTTATATCTACACTTTAAATATAAGTGACCCCAATGTAATTGACCAAAATGACTTTGAACACAAGGTCTTCATCGATGGAAAATACCAACATCACATTCGTTCATATTGGGGGTTAATTAGTTATTAAAACAACCAAGAATTATATTGGGGACATATTAAGGGACGAGGGGGTTATTATATGTGCCTAAAAAATATGCAATATATAGGAGGTTTATTATCAAACAACATGAAGAAGCGGCCCGAAAATATCAAATGGAGAGGAGAAGCAACATGAAAAATAGGAGCGGGAGAGAATTGACAGAGCTCGATGGTAGTTACAGAGGGGATGGGGTGGGGATGGCGAGCATTGAGGTTTTGAGTTGCGACCGACATCTAGCTACAAAGGCTTAGGTCTGAATTCAGAATCCATCAGATGCATTGAAAAGATTGAACCAACCCTTACCATTTCTCTCTTTCCGTTGATCCAGCACTAGCAACAGATCCACTAAAGGAAACCTCAGGGAGTTAAGGCAGGCAAGATTGCTTGGTGGATACTAAGAGAATTTATTTGTATTGTCTTTCTTCAACCTACTGGGTTCATTGAAGTGCCATGAGAAGAAAGAAAGGTACAACCTGTATTGGAAAGAAGGAGAGCATTTACACTACTTCCTTAGAGAAAGCCTTTGTTCATAGGGTCTTCGTTGATAGACAATACCCATATCACATTCGTTCATATTGGGGGTTAATTAATTATAAAAAAAATATATTAAATTAGGGACATATTAAGGGATGAGGGGGTTATTATATGTGCTTAAAAATTCTGCAATATATAGGGGGTTTTATTATCAAACGATGCCGAGAAGAGGAGGCCTGAAAATATCAAATGGAGTGGAGAAGTGAAATGAAAAATAGGAGTGGTGTAGCATTGAAACAACTTGATCGTAGTTGCAGAGGGGATGGAGTGGGGATGGGGAGCATTAGGGTTTTGATTCATGAATGAAATCTAGATACAAAGGGTCATATCTGAATCCATAATCCATTAGTTGCGTTGCAAATATTGAACCAATTCTTACCATTTGCTTCTTTTTGTTGATTAATCTAATGTCCCCAAAAATTGAAAAAAGAAAAAAAATTATAGGATAGTAAAAAATACCTAGAGAGAACATTATTCACTTGTGGAACTCTAACATTTACTTCATGAACCTCTGTTTAGTTGTAAGTTGTTCTTACATTTTGTCTTTTACTTTTGGTAATTATTTTTAATGTATTTTACTTATGATGTTGTACTATTGTTTACTGCTTAGTATTATGTTTACACTTTGTCGCTTATGTATCGTTACTAGATTTATATGCTTCGTCCTTTCTGCATTGTCGCACTTTCTAATTATCACATCCTAACATAACTTTGTTTGTTGGGACAAAGTGGGAGGAGTGGCGGGACTTTTTCTCCCATGATGGTTTGAGAGGTAAAGTATTACTTGTTACACAGGCTTACTTAGTTCAATTGAACTAAGGAACCTATTATAGTTCCATGTAGTTCACACTTGTGATGAAAACCTGTTTACTAGAGTATGGAAATCCTGATATTGAAGAACATACTACTGGCTGACTTTGGTTTCTTTACCGGCTTCGAATCATGACAGATATAGTTATGATTCTCGTCATTTTAGCTATCACTGCTAAAGTTCTTGTTTAGTACTTATGCTTCCTTAGGGTCTTATAAATCTTTATTTTACATCATGGTATTAATTACGTTTAATATTAGTTTATTAAAACTATTAATCATATCTTGTGTTTTTATATGTGTAAGTTATTAACTTGAACTAGATTCAGATCGTGATTCTCTTATGAGGGAGAATTACAAAACATGGCATATTGCATATGCCATGTTCACTAATCCTAATCCTAGGGATTATTTGTATGTGTTAAGGTTTTTACCTAATATTTCATATATAAAAAGGTCTTAAACATTTGGTACATACCTTTATATTATTTCTGAATTCTTGGGGTTGACCTAAGGCTAGCACAGACCATATATAAACTCTACACTTTAAACTTTATCATTGTAATATATTAACCTTGGTTAGAGCGTATCTGTTGTAATGTTTATGGTGATATGAAAAATGGTGGCAATATAACATAAGGTGGAAAATCATATGTTAGCAAGGTTTAAGCATATGCAAGGGGGGTGGGATTAAACAATACCTTACAACAAATCTTGACTATGGAGAGTGGGTTTAATAATTCGTTGATGGACTCTAGCTGGTGCATTCAATGCTCTTGGAAAAATGTGACAGCCCCAAGCTTAGGGCTTGGGAACATGATAGTTTTGTCATTTACAAAGTTTGGGTTTGGGTTTGGTCAATCTTTGCGCATTGGAAATGGAGACGACCTCCATTGTCACACAGGTAATATTCTGGTTGGTTTATCGACATTATTATGGTTTGCACTATTGCATTTCATCGTGGTCTTTCTTTTCATCATTTTTGTGGATGGTTGCAGGTGAAAGGGTAGCGAAAGTGGGGTGGCTCCATACTTCACTGTCAGCTCCAAGTGTTTGCAACATGGCCACGGTAATCCTATGTGAAAGCCTATACTTGATACCTATCAAACCTCTTGGGTAGACTGCATTTGGATTTGTTTCTTGGTTGGGGTTTTATGATGTGGATTTTGATTTCTCCTTTGGGATTAATATTACAGACTTGGGTTTTAATTAAATGTTGCAATGGCTTTTTTTGTGGGTAAGATCTTGTTTCCCTTGGATCTAAGTATAAATTTTGGGTTGTAATTATAAATGGTTTGGGCCTTTGAGTCATGGGCTGCACCATTGCTTGCAGTGGTTCCATATCCCATTGGCATGCCTGTCTGGACACACTACGATTTACCATACTATGTATGATGTATATACATTGTGTTTTTTTTATAGTGATCATTATTATTTTGCTTACTGTGTTGTGTAATGTGAATGCTATGTTTAAAGCTTTAAGGATAGAGCTCTTAGGAACAGGCACATGCCTTTGTGCAAGTTTATGTATTGAATATTTTTAATGGGCTGAATGAGTGAACAATGTCGGTTTGAAGACCAAGCCATGGATGGATTGAGCCTTCCCCGTCATGGTTGTCTTATCTCTGTCGTATCATTACTATAGATAAATTAATGGACATATTTAAGGATGATTCGTTAGCAGAGTAGTTGGTTATATAAGTCGTACTATGTAATTTGATCTTTGCATTGCCTTAAATTAGATAAATGTTGTGTGTAGAATATGTGGGTTATTTAATGTTATGATTCTATGGATTTTATAGAAGCAAGGGTTATAATCCCATGATGGCATTCATTGTTATGGTTATACTCTAAAGGGACTCTGTGTATTTAAACTGTTGGATGAGGCTATGCTGTAGCGAAATTGTAGTTTGTCTTAACAACATGTTAGTGGTTTATAAATTGTTTCCTGCATACAGGTTATGTATAGAGTGGTCGTAGCATGTATGTAAATGAAACCCCATAGGGTTTGACTCTATTTTCTTATTAAAGTGATGAGTTGTATTTTAATAAATGAAAGGAGGTTGGGCTTGTATGGCCAAATGATTCGATTCCTATTCTTGTTTGTAATACATGGGTTTTAAAATATGATTTCAATGTTATTTACTGGGTTATGTGTAATGTGTTGATGAGTTCTGAAATTTTGTTTAAGATGGAATAAATAGAACTGTGGGTGTTTATATAATAAAACAGATGTTTGGTATTGGACCACATGGATGGTGACGATGCCTTCTCTGTTTGGTTAATTATGATTATGTGTATTTAATGGAATGTTTTGATATTTAATTTATACTTTGTTGAGATAGACCTTGAAGGTCTTTAATGGTTCGTTATCTTAGATTTAGTTTTGGATGTTCTTATTTGATTTAGTTTAGAATATTTAATTCAGTACTTTAGTTTATAAGTAGTATAATTAGTAGATTAATTATAAAACTATTTTAATATTGTTGTACATATATATTTCTATATATTTAACCTGTACTTCTGGAAAATTTCTAAATTTAAAACAAGCCTCTGTTGACAAATGAAATATGTCAGTGGAGTAATGCAACCTGTACAACAATTATATGCTAAATTGTAACAAAACATAGCTATAGTAAGCATGAACTAAGCATGGGAATAATAAATAAATCGATTTAAATGTACAAACCCTCGTAATGTAAAAACTTACAACCTAAGCTTAGTATTTAAACAAAATACAAACCCTAGCAGATTCTAACCAGAGAATACAAGACATAGGGTTAGGAAATGTATTGAAATCATTTACTTAATATTTCTACAAATTAATCTAGAAAATAGAATAGAGTCTAGGGTTAGGATTTAAGAAATGTAACCCTAGGAGATAGGGACAGAACCATCATTTATAGGGATAGAAATGAACAAATAAAATTTACATAAAGCAACCAACATTTACCCTAGAAATGAGCCTCACATGCTGAGAACTCATACCTGTAAATTTTCTGAAGCTCCTTGAATCGCTACACCTGTACACTTTTTAAATAACCAGTATTAACAATTTAAGACGGATCTGGCCTCTGATTTTGATGACCAAATCACTTGGTAACTACCACATTCCTCCCAACCATGACCCGAAACCATTCCTAGTTTTAATCTGGATCCCCCTAAGCTGGACTCCAACATGCAAGTAGCTTATAGCTCCTAGGTAAGGTTTCCTATATGGTGTATCATATTTGGATCAGTTCCCCCTTTCCTTCCAAGAAATGTTGCTTCAAGAATTTACTTGAGAGAAAACAAGAAGAAAAATGACTCCTCTAATGATCGATCAGAATCCCAGCCTTTCCTTGGCTTGAGTCTTTATAGACAAATTTTTCAATCAAAGGGACAGTTAAATCAAGAAACCTTGGTTTCTTAATGTAACCCTTTTCAATTACTTTGGGTAATTATTAATATCTTAACTTAGGAACTTTCTACTAGTTTCTAGTTGGACTTTCTTAGACATTAAACTATTTACTAATATTTAATAATAAATAATAATTTATGGAGCTTCTCTTCTTTCTTTCATTTATTTATATTATTAATATATTTAATACTTTGTACATACCATGTATAAAGTACATAATAATATAACACTTTGTTAACATTTGTCTTTGGGAATCATATATCATCATCCCTAGACTTAACGACACTTCTTCACTAATGTCACGTAGGTAGATGGTTTAGGTATACTAGGATAGGAAACTATAAACATCCTTGCATGTTTGATTTCCCTCATATAACGTATGTGGTATCTCTTCATTACTTTGATGAGAATACAGAAATTCAGAATTTCATTTAATCACTTATAAATAAGTATGGTGAGATCCATATTTTTCTCGATTCATTTTCACTCAGAAGTTTATTAAATTCTTTTCAGTAACCCCTAGCACTTACCAGAGCCCATACTCAAGGCCTATAGCAGGGAGTTACAAACATCATGCAATTCCATATATTTTGCTCAACACTAAATGCTAGGATGTACTTGTACGATACACCTATGTATACAATGGACAAGGATCGGATGCTCAAGAGCTTATGCTCAACATCAACATGAAATGCTACAAGGATTATGCCCAACACAAAACATCTCATCCATCATGTGGTTCAGGTTCCACGCCCAACACAAAAACAAACAACATATATATATCATCAATAAATTTTTTACACCCAATATATAAAACAAATCATCATGTTCATATGCAGTGGGGTCTTCGACCCAGTATAAAAATAGAACATCAAGATAATTATCATAATCAATAGGAACATGATGATAAGTGTTAGGTACAACATTCAGGATATTACAATCTAGCACCAACAACAGATCCACTGAAGGAAAGCTTAGCGAGTTAAGGCAGGGCAAATTGCTTGCTGGATACTCAGAACATTCAGTTGTATTACCTTTTTTCAACCTATTGGATTCATTGAAGTTCCACGAGAAAAAAGAAAGGAACAATCCATTCTAGAAGGAAGGAGAGGATCTACAACACTTCCTTAGATAAATCCTCTCTTTCCCATACATGATAAAGCAATGAAGTGAATAACCATCATATCAAACTATAGTTACTACATTTGTGGGTATGTGACTCAATGATCTTTTGTATACCATGTAATAAGTGGGAAATTGGGTGCAACTTTGTTGTTTCCTGTAGCTGACTCCTTAATATATGGTTAAGATCCTCCATTTATAGGTCTAAATGATGTAGTTATAAATATTGCATTTCTCCCAGATGAAGCAAATAAATAAGGGCGAGCGGTGAAAAAATCATCAATAACAAACACAAAGGTCGCATAATAGCGATCCTCTCATCCCACATCATGAAAGTCATAGGATGAAATCATAGCCGCATAGGAGAGTCCAGGTTATCTTGTTTTTACCCAGAATAACCACTAAGAGAAAATGCAAAGGCAAGGGTGGGAAGAGCGTCACCCGTAGAGATAGAGGAAACTGATTGAGTGAAAGCAATAGTAAAAAAACCCACTGATAACCCCTCGAAATAAGGAATAGAAAAGTATTATAGCTCATTCGTCGAGTGTGTTTAAGGGCTTAAGTGTTTATATTATGTGTCCTACAATCATTGAATTCCAATGTCACAATATTCTTATCATATGCATTTTATAGTTTGGAAACATGCCTTTCATTTTATCTAATAATTCTATACTTGTAAGTCATCATCATTCATATTGTATATCACTACAGACTGATATTATTTCATCACTTTAATTTTTGTAGATATTACACTTGGAGGAGTCCCTGTCCCAACTGAAAGTTATCCATGTTGCTGGAACGAAAGGAAACACAATCTTCTTTATCGTTAGTTGTTTCCACTCTTCATATGTAAAGAACAAAGGATATAACTATCTATTACCAACTATTTTGTAGCATAGTTGAAAATCACGTTGAGCCTCCATTTGTTGAACATGGTCAATGTTCATGTTGAGTGCAGCGGAAGTTCAGAATTTTTTTTACTAGCTAATTTTGGCTAGTCATCTTTATTTTTATGATGAAATGACCATGCCCCATGGGGTTTTTGTAATAAACTGTGCTAGTAGGTTTTTTGAGTGGCTCGGTCCCCTAATACATACATTTCAACTAAGATATTCCAGGCATTTTTTTTCCTCGTCAATTATGATTTGGCTATAGTCAAGTATAATTGATGAGTTTTTCTCTTGCTTCTTGCAAAGATGGAATGACCAATATTGAAATTTGGGCCTTGGGGGGTTATTAGAGTCCAGCTAGTAAATATGAACATACTAGGCACTGTTGGTATGTTCTATGGTCATTTCCTAAGCTTTGGGATACATTAAAACAATATCCAAAAAAAAATTCGAGGACGCATGGTGATTTTTAATTTTTAATTTTTTGACTATAGGGAAATAATTAAAATTTTCAATTATTTAAACCGTTTTGACCATGTTTTAATTGAAAAAAATAAATTTGTAATAATTAAGTGGTCCAGGTGATGTTTTTGACAAATAATAATTTTTTTCTAATCCAAAACACTTATTTAACCCCTAGACACACTTATCCTAATTTTTGGACTATTATTTGGCCTTATAATTAACATTTTCTCAAAAAACCCAAAAAATGAGAAATATTAATTAAAATAATAAAAAATAATAAATTGGTGAAAATCAAAATATCTTCGATAAAAGACGAATTGAATAAAATTAAGATATAATTATCTCAGAAGGGATCATTTATTATGATTCCAATCAACATTGGTTAGTTTTAGATCAAGTATCAGAGTGTAGCACTCAAACTTTCTACTAGAAATTTGCCCTCTTTGGCTCAATTTTTTTTTGGTTGAAGTGTGGGTTATTCATTGGTTGGGTGATGATTACGAGGGAAGGTGAGCCACCTCACCCCCCCTCATTACTCCAACACTGAGTTACAAGTCAGTTGAAGCTCAGTTCAACTCCAAATCATCATGTCGAGCTCAATCAATTACTTTGGTGTTAGTCTTAGTCCGGGATTAGGTATTTCAACCCTATTTTTTTTTGTTTTTGTATAAATAAGATGCTCTTATTCCCATTTTCATATGGATATTTTTCCTATCCTTCATAAACTTAAAATTTAAAACTTCCGTCGATTACAAGATGCATAATTCTTCTGTCCACTCTCTGGTTTTATCTCTTTATTTTGTCCTTGCATTGATCTTCTTCCTCACTACTTCATCTCTCTTTTGTTCCTTTATTTTTTCCATTGTTCTACCTCATTTTATATCTTCACTTTTCTTGATTTTTTGCCCATTTTCTTCACTCTTTTGTGCTCTTTTTTTCTCTATTTTTGCAGCCACCTCCTTGACTTGTTGGATTCCCTCTTTGGAATTTTTATTTGCATCCATTATTCTCTTTGTTTGGATGTCCTATTCCTCATTATTTTGTATCCAACTTCTCTCCTAGTTGGATGCCTTCTTTCGCCTCAATTTTCAGCCCTTATGGGCATCTTTTCTGGCCACTTTTTGACACTCTTTTTGAGCTTGATTTCCTTCCTTTTGCAGCCATATTTCACTTCTTGGTTGGTGGTACATTACCTAATTTTTGTATCCATATAACTTATTTGTTGGATTCCCATTTTCTTCAACTTTTCAAGTCTTTTTCCCTCTTTTTACATGTATTTTTTCACTAGTTTTACTTCAAAAAAGACCGAAAAGTGCATTTAAAAAAGAATGATTTCATACTTAGATTAATTTCAATATTTTTCTACCTGCATTAGTTTTGTTTTTTAACAATAATGTATGCATGAGTGTTTGTCTTTATTGTGCAGGTACCAAAGAAGTGATCCAAGAAAACAAGTATTGAGGAAATGGAATAAAAAGCTCAAAAAACCAAGAAGACAAGCATAAACGTTTCATTCTTCTAGTTTTTCAAGTTCTTTTCAAAAGGGTTAAATTACCAAAGTTGTAATTTATTAATAAAAAGGACTAGTGGGGTCAATCCTCCCACGTTTTTCTTACTTCCCCTATTTGGGGATGCGTGTCTTGTGTGATTTTTTGTCTTTTCTTAGCTTGGATTGTTTTAGACTTAGTTTTATTTCAATAATTGCTAGTTTAATTTCATCTCATGCATGCCATTTATTTCCTTATATTTATTGCTATTTGATTAATAAAGTATTAAAAGGAACCCAAATCCTCTTGAATTTGTCATAAGACAAGTTAAGAGCACTCTCTATCGGAGAGCATTAATGCATTGCACCTGCATCCTAGATTAGATAATACTCTTGAATCTCACCATAAGGTGGATCAAGATCACTCTCTGTCGGAGATATTTGTGTGTTCATAAAATTTGCAACTCACCATTCCCATATAATTGGAATTTACATATTTTTACAGTGTGTGTGCTCTATCCAACTGGGATACCCAGAAGCACTGTAGCTATTTAATTCATATATATAATTCCAACTATCATCATAATGAGATTTACCACCCTACATTTAGCGGAATATTCTGAGTGGCCAATCTCTTAGTGGGTACGCTGGGTAGCTCTTCTTTTTTCATAGTACTTGGAAAGTTATCGAATGCTTGACTACAAACTGGATTGTCCAACATGTGCTTGAACATAGCCACTTAAAGTATTTTTTGTTATATTTCCAAGTGTAAATCCCCCTTACCTAATTAACAAGATCATTCATAAAACATACATTAAAATTTGACCAAGTATATTTGCGAAATGATCTCACAAAAATCCGAGACTTAGATTTTCAACATCCTGACTCTAGTTTTAGGCACTAGTCTGTTTATTTTTGCATCATCTGGTTTAGACCATTAGTCCATTTGTTTAAGTTATTTTATACATGGATTCCTTAATATATGTCTTACCATTTATATCATGTTTTTCAAATAGCAACGTGGATTGCATAATTGGTATTTTTATGTATATCAAAACTCCTAAACAACATTCTTTCTCATCTTACATCTAAGAACACTTTAAAACAAAAATCCTTAGACAAACGTTTTTTTAGGGACTACCCCCCTTGGATTCGTTACGAGTTACCCTAAATGGAGGAGATGGGATCAGGTGACAACACCTCTCTCTTTGCTTTCCACCAAGGACACACCTTTCCTTCTTAGGGAAACAACAGTCCAAAAGATTCTTGCTGATGGTGTGCATTCGATGGACAACATATCTGGCGCCATTGCCGGGGACAAATATTTTTGTTCCTGGACAAATTTAACCTTTGTCTTTTCTTAGTTTTTTATGTTTATTGATATATTTTTAGTTAATTCGCCTCTCTGAAACTGAAACATGTTTCATGCCTGAACCAGAACATGTTTATATGAGGAGATTGAAAAAGATAGTTTCTCGTAGGATCTTGGAGAATCTTGGATCTCAGTATGTTTTAGACATCTACACTTTATTTTGAAGAAAATAGTAACCAAAATTGTTTTTTCTGACATAATGGGTGAGTATTTTACTCAACTCAACTTCTCTCAGATAGCAGGTCAAACCCATAGTCTTCCAAACAAAGCTGTAGAGAAGCTCCCTATGTTCATTAGCACTGATTCCACCAATTCCACCATGCATTATAGAAGTTTCTCAAAATGTGTCAATTCTTTCATTAGTGATCCTACACATTAAGATGATGATTTTTACATGAAACTCTTTTTTGTTTACTTGGAGATAAGAGATGGTGTATGGTACAACAATTTACCACACAACTCCTTTGTTACACTCGTAACTTGCAAAACTATTTTTGCTAACAGGTTTGGTGAAAAGAAGGAGCCTAGGCATCAACTAGATGCAGTAACAAACATAAACAAGAAGGAAAACAAGACTATGGATGAGTTTAACCAAAGTTTCACTACTACATTTCGATCCAAAATCCGACGGTCACTTCCGACGGCGTGTGGATTTTTTCTTTTAAACCTACCAAAAATCATAAAGTTAATTTTTTTTTTTAAATTTTGGTCATAAGCGTCACTTAAGCGATGGCTAGGCTCGTAATCGTCGCTTAAGCGACGGCTAGCCTAGAAAGCGTCTCTTAAGCGACGGTGCATAAATTGATCAATCATTTAAAAAAATACATTTAATTGGTTACTTATTTAAAATGGAAAGCGCCGTCACATATCTGATGCGTCGGTTCATTTTCCTACACACACTCATATAAATAGATGTATGCTTAGGTTCATTATCTCACACACTCATTCTACACTTATCTCTTGGACAAGAAATGCGAAATTCCTAAGGGTTTTTTTTTGGTGTTGTGCTTTTGTAAGGATCTTCCCACTTGGTCTTGGATTTTGGTCTTGCTCTTTGGTCTTGCTCTTTGGATTTGGTTCTAACCCTTGTGGAAAAGAAGACTCATCATATACTTGGGTTTGCTCATACTTTGTTCTTAGGGTTTGAGTAAAAAAATGTCATGTAACAATAATGTTACAGGTCATCAAGATCCGGCAGAACAAAATCGACAATTGCTTGCTAGGTTGTGGGATGGAGTGGAAAGAAGGGGTGATGTAAAATGTTATTGTCCTTGCAATCGATGTAGGGGCTTTAATATGAGAAGGTTACTGATCAAAACAGCTAAAAAAAATTGTAGAGAACATGGACATGTTGAGGGGGCGCATGAATATCATCCATTGGTAAGTCAATATAATTCATGATTATATATCATGCGGTCTTTATATTGTGAGTTTTTGTAATTGTATATTGTATAATTTTTATTTTTGTTACTTAATCGACATGACTAACGTTCTTTGTTTGATGTTTTAATTGTAATTATAAAGCAAGGGCCTCCTAGGGTTTTTCTGAACATGGAGAATGTGGTAATTATGGAACAACTAGCGCAGGAGGAACGTCAATATGCAGGTCCTGCGAATACTAATCATGATCAAGTTAATGATGACATGGAATTAGATGATGATCATGACGATAACATAATTGAGGATGATGGTGCAAATGCATTAATCAATGATGCATTTAATGTTAGAATGGACAATGATCAACCTCATGCGCTTCCAATTGATGACTTTGAAGATCTTCATGATTTACCTACACTTGAGAAGGCGGACGAACCGCTTTTTGAAGGCTCCCGCATAAGTGTTCTCTCTACTGTGTTGCTGATAATGAACTTGATGGTTAAGCATGGTTTTTCAAACACAGCCATCACGCTGGTGTCAAGGTACGTATGTGATGATATGTTTCATCGATCGCATATATATGAATTGATTTATGTTGCTATAATATTTGTATTGGTATACGTACTTCATCATAAAAATAAATAAGGATGTATTTGTTGTCGTTAATATTATGCTCTTCAAATATTTATACTAACCATTTTTTTTAAATTTGTTGTAACAGTTTGATAGGTGAGTATTTGTTACCGCCATCAAATAAATTACCTTGCACATACCGAGATTTAAAAAATATCATGAACTATGTTGGAATGGACTATCAAGCAATTGATGCATGTCCTAATGATCATATTTTATATTATAATCAATATGAGTTTGCAATAGAATGCCCTATATGTCATAGCAGTAGATACCGAACAGATCAAGTAACCAAAAAGGTGTCTCGTAAGGTTCTTCGTTATATTCCCATTATTCCACGCTTGCAACAACTGTTTAGGTGCAAAAACATAGCACAATTTATGGATTACCATGCACAGAATAGAAGTGGAGATGATATTCTTCGAATGCCCGCAGATGGTTCTACATTTACAAACATAGATGAAAAATGGCCACACTTTAAAGAATAACCTCGTAATGATAGACTTTCTTTGGTAGTGGATGGTGTCAATCCATTTAAAGAGATGAAATCTACTTGCTCGGTTTGGCCTATTTTTGTTATCAACAATAACATTCCTCCATGGATGTCAATAAAGAGGG
>LPNX010055223.1:0-103399 GCA_001517045.1 Pseudotsuga menziesii
ATATGTGATTGTTCTTTAATCATTCATGGTTGCATATAATTCTTGGGTTATTTTGTACTTGTTGTGAATCTTGTGATCATTATATTTGGAAGATCCCTCCTAATGTTTTTGGCTTATTGAGTTAGATACACATGGTTGTTAGAGCATGTTTATAACAATTTAGGTAGGCCTTCTTTCATACAAGTTTGAATATCCTTGATCGTTTATCTTCTCTGGAGTCCTTGGTACAAAATGGAATGGAGCCATTTATTGAGTAGTGGGATGCAAACTGCAAGCAGTGAAAACTTTTCAAATATTGAAAATAGCGAACCACAAAAGAGATTTGGAGAGACTTTTATGGAGATCAAGGCAAATTTTTTTGTGGAGAGTTCTATTTTCAAAATTTAAAAGCTTTCACTGCTTGCAGTTGCATCTCACTACTCAAAAATGGCTCCATTTCGTTTTGTATTAGGGACTTCAGGGAGTGTCATTAATGTTTGAAGGCAAAGTTTTTTGTGGAGAGTTCCATTTTCAGGCTTTCATGAGTTGTTGAAGGATTCAACAAAGTGTAATGAATATATTTTGCATTCTTTGATAATTTAGTGCTTCCTCGACTAAATACAATTCAGTTATGTAATGATCATGTTCATTTAGAAAATGGGTCCGCTGCTTCTATTTATATTTTTTTTGACAGAGGCACCTCGGTCGAGGTATTTACCTCGACCGAGCTCTATACCTCGACCGAGGTATTTATTAACCCTCGGTCAAGGGTTTAATACCTCGATTGAGGGTTAATAAATACCTTGACCAAGGGCTGGAAAAAACCTCGGGCGAGGGCTAAAAAAAACCTCGGTCGAGATATTAAAACCTCGGTCGAGGGCTTGTTAAACCCTCGACCGAGGTACGTTTTTTGGTTTTTGCCGAAATGCGCTTGCCAAAAAGTGTTACCCAGGTCCATGGATTCACCCCTACACTAGTTCAAAACTTCAGCACTTTTCACTCGAAGAAAACTTTTGCTAGTGCCCTCCATCGAATTTTCTTATGTACTAATTTCACTCAAAATTTTCACAAGTAAAGAATGAGCAGCCTCAGCTGAATTCAATGGGAAGGTTTATTTGCATGACTAGGTATTTTGGGTTAGTTTTCACTTAATGATCCACCTGCTCTTGTTCCACTTTCTTGGGGAGCATGACCACAAAAATAGGGAAGTTTCCTCCTGCAACAGGTAGAAGTAGCTTGAGGATGCTGCTAAGGGTTAATCTTCTCTCAACCGAGCCTATTACACCAAGTGACTAGTAAAACACTCATTTAACATCCTCCTTAAGCCGTTGTCTCATCTTTCATTTATTAATTAATAAAATATTCAATCATTTCCATGCAATTATCCTTAAGCCCACTTGGTCATTAATTACAAAATTTATAATAAAATTATAACATAATGTCTCTTAAAGCATAAAATATTTTTGTAATTTGGGGCTCGTGACATACACACCCCCTTAAATATAACATCATCCTCAATGTTATTTATTCTTCGTCCTCAGAATTTCCCTGGAACAAAATTGGATATGTAGCTCACATATGACTCTCCGATTCCCAGGTGCCTTCTTCTTGGCTAAGTTGCTTCCATTGCACCTTCACCTGACAAATGGTGCAATTCCGAAGCAATATCTTCCTCCTTTCAAGGATATAATATTCTTCCACCAAAAAATCTCCTTTGGGTTTTACCTACACATCATTCCAATTTCTAACATGAGTAGCATCATGTACATATTTTTTTAACATGGAGATATGAAAAACATTATGAACCTTCAAATTTGGCGGTAAATCCAATTGATATGCCACATGTACCATTCTAGACAGTGTCTCAAAAGGTCCCCAATATCGCGGTGCTATCTTGGCACAAATTCCCAATTTCAAATAAATCTTTTGATGCCTTACATTTATAAAGACATGTTCAGTCACTTGGAACACTTTTTGAGTTAATTTAAGATCTGCTGGACTTTTTTGTCTGTCTTGTGCAAATTTTAAGTTACCTTGCACCTGTTTTACAATTAACCCCATCTCTTTTAGTAGTTCAGGTCCTAATACTAACCTGTGAACTGGGTTACTCCATGAGATAGGGGTATTTCACATTTTTCCATACAAAATTTCAAATGGACTGTATCTTACTGAAGCTTGGTAATGATTGTTGTAAGGAAACTGTATCAGGTGTAAGTAATCTTCCCATTTACTTGGTTGTTCCTTAACATACATTCTGAGCATATCTTCTAACACTTTATTCAGCTTTTTAGCTTGTCCATATGTCTGGGGATGAAAAGAGGTACTGAAATTTAAAATAGTATTCAGGCCTTTAAACAAAGGATTGCAAAATTTTTCTATAAACTTTCGATATCCCATCTAAATGAAATATTTGTTTCATGAATATATCAGCAATATTAGTTTCCTTCTAGGTGGTCTTTACAGGAATAAAATGAGCTTCTTTAGTAAGTTTATCAATTACTACCATTATTGAGTCATTCAAATTCAAATCTCTAGGTAGACCCGTAGTAAAATCAATACTGATTATTTCCCACTTCTAGCTAGGGATAGGTAATGGCTGCAGTAAACCAGCTAGATGTTGGTGTTTATTCTTAACATGTTGACATTCAAAACACTTGGCAATGTATTCTTCCAGTTTATTCTTCATGTTTGGCTAAAAATAATCATTTCATAACATGGCTATAGTCTTTTGATAACCAGGATGTCGTGAGTAAGGAGTCTTATGAATTTCATTTAAAATCAGTAGCTTAATCTTAGGTACATTAGGTATATACATCATGTCTTTATATAGTAATAATCCTTTTTCGTTTAGACTATACCATGTACTTAAACTTTTAGTTAACTTTTTCATTACTTCTGCTTGTAATTTCTGATAATTTTCATCCAATTTAACTCTTTCCTATAGCTATTTTTCTAAATATGTTTTATAGGTGTTGATTGCTGCCACAAAACTTAGTCCTACATTTCTACTTAGAGCATCAGAAACCTTATTTTCTTTTGTTTTAATATGTTGTATTTCAAAATCGTACTCGCTAAGGAGTGCTAGCCACCTAGCTTTCCTTGCATTTAATTTAGGTTGATCCAACAAATATTTTAATCATTTATTATATGTCATTAATATATATTTTCTTTTGATTAAGTGATGGCGTAACATCTTCAAAGCATGTATGACAAAATCAAACTCTAAATATTAGGTTGTGTAGTTTTTCTCATCAATCTTAAGCTTCCTAGAGTCACATGCAATTACGTGCCCTTCTTGAGTCAAAAATCCACCTAGACCGTCGTTGCATGCATCAGTTCATACTATAAAGTCTTTACTAGGATCAACAATTCTTAAGATTGGTGCAGTAGTTAGTAATGTTTTTAACTTTTTAAAACTTTCTTCACACTTTTTGTTCCACTCGAATTTATTCCCTTTCTTCTGTAAAGAAGTTCTGGTATTCACAATTCTTGAGAACCGTTCAATGAATCTTCAATAGTAGAGAGTAATCACCATGAATGACCATACATCAGTCACATCTTTTGGGACTAGTCATTCTCAAATTTCTTTTATCTTTTATGGATTAACTAAGATCCCTTATTTTGTTACTACATGACTCAAGTACTGTATTTTATCCTTAAACAAATCACACTTACTAAATTTAGCATAAAGCTAACGTTCTCGCAATTATTGTAAAACAATTTTTAAGTGCTTGTGTTCTTCTTTAGAATTAGAATAAATTGTAATGTTGTTAATGAATACCACAATGAATTTATTAAGCTACTTATGAAACACATTATTCATTAACCACATGAAGACAACCAGAGAATTAGTAATCCCAAATGGCATAACAACAAACTCATAGTGACCATATCTAGTCCTAAAAATTGTTTTAAAGATGTCTTTATCCTTGATTTTGACCTATTGATAACCATATCGTAACTCAATATTTGAAAATATAGTTGCTCCATGCAGCTGATCAAACATATCATCTATGCAAGGAAATGGGTATCTATTCTTAATAGTAATTTTATTAAGTTAGCGGTAATCAATGCATAAGCGTAGAGTACCGTCCTTCTTTTTAACAAAAACAACAAGTGCTCCCCGAGGAGACACGCCGGGTCTGATATACTTCTTATTAATAAGTTCCTTTAACTATGATTTTAATTCATGTAGTTCCAATATATTCATCTGATAAGGGGCTTTCAAGCTAAGCACTGCACTAGGCACCAAATCAATAGTGAAGTCTAACTCTCTTTTCAAAGGCAGTCCCGAAATTTCTTCTTGAAATACATCTAAATACCCCCTCATGATTGGAATATATTTCAGTTTTAGTTTATCTTCTTTATTGGTATGTTCTTCATTAATTATAGCTACAGCAAAGGATTTACAACCTGTTAAGTCATGAAATTGTCACCTTCAATTTTATATTTTGTTTGTGATTGTTATTTTAGGTTTGCTCATATGCTTAAATTTTCTCACTTGCTTACCTTAGACATTTTTTGGTTTCAAGTGAAATTTTGAGTTTTTCTTTAGGTTTTCCTTTAGGTTTGTTCTTCTTAGGTCTTGAAGGGTTTTATAGAACATTATATGGATTAATTAGTTCACAAACAACATCATCATCATAGTTTATCACTTAAAGTTCATTCAAAGTGGAAATAATGATTAAAACAACGCCAAATTTGAATTTAAATTAAGGCTTGTAGCGCAACTGCCAAAAGTTTACACAACGGCGCTACAAGAATATCGTGCGCGCCGAAATCGCCTGTTTTTAAGAAAATTTCTCCCATGATTTTGGTTTTTTGATGACTAATCACATGCTTAAAGGATTTTGATATGTGTTTCTTCAGTAATGATCATGAAAACAGGTGCGTTTTACAACATGGAGGAGATCGTGGAAAATCATTAGTTACAGTTGAGCGAATTGTGACAAGTAGACAAACAAGCCTAGATTGAAGTGAAAGGAGTTCTCCATACATGCATTACGGAACTAGAGACTAAGTGGAGCGAGGAAATTTGCCTAAAATCTGGAAGTTGCAGTTAAAAAGGGGAGTTAGGGCTTTCACAGTTACAGAGAAGATTTAGGGATTTCTCGTTGCACCATCTGGAATAAAATTGGAGATCCGAAGACACTTGGATAGTTGAATTTGAAAATCAGATAGCTCAAGGATTGATTTTAAACCTCTGCAGCAGGACATGAATAAGGTATTCTCGTGTTAATATGATAATGGCTGCTAAATTGGGGCTTTCGCAGTAAAGCTTGTTTTGTTAAAATTGATTAAGAAAAGCATAAATGTAGGATTTTAACAAAACTCCTGTCGAAGAGATATCAGTCTAAGAGGTTTTTAGATGCTGTGGCAAGTGAAAAGTTGAAAGGTAGCAGTTGCATTGAACAATTACCCTGTCAAGACTTGAAAATGTGGTAAGGTGAAGCTTTGCTCTATTTGTGGAGACCATGGTTTCACAGATTTAATTGTTACCTATAAATAGTGCTATGAAGGAGCTGAGCATGTGAATTGCATGAAGACCTAGTCTGATTAGGTGTTTGAAACTGACTGGTTTTGGTGCTAAATACAAGTCAGAGAAGAAAGTGAGCAAACATAGGATTCCTCTCATATATTTTCATCGACTAGATAAACAAATCACAAGTTGATCTAAGAAGCAGGCATTTTGGAGCACTGATGAAAAATATTTTTGCAAAAGAGATAGCTCATATGTGGCATTAGAAAGAGCCAAATGTACTATTTGAGCAGAACCATAACACACATATGTTGTCATGCATTCTATAGATGATCTATCATCTAAATGAACAAGCTTGGATGATAGTTAGTTTCAGTAGCATTTTTATTGGAGAGTTTTTGGCACTTTGTTGACCTAATTACTTAATATCAGTGAAAAAAATTTCCTTCATCGAAAACAAAAGCTGACTGTTAAAAAATTAAAAAAAAAACAGTCAAGGAAAATTAAACAAAGCTGACTGTTAAAACTTCAGAAGCTTGAGAAGAAAAAAGAGTTGTTAGGTCATTCAGAGGGCTTTAAATTTACACAGGTTTCAATCATTGAAAGAAAATGGGAAAAAGCAGCAAAAAAAATAGGGCTAATCCCACTGAGTTGGGATGGATTGACCAATTTCCTGGTTGTGCAGAGCTATTTAAGAATGCTGGTTGGTTGGATTTTTTCAAGAGGATTGATAGCTATAACACTGAGGTCTCTTATAAATTTGCCCAATGCTATAACCAGGACATGGTGGTATTTGATACTCTAAAGTTTAAGTTGACTGTGGAGCTAGTTGCTGAAGCTATAGGAGTCAGAAATTAAGGTGAAATGTGGTTCAAAAAGTTTCCTTTCACCTTTAATGCCCAAAGGTACCTTTTACCTGGCATTACTCCAAACTAGAGCAAAGGAATAGTAATCCAAAATTTCAAAGATGAGTGGGTGGAGCCCATTAAAGTCCTACAAAGCTATATCACCTGTGAAGGGAGATATGTCTATGTCTTCAAATATCATTTTACGTTCTTAGAGCATCTGGTTGGTGAATCCAGAATGAGTATTCCTTTCTTTTTGTTTAAAATTTTGTAGAAGATGTCAAGCAGGGGTAAGGGGCATCGGGATCACACTACACAGTCTATCTTCCATCATGGTTTGATTAAATTTATTATCAGTGCTACTCTACAAAGAGAAGGCAAAACATGGGATTATTTTCTTTTCTGTTCTAGTTTCCAAATTAAGCAGGAAGAGCAGCAGACCAAAAAACATGTAGACAAAGGGAAAACCCTAGTTAGGAAACTAGGTCAGAAAATTAAATCTAAAGATAAAAAAGAAGTTAAACTTGAAGAAGCACCAAAGCCCTCAAAGGGAAACTATGAACATCAATAGTCCTCAGCTGATAATAAGGACAAAAGCTCATTGTTTTCAAAAGAAGAAGATCAGCCTTTGAAAAATATGGCACTAGCAGAAGCTTTCAGTGAGGAGAAAACTGTTTTCACAGAGAAGATTGTTGTAAAGGAAGAAAGAATCCAGGCCCAGCAAAGAAGCCCAATCACTATTTTATCAGAGGATGAGGGATATCTGTTAAAAAGAGATGAATTCATTGTTAAAACTAAAACTAGGGCTGGAATGCCCCAAAAATTCTATGGTCAAGAAGATAAAACAGTCAAGCCTAATAAAAAGAAGATCAAGATTAAAGCTATGGATTTTGCCACAGTTAGACATCAAGGAAGAACGTTGAAATGTTGGGAGAGTTTTCCCCGGGTTGGAGGGATAAAACTAGGCCAAGAAACAAGTTGAGATTGAATATGAAAAAACTTTTAAACCCTAGATTAAATACAAAAGAAGTGACTCTGCTTGATGCTAATTCTTGAGATGAAAAACCAAAGAATGAGAAAGAAGCAGTTCTAAAAACTCCAGTTTCTCATCATACAAAAGGAAAAAAGCCATTGAAGTCAACAGAAGAGATTAGTCTCATTGACACAAAGCTATCTACTGTATTTCTGGAATTAAGAGGTGAATTGTTGAAAGAAGAACAACAAAAGGAGACTGATTTTTCTTATTCTGAAAACCAGCACTTGATGGATAAATCTACACCTACTGAAACAGTGCGTCAGGAAAATCCTATTGTTCATGGTGTGTCTTCAAGGCTTCTACAGGAGGATGAAGACATTTTCAGAAGGTTATATATCCCATGGATGCCCAGTGAGTTGCAGGATACCACAACAGGGAAAGCTTTTGACTCAGAAAGGGAGAACATGCAGAGAACCATCAAACAATACAAGCATCAAATGGATTACATGCAGGAAACTAATGATGGTATAATCCTAGAAAATAGAAGACTCAAGGAGGATCTACAAGAATTAAATGATCATTATCAAGAGCTTACTGCAGTTTCCAAGGAGGCCCTGAAGAGAAAGAGAAGCACAGATTTACAATGTGCAGAATTGAAGCAAACTATCAAAGGTTTGTAGCAGCAGAATGAAGAACTTACAAAAAGGTTACAGATATGGAAGCTGAACAAAAGAGAGCCAGGAAGAAAGCCCAAGCTTTGGATGGAATAGCCTTACTAGCTGAAGCTGCTAAGGACCTTTAAGTTTTGTTATTCAGTCAGTTACTCGTTTTGCCTTTTAAGAAAATACTTTAGTTAGTCAACATTGGCTATGTTTTTAAAGAAATACTTTATTTTCTAAATATAATTTCACTTTACCCCATCGATGAGTTGGTTAAAGACAGTTAAGGTTTAGACCCTAACTGATTTTTTGAGAAACAGTATTTAGATAGATGAGAAAGAGAACAAAAGGTTCTACTTTTTGGCTAGCTTAAGGAGGTCTTTGACTTGTTTATGAGCTAAGTACATAACTCTCATTTGTATTTGTTGAGTAGAATTATGAAATATATGATCTATATTTCCCTTCAGACTATGTTTTAGCTTCATCTTTGGCTTGTTTAGCTACTTGACTGATATATTCATTGTTGGTTTATGGTTTCTTTGCTTGTAATGCTTGTCAGTTTTGAATGAACTTTGAGATTATATTCTGATTGGTACATGGTGATTATATTATGCATCTCTAATCTTATTTCTTTATGATTTATTTCCTTCTTGGCTTATGAACGTAATCCCTTCAGTCACCAAACATTATTACCAGAAAAAACTTTCAAAAAACCTTAAACCCTAGTTTTACTTGATTGAATTTTTGAGATTGTGTTGGCTTGTTTCTTTATAGACTTGGAAACAATTTCTAGCACAAACATCTTTGGCGCCATTGCCGGGGAACGATGTTGAAAACATATTTTCCATGGGATAGTTATCAGTTTTACTGGTTTTAAGAGGTGAACTTAAACCAGCACATTTTTAAGGCTATTTTTCACCAGATTTGTCACAATGGCTACTAGAGGAGTGGGAACTAGGAACAGACCTACTTCATCATTGCAGTTGGGTGTTGCAGATCCTAAATAGATATTGAATACATCAAGAAAGATTAGAAGATATTAGTCATTACCCTCCCTATCTGACCCTAAACAGTTGGATGGTTCATTAGCTTCATCTGTGTCAAGAAAAGAAGAAGAAACTTCACCTTGGGTAAAACCAACAATTCCTGACAGTAGTTTCCAAATTTTTACCAATCCTCAATCCTTCATAAAAGCTAAAACTGCCTCTCCTGGTAAGATACCTCTTTTTCAATTGAAAGTAGGTAAAATCCCCTTTCAGCCAAGTTCTATCCAAACCTCTTCATCACCAAAATCAGTTAGTCCAAAAATGGCAGCCCAAAATCAGCCTATAGACATGATGGATCGGATGGTTGCAACCAAATATGCACCATTGGTTTTGCCTCAGCCTTTAAATGTACTGCCTGGGGGTGACTATCAGAAATATTTTCCTAGATTCAATGGACAGGGGGAAACTACAACTGAAGAACATTGGGAATCTTTCCTTAGCTATGCTAATAACCAAAACATTGAGGCTAAGGATGTATGGATGAGAATGTTCGTGCAGAGCCTTGATGGAGATGTGAGGAAATGGTTCAGAGAGTTACCCGCTAACTCAATCACTATCATTGAAGAACTTCGTGATCTCTTTATCAGACAGTGGGGTGACACTAAAGACCATACATACTATATAACTGAATTTTGAGCTCTTAGGAGGAAAAAGGATGAAATAATTGCAGACTTTTGAAAGAGGTTTAACAAGATGTACAGTAGAATTCCGGCAGAAAAAAAACCCACAGAAACATCTGCTAAAATGACATATGCAAATGCTTTCGATCATGAATTCTCTTTATTACTCAAAGAAAGGAGACCTATTTCTTTACTGAATATGTAGGATGCAACATTGGAGGTAGAATCTAACATACTGGCTTCAAATAGGTTAAAGAAAGAAACAGCTCAACAACTTTATGACAGAAAAGGAAAGAAGGAAGCAGCCCCAACAAGTTCTGCTTCTCATGCTGCTGAAGGGAAAATTGATGAAATGGCTAAGTTGGTGAAGATTATGACAGCAAAGTTGAACAAATTAGAGCTTGAGAAAAATTCCAGCAAGCCTGCTCCAGAAGGTGAACGGAATCCTAATAATCAGAACCAGTTTAGAAGGAAATTTTCTCCCCGTTTCATGCCTAGAAAACGAAGGAATAATGATATCCAGCGAGAAAGGAGAGAAAATGAGGACCAAAGAGTGCCACCACCTCTTCAGAACAATGTGGCTGATGAGGAAGAAGTTGATGATGAGCTGGTATTTGAAGAGACTGATCAAGATATGAATCATTTTGGAGAAGGATTAGCTAGGGGTTTTGTCACTGAGGAAGAATTTCTAAACGCTAAATACTATGATGCTGACATGTTTGAAACAGAGGATGATTTAGGTCTAGAAAAGACTACTGTAACTGCTGTTGTTTGTCAAAATGAACTTAAGAAGACTATGAACCTGAGGTCAGGTCAAAAATAGGTGGTACAAATTCTGAAGAAGAAGGCAGTTGTCCCTGCTAAGCAGTCATCTGATCCTGTGACAGAAAAAAGACAAGTTTCAGAAAAACAAAAGAAAAACACAAAGGTTGAAGAGGTAAATAAAACTATCCAAAATTTCAGTTTGGAGAATGAATTAGGAAAGTTAAAAATTCCCGTACCTTTAACTAAATTAATAAAAAATCCTTCATATAAAGAAACAATCCTTAAGGTGATGAATTCAGCAAGTAATCAACCTATTTCAGACACAGTAAATCTGCAAGAAGAAAATCCCAGGATTTTCATTGGATCAGCCCTGGCTAAAAAGACTGAAAATGAAGCAGGTGCTTCACCTCCATTCTACATCACCTTAATAGTCCATGAAAAAATGATACACAATTGTTTATTAGATTCAGGATCTTCACACAATTTGATGCCAAAGGCTGTAATCCAAGCTTTAGGTTTAAGTATCACCAAACCCTTTCATGATCTGTATGCATTTGATACTTGAGCAGTGAAATGTTTAGGGGTAATAAAGGACATGGTTTTCAGCTTGGCTCAGTTACCCATGAAAAGTGTGATCATGGATGTTGTGTTAGCTGATATTACACCAAAGTTTCAGTTACTTCTTTCTCGGTCTTGGGCAAAGAATGTTGGTGGGACCTTACAAATGGATCTTTCATATGCTACTATTCCTGTGTTTGGAGGAGAAAATAGAAGGTTGTACAGAGAGATTCAGTTTGCATATATTGTGACAGATGACAAGAACCCTACAAATCATCTACTATATGTTGTTGACAAAGACCTCGAAACTTGCATGTTACATTTCAGTGATGAAGACAATACTGCTGGTTTGTTACTGTTGGGCTTAGGGAAGACCTGGGTTCTATACTTTTGTCTTCACACCAAAAAAAGACCCACAGTGTTGGCCCTTTCAGCAACAACCTGCGAACAGGTTGCAGTCTCACCCGAAATAGCTATCGGGTGCCACAAAATCAGGTTTTTGCAAGTAGAAGAGGGATATTACTGTACCTTTAGCCTTTACAAATAATAATCATACAATACAGATCTTCGACAGTTACTTATATAGCTTCGTAGTTAGATAAACAAACAGTGTCTTGCTCAATCCTTGACTGGGAATTCAAGGCGAAGTTAGTATTTAGCAGTGATCTTTCTTATCAGTTATCTACTTATCAATGCATAAAAGAACATAACAGAAACAACACAAAAGAGCCACAACACAAGATATAACATGGTTCACCCCCATTTTAGGGGCTACGTCCACATAACTGTGTTTTATTCAACTCTTTACAAAAACCATAGTTCTGATCTGTGCACTCAGCTGCAGATCCCCTCAATTCCTCAAGTTGCGCACTAAGCTATAGATCTATGCTCACACAGCTGCAGATCTTCTTAAGCACCCAAACACCCTCTGCACACACAGCTGCAGAGGTCCTCCACGCACACAGCTGGGACTTAACCATTCTTACAAAACTAGCCTTAGCTTCGCATCAAATCATTTACATCAAAATCCTAACCTGACTCTTTTACAAAAGTGGTTATTTATACAAGTGCACTTATTACAAAACCATGGGCTTAAACCATGGGCACCCCGAACCCTAAATCCTGTAATTAAACCATGGGTTAATTACAAAAAGAGGGCTTTGACTCAACCCCAACACCCCTAAGACTATTTTGAGTCACAAATCCACTTACAAACTTCCACAAAAACTGTGGAGTTACCAAAATTAAGGACCATTAAGGTGCGCGCCCCAATAGGCCCCTAAGACTCACCAGTGTCCCGTCCCGGGACACTCAGCTGCTTGTCTGGTAGTAGAATGATATCTTCGGCTGCTTGATCCTTCTTTATGATCTCCTTACACACTCTATCAGGCTCTGTATCCGTCTACATCTATGTCGCCATCAGTTTTAATTTTCCTTCCCTCTTGCTCCCTTATCTGCCTGTCATCATCATCACCATTTCTGCTACTTCTACCACGGCCGCAGCTTGCTTAATCCTTTGTCCTTTCATTCTTAGCAGATTGTCGATGTTCCTTATGCTACTTTATTCCTTCAGAAGATTTATGATGGTCATGGGAATTGTTGAGCCTTATAAAGCTATCAGCGACTCCATACCTCGAACTGCCTCACATTCATGTCCTATCGAACATTTGACCATCCACAACTTTGGGTCGTTAGCAGACAGGGCTCCTGTGATTGCATGCCAATGTACTTTTGCATAAGACAAACAGCATGCCTCCACTCCACTGAGCTAGGAGCATACATCTCGGGATCCTTCGGAGTCTTTCCTGAGGGCTTGTGCCTTTCTTCGTTCTGCTTAGAGCGAACTTCTGCCTTAAATTTCTTTCTGGTTGATCGTATCTAGATTGTCTGCTTCGGCACTGGAGACATCTCCTCATAGGGTGGATTGCTCATAAGGTTTTGTAGACCTCTCTCCTATGGAAATTTAACCCAGTGATAAATTTATTTTACTCACAACAATTATCAATTGAACATGCAAAATCACTCACAAAAGAGACTGAATAATGAGCTTAACACTAAACTGTATTGAATAAGTGTACAATAGCCAACCCTCTAACATAATAGGTTGCTGCATTAAATAATTACATAAGGGATTCCAATGCATGAGGAGCAATTCAAATCCAGTCGAAAGCAGGCTTACTAAAAATAAGCAAATCCCCCATAGGTGTAAAAAGCTGATCCCAAATCAGTCATGGAGCTTACGAATTGGAAAAATCACTTAGGTAAGCTAAATAGTGATGGAATTACAACTCATACATTCTTTTCCAAGGATAAAAGAGTGGAGGATGCGCAGGACAAAAAACTAGTCAACCTCACCTATTCAAGCTTTTCCATTTTCCTTAAAACACTGAAAAAGCACGCAATAAAGTAGAAAAAGCAGAAGGGCACTTAGGAGGCCAGGAATAAATAATATTTGATTCCTTGAGGTTTCCCAAGCACTACATGACTCAAATAAGGCAATTTTTACCACTATGGATAGGTAAATGACAACTTGCATAAGGTGGGACACATGAACTAGGCAAATAAGACAAAAATGATTAATTTAATGTCTAAGGTAGGTAACTATGGGATGATTATTCTAACACCCCCCCTTAAGCCTGACTTATGAGTAATATATCAGAAAATTATAGGGCCTAGAAACAAGGCTTAGTCACCCTTTACATACTGCATGTCCATACAACCAAGGAAAGAGGCAAAAACCACATGGTAAAATCCTCCCTTAAACATGGACTGTAAAACAAAATTTGCAAATCTTGTCTTCACTCATGCTTCATAGCATGATCAGAAATCCCCAGCAGTGTTTTGAGATTGCTGAAGGTCTTCTCACAAAATGCTTTGGTGAAGATATCAGTACTTGTTCTGAAGATGAACAGAAGAGTAGGTGAATGGTGCCATCATGCACAAGCTCTCTGATGTAGTGCATATGGATCTCAATGTGTTTGTTTCTCTGCTTCTGAACTGGATATTTATAGATTCAAATGGTACTCTAGTTATCACAGTAGATGGTAGTTGAGTACTCTGATTCGAAACCACACTCTGCAAGTAATCCTTGCAACCATAAACATTGAGTTGCTGCATTAACAACTCCTCTGTACTTTGCTTGTGTAGATGAGAGTGCAATGGCACTCTGTTTCTTGCTTGACCAGATGATTGGCCCTTCTAAAAGCATGAACACATATCATAATTTGGAATTTCTATTTGTGCTATCAGCTTCCCAATTACTGTCAGTAAATCCAATCAAATCAAGATCATATTTTGCTCTATAGAAGATCCCATGTGTCCTTGTTCCCTGAACAAAGTTAAGGATCCTTTTGGCTGCTTTCCAATGGATCTCATGAGGCTGATCCATGTATCTATAAGCCACACTTATTGCATAAGAAATATCAGTTCTAGTATGTGTCAGATACAACAAACATCCAATCAATTGCCTATACAGTGTATTGTTTACCATAGGTGAAGAATCAACTTCTTCCAACTTCACTCCTTAAAGGAAAGGAGTTTTTCTTTCTTTGCAATCCTTTATTCTGAATTTGTTCAGAAAATGCAAGGCATAATTGGACAGGTGCACCTTGATTCCATCTTTGTTTTGACCAATATCAAGCCCCAAAAATTGGCTTAAGACCCCCAAATCTGTCATGGAGAAGGCTTGGTTCATTGCACCCTTTAAGGAAGCAATATCATCCTTTGAGGTTCCTGTAATGAGGAGGTCATCAACATATAACACAATGATCATTAATTAACCTTTAATTAACTTCAAATAGACATTTGGATCTGATTTTCACCGAACAAAATTCAGTGATAGCAAGAAGCTATCGATTTTGGCATACCAAGCCCCGGGGGCTTGCTTTAGCCCATACAATGACTTTCTCAACCTGCACACAAGAGAAGGGTTAGTAAAAAATCCTTGAGGCTACTGTGTATATATCTCTTCAGTTATATCTCCATTTAGGAAGGCACACTTTACATCCATGTGAGGTACCTCCCATTGCCTTGAGGCTGCAATGGCTAAGGCTAGCCTAATGGAATCCATCTTTGCCACTGGGGAAAAGGTCTCATTGTAATCTATCCCATGAACCTATGATTAGCCCTTAGCTACCAATCTGGCCTTGTACTTGATTTTTGAACCATCAGTAGCAAATTTGGTCTTGTAGACCCACTTACACTGAACTAACTTCCTCCCCGGGGAAAGATCCACTAGCTCCCATGTGTTGCTCTTCGGGAGTGAGCTGAACTCTTCCTTCATGGATGCTTTCCATCTCGGATATCCTACTGATTCAAGATCATATTCCACCATCAAATATCATTTCTCAGCAAACATAGGATCCTTCGTGCACATACCACTCTCAAATTGAGATCTACTCCTCCTTGGGTCATTGGGATCCCCAGCTAGCTCTCCTGTTGCATGTAGTGTCTTGGCTTCCCATTTTGGCCTCGTAGGGCTGTTAGGGTATGCAATAAACACATCACTATAATAAATATCAGAATCAGCATGTTCAACAAATTCTTCACTTACTTTCAGAGGTTCAGGTGGTGAAGAGGTTTCTCCAACTTCCATTGTTGCAAGGGGTTCTTCTTGAAACTGAACACACCTTTCGATGAAGGCTTTGTTTGTGCTCAAATTTATCAGTTTTTACCCTTTTGAATCTTCAAATTACCCAACAAATAGGCAATCTTGGATTTGGGGCTGCAAATCCTTTCTCTTTTCTATTGGAATTCTAGCCCAAGCCCTTGAGCCAAAAATCCTAAAATGGGTCACATCTGGCTTGTGCCCCCATGCTTCGAAAGGAGTCATACCATCAAGTTGTTTATGAGGGACCCTATTCTGGATATAGGCTGCACAGTTGATAGCTTCAGCCCAATACTTTGGTGGCAAAGTTTTGGCCTCCATCATGCATGTTGCCATCTCCTTCAGTGATCTGTTCCTCCTCTCAGCAACACCATTTTGCTGTGGTGTGTAAGGGATAGAATGCTACATCTGAATACCTGCATCTGCACAATAGTTAATAAAATTAGATTTGACATACTCACCACCATTGTCAGATCTGAGGACCTTGAGTTTCCTCCCAGAATGGTTTTCAACCAAAGCCTTAAATACTTTGAAGAGGCCAAAAAATTCAGACTTGTGTTTTAGGAAGTAAACCCAGCAATACCTAGAAAAGTCATCAATAAAAGTCAATGCATATTTGGCCTGACTCATGGACATATGAGGGAATGGGATAGAAACATCACTATGGATCAGCTCAAGGGGTGCAGAGGTTCTCTCATGACTAGCTCTCTCAAATTTATGCTCTGGGTGTTTTCCTAGGATACAACCTTGGCAGACTCCTTTGGAAAATTTTGTCTTGGGAAACCCTATGACCATCTCTTTTTCACTAAGATCAGAAAGATACTTGTAATTTAGGTGGCTAAATATTTCATTTCAAATCTTGCTTTCTTCATTAGCATGAATCAGAAGAGCAGAGGGGTTTGAGTAGGGTAGGAAGTGTGAGAACATGTATACCTTTTGAGCATGATTTGCAACTCCTTTTGCAATGACTTTACATCTTGAGATCTCTATGATCTCAACTTCATCAGGGGAGAATATGACCTTCTTTGGAGACCCAGTGTGATTTATTTGGTAAACTGACAAGAGGTTAGAGGCAATACCAGACACATACTACACATTGTTGAACTGACCATGATCAAGATCAATCCTCCCTTTGCCCAAAATTTCAGTGAGAGAGTCATCTCCCAGTACTATAGGTGGTCCTTTCGACATGTCAAGTGAGGAGAATGCCTCCTTGGTTGAAACCATGTGTCTTGAAGCTCTAGAATCAATGATAAAACTGGGTGAGCTTGATGTGCCAACAAACAATGCATGAACTCTCTCTTTGTCATCTGAACTTGATCCTCCTTCTCTCTTCTTTGAGCTGTCTGGAAGGGAGATGCCATTCTTCTCTGGGAGTTGGGTCAACATGTCTATTTGCTTCTTCATACAAGAGCTTTTAGTGTGATTTCCCTTATTGCAGTATGCGCACTTGCTCATTTCTCCTTTGTTTTTCTTCTTCTGGTAGTTCTTGTTAGAACCTTGTGGCTCCTCCGGAGACTGTTTCTTGTCTCTCTTTTGCTCAGGTGGATTTTTACCTTTATTTTTTCTTTTTGAATCAAAATTCAAATATCCAGCAATCAGAGCTTGATCTTTGGATGGTTTGATGGTGCCCATCATCACTAGCTTGTCTTGTTCTTGTGTGAGAGATTAAATGAAATCTGCAAGGCTAGGCATCTTCCAGGTTTGAGCTGTCAGTTTTGTGGAATAGAAGGTCAAAACAAACACTGAATAGTTAGGGACAAGATTCAAGAGAATGGAAAAGACCAGCTGATCATCCTTATTTTCGATCCCACACTGTTTCAGCTGCAAAACAAGTGCTTTGAAATTGGAGAAATAGAGTTGAAGAGATTCAAAGTTATTTGGACTCAGGGAGATCAATTCATTTTCGATTTGATGTCCCCTCATCTCATCTGTCTTTCCAAAAAGATCAGTAAGATTATCCCATACTTCATTCGGTGATGTCAATCCATGAAGATGGAAAAGGAGGTCTCTGAAAATACTCAGACACAGGAGACCATAGGCATCATCCCTCCTGTTGTGCCATTTCATCTTCTTTGCAGCTACATTGGGCTCTGCTTATATTGCCATAGTCACCCTATAGAGGCCTTTCACTCTCAACAATATCTCCATCTCTACTTTCCATTCAAATAAATTGAAGGGAGTCAAGATGATCTTCTGAGATTGATCCATAGCTTAGAAATTTGTCCCAGCTGTCAGTAGAAGGCTCCCAGTCACTGATGTCGAACCTGCAAAACAATTTTGAAGGAGAGAAATCGATATACAATGGATCTGATACCATGTGGAAATTGAACCCAGTGATATATTAATTTTACTCACAACAATTATCAATTGAACATGCAAAATCACTCACAAAAGAGACTGAATAATGAGCTGAACACTAAACTATATTGAATAAGTGTACAATAGCCAACCCTGTAACATAATAGGTTGCTGCATTAAATAATTACATAAGGGATTTCAATGCATGAGGAGCAATTCGAATCTATTCAAAATAAGGCTTACTAAAAATAAGCAAATCCGCCATAGGTGTAAAAAGCTGATCCCAAATCAGTCATGGAGCTCATGAATTGGAAAAAGCACTTAGGAAAGCTAAAGAGTGATGGAATGACAACTCATACATGCTTTTCCAAGGAGAAAAGAGTGGAGGATGTGTAGGACAAAAAACTAGTCAACCTCACATAATCAAGCTTTTCCATTTTCCTTAAAACACTGAAAAATGACGCAATAAAGCAGAAAAAGTAGAAGGGTGCTTAGGAGGCCAGGAATAAAGTAGATTTGATTCCTTGAGGTTTGACAAGCACTACATGAATTAAATAAGGCAAGTTTGACCACTATGGATAGGTAAATGACAACTTCCATAAGGTGGGACACATGAACTAGGCAAATAAGACAAAAATGATTAATTTAATGTCTAAGGTAGGTAACTATGGGTTGATTATTCTAACATCTCCCTGATCTCTCGTAACAATTCCTGGACTTCATGATCATTGGAAATAGTGCTAACTGTAAATTCAAAGAAATGCGCAATGCAGGAGTCGCAGGCATGTGTGGCTTCTTATAGAATCCTGCAACAAAATATGTCATGATGGTGCATGAATGACACCAAATCTACTGGAGTAGCTGTAAATCATGTCCACACAGCACTAGATTTTCCCAAGATCTCATCATTACAGGATGTTAAGGAAGTTCATGTGCCGGTGCCGCCAAGTCTAGTTTGTCCCATTAGTCACATTTTAGGCTGCGGCATACCTTTCGTCTTCGACATAACCAATAACTTCAGCTTCGCCTCAATGAGTACCTTCGACACAATGTTGGCCTTCGACCCATCCTAACCCAAGTGGCAACCAAACTTCAACCGTCGAACTTTGACAGTCTTCAACACTTCGTAGCTTTGAGAACAGCTTCATTATAGTCTAGTACCCAATTCCAGCTATTCTTTGTACTTAGACTGTCCTTCTTGCTATTACTTTTGATTAGGGGGGGGCGGCTTGTCCCTGTACTTCTTTAACCTACTTCCATTCACCATGGAAGGTAAAATTTCTCCATTCAATTTAGCTAGCTGGACTGCGCCACCATCGGTAACTCTCTGCACTATGTATGGTCCTTTCCAATGGGTCTTGAACTTACCCAGGAATTTCATGAATTTACTGTCATATAAGAGGACAAGATCACCATTCTTGAACTGCTTCTTCTTAATGTGTCTATCATGCCATTCTTTTTCTCTAGCTTTCTGTACTTGCTGCTGGAACCATGCAATGAATCTGTCTTCTTCAAGTTCTAGTATATTTGCCAGACTTTCTTTCATCATAGCTAGATCATCCATCTCTATGAAAGCAGATATTCTTAGGCTAGGAACAATGTACTCCATGGGCATGACTGCTTCATGTCCATATACCAACCTAAAAGGTGTATGGCTTGTCAACTTCTTGTAGGTGGTTCTATAAGCCCATAGTACTGCTAAAATTCTAAGATCCCAATCATTTCTGTTAACATTGCAAACCTTCGTCAGAGCATGTTCAAGGATCTTGTTAAAGGCTTCGATAGTTCCATTTGCTTGAGGATGATAGGTTGTACTCTTCTGATGATATACTTGAAATTATTTAGTCAATACTTCAATAGTCTTATTTAGGAAATGTGATCCTTGATCACTCATCACAATTCTGGGACACCCAAATATTGAAAAGATGTTATCGAAAATGAACTTCGCAGTTGTAGCAGCATTACAGTTCTTGACCGTTTGAGCTTCGGCCCAACGAGTAAGGTAGTTAGTTGCTGTAATAATGTATCTTGCTCCGGATTCCTTCGTAGAGGGTTGATAGGTCCAACAAAATCAATAGCCCACTTGTCAAAGGCTTGTAAAGTTACCTTTGGAACTAGAGGCATCTCGTCCCTCCTGGATGGTTTTCTTGTCCTCTGACAGATGTCGCAGCTGTGGCAATACTCTCGTGCATCCTTATGAATTGTGGGCCACCATAATCCAGCTGTCAGAATCTTCTGTGTTGTAGCTTTTCCTGCGTAATGACCTCTTTCTGCTCCAGAATGTGCCTCAACCAAAATTAATGGTTTTTCATGCTCCAGGACACATCTGCGCAGTATTTCATATGGTCCCATCTTATATAGTTGTCCTACTATTAAGGTAAAGTCAGCTGCTCTAACCACCAGCTGCTTCTTCTGCTGTGTTTTCATTTCGGTGGGTGCAAAACCTGTAGATAAGTACTGAACAATATCCTGAAAATAGTCATCAACCATCTAGATGGAAAACAACTGGACATTAGGAAGACCTTCTTCCAAACTAATGGGCTCTTCTCCTTACTCGAGCCTTGACAAGTGGTCAGGACCTAGGTTAAGTCTTCCAGATTTGACTATGATCTCAAAGTCATATTCCTGAAACAAAATCAACCATCTGCATATCCTTCCACCTAGCACATGCTTGTTAACCAAATACTTCAAAGTAGAATGGTAAGTGAACATCTTAAAATTACATCCTAACAGATAGTGTCGAAACTTCTGCAATGCATAAACCATAGCTAGACCTTCTTGTTTTGTCGTAGTATAATTATTTTCTATTGTGGACAATTTTTCACTTGCAAAAGCAATAGGGTGATCAATATTACCTTCACCTGACTGAGCCAATACTATACCTAGAGCAATGTAGGATGCATCGACATGCACATAAAACTCCTTATTCCAGTCAGGGAATACTAAGATAGGGGCAGTTACCATCTTTTCCTTCAAAATATCCAAGATTTCTTGACACTCAGGTGTCCATTCAAACTTAATATCTTTATTCAACTGCTTTTCCATAGGGGCTGTGATCTGAGCATATCCTTTAATGAATTTCCTGTAATATCCAGTATGACCAAGTGTAGTACGAAGTTACTTAACACACTTCAGAGGTAGTAAGTTCACAATAATGGCTATCTTCACAGCATCCATCATCATTCCTTGCTTACATACAATATGACCTAGCAAAATTCCAAAAGGTGCACAAAAGATACAATTTTTCAAGCTCAACGGAATCTGATGCTGTCTACACTTGTCCAGCCTAAGTCTTAAACCAGCTACATGGTCTTTTAGTAACCCAAAGATAGTCCAATCATCAAAATAAACTTCTAAGAATTTATGTATAAATTCCTTAAATGCAGAGAGGACTACTCTAGAAAACATAGCAGGTGCATTCTTCAATACAAAGGGCATAATTGTATATTGAAAGGATCCCATTTCTTTAGTGAAGGTTGTCTTATGTCAATCTTCTGGAGGAATTATAATCTGATGGTAACCTAAAAATCCATCAGTAAAAGAGTACACTTCTTGACCTCCGACATTGTCTAAAACTTCATCTGTAAAGGGAGTAGGGAAAGGATTATGTAAACAGGCATCATTTAGCTTCCTCAGATCAACACAGATTCTGATTTCTCCCTTAGTCTTCTTTTCTTGCACCACCATAGGACTGACCCATTCAGATTCTTCAACCGGCTCAATGATTCCTACAGCAAGCATCTTATCGAGATCCATTCTAACTTTTTCTTTATACTTAGGGTTCAGCCTATAAGGGCACTATTTTACAGGCTTCGTATCAGGTTTCAAAGGGATCTTTATTACTCCTATATCACCAAGCATACCTTTCATCTCTGAAAACTTTGTCGGAAATAGGTCCTAATACTCATGGAGAAGTTGGGTCACTTTACTCACCATTTCTTCATCCTAATAATCTCCAATGATAGCATACTTAGGCTTTTCTTCTGATCCAATGTTTACTGTCTGCATCTTCAAGGGCTGAGTCACTTCAGGTGCTTCAACTGCTGGTTCGTGTACTTCATAGTTTCCTTCTAACTCAAGAATGTTAATGTTGCGCGGATCATCCTCCTCGTCAATTGCGAGGTTATAACATTCTACTGCATTAGCTTCTTGTTTCTCCCAATCAAGTTGGTATTCTGCTATTTCTTGATCGTCAAACACTTTAGTATGGATCAACCTAACAGCTATGTCAAAAGCAGGACAAACCTCATTAATAGAAAATGTCAGCACAAAACTATAAACAAGACTATCCCAACTTACAGTACCATGGCGAAGCTCGAACTCCGCATACCAGTTCTTTGCTATAGGTTCCAGGGTGTGCACAAACCTATGTACCCATTCTTCACGAGGTACATGCTTCCATGCTTCGTAGCATTGCTCCAAATGTCCCTGAGGAATAGTCTTACCATTAAACCTGCTTCACACCTCCTAAGGTTGATCCCTAAATCTTATGCAAAGGTACTTTTGGCACACTTCCCAACTATGAATGTACTTTTTATGACCATTCCACCATCTGGCTGCTGTGGCTCTGAATGCTGAATCTAGAATCTCCATTTTCTATGAATCTAGTACCTGCTCTGATAATTGTATAATAAAATCTGTTGGGTCTATCAAGCCATCAAAGGTAGGCAAGTCTCTTGTCTGTGAACCAAGCCATCTGAGAGACTTGGTAATTCTAGCACATCGATGTCCATGTAGTTCATAAAGTCTATTCTGCCAATTCCTTAGACCATCATCTGAATCTGTCATGTAGGAACTGTCACACTGTCAATCCATGATACCTTTGGCAGTAGGATCAACATAATCTTCTTCCTTAGCTGTGATGTTGTAGATATGGTCCAAAACATCCTGATCTTCATCTCTGAGTGGTTCTTTGTACCTTTCTCCTTGAGAAGGGTCCAGTGGTACTATGACTCTCAAACCTTTCCCTTTGAAAGTCATCTGTCTCTTCTTAAGGTTAATTACTACAGCATTGTCTATTGCCCACTCAATTCCTAGCAAAGATGGGTAGGGTTTGCTATCATCAATTATCTCGATGACTTCAAAGTCTGCTAAAGTGATGACCCCATCAATATCTACTAGGACACTAGGGAATATTCCTAGGGGCACAATCTTCTTCTAATTGGATAATCTCAACTGTATAGGAGACCATTCAAGGGTAGGTTTTCCCATTTGTTCCCATGTTTGTTTAGTTAAGACATTTACTTCGGATCCTAGGTCCAAAATGACATCAGTCATGTCATATTCTCCTATCTAAGCATGTAATCTCATTTCTCTTCCAGTTCTTCTGACTCTATTAACAGTTTTTTCCTTACCAGAGCTTCACTGAGGTTCGCAAGAAGCAATAACTTTCTGTAACTCATTTAAAGCATTCTGATTTCTTAAGAGGTTCATGCAACTCTGTAAAAATGAAGACAGTGTACTTACTTTATCCGTCGAAGCTTCTGGAGACTGTGACTGCTGCTAACACTGCTGCGCAGGTGCTACTGGTGTGCTCGGATCAGCAAATTCTTTTTTGGCTTCCAGAAATGTCTCTTTTTCTCTTCCCACATTGAAGGTTGGAATTTTCTCTGGGGCCTTATGAACCCAAGCCTTATCAGGCTATTTCTCCTTAGTCTATATTTGCATCGTGGCGCAACTCCTTGTAACAACAATAATGGCTGGAATAGATCGTTGCTCTACAAGAATCATCTGAATATTCTGAGTAGGAGCACTATTGCTTTCTTGTATCTTGGCTATTAGCTGCGGGCATTGCTCAATCACATGGTCGACTACTCGGCAATATCGACATGTCGTAGTTGGGTTCCGGTAGTCTCTAGCTAGATGTCCTGCCTAATTACAGTTATAGGACACCACCTGGCCTCGACCTCTTCCAGGCATACCACCATGACCACGACCTCCAAAAGTACCGCAACCTAAGGTACTACCACGGTACCCATATCCATCATTTCCTTGTCCATCGTTTTGTACTGGATAAGCATCATAGGTTCATTCTCTCATGAGGTCAAAATTGCGACATTCATCTTCGTTGTGACCAATGGACTTACAGAACTTGCAATAGGGGTTCTTAGGTACTTGCACATATCTCTGCAGTAGATAGCAGTCTTCAAGTCGATGCCGGCCGGTTGTCCTACAGATCTCACAATATAGAACACTAGGATTGAATGGGTTTGGCGTACCAAAATTCAGGTAATTTCTTACCGCGGGACACTATTCCTTGTCATCCTTTTTTCCAACATCGTGTACACCAAACCTCTTCTCGAATAGATTTTCCTTTCTTCATGTTGTGCATCTCCAAGGCCATTGCTGCTAACTGTGATTGTATTTGAGCTATACCAGAATTATCTTCGACAGGAGCTCTTTCAAGTTTCATAGCAATTTCCAAACCCTCTTGCTGATCAACAACCTTCTGTTGCATGAGTGGAGTCCTGATATGTGGTAACAAAGCTACAATGAACCATTCCTTATGCTGCGCTGGTCCAATAGTGAAACCGACTTGATCTAGCAGAGCTTTGAACCTCTGATCAAAGTCTCACACTAATTCTCCTCGCCTCTGCTGAATTTCTTTTAGTTCAGTGATACACTGTGACTCTGATTTAGGATTCTTAAATTCCTTTATCATTGCTACTTTTATATCAGCCAAGACATGGTTCTGAGTACTGGAAAACTTCATGAACCAGGTCAAAGCACAATATCTAAAAGAAGTAACCAGCTGCGCTCTTCTTGTATCTTGATCCATAATGTTCTTAGCAGTCCACACAGCTTCACATAAGAACCAAAACTATTCTGGATCCTTTGATCCATTTCCTTTAAATACTGGGAGCTTAATGTCATAATTCATATGGGCCATTGGGGATCTAGTGGGGGAGGGAGGGGGACTGGTAGTAGGCCCAGGGGGGAACTTACTGGGGTAGACTTACCTGTGACAAGAATACTCAGGCTAGGGTTACTTTCAGACTGCAACGGGTTCTCAGGGATAACAGGGCTTCGCTGCGGGGTTACCGGAGGGTTTCCAACAGAAGGGGTTTCATCGGGCGTCGGGTCTGCTGAACTTATATGGGTATACTCGGTATTCTAACCTAGGGTATAGGATCCAAAATTCCTCTTGCATCTTTTACCACTTCACAGCAAACCACTTTGCTTGTCGAAGTCACTTTCACTTCCAAACATAAGTTAGTACTACTAAATCTAACAGTATGATTCAATGAGCAATATACCTTTTTCATCCAATAGCATTTTAATTTTCAAATTAAATGAATTCAAGTACTTACCGCTTGGTCCTTCGAAAAACTTTCATTCGGCTTCACTGAAGGAAGTACTTGTGTCAATGGTGAACTCCGTCACAAATGCTTCAAGGGTTCGTGTTGTCCAAAAATCAACAGCTCGGGATATCTCGTTGTTCACTCTTTTCAATATATTAATTCTTGTGGGGGTCCAATCAGGAAACTGGCCTTCTTGGAAGTTCGTCTTTCTCTCTGTCAACCTGGATAACCACTGGTGCAACTCTATGTGGATACTAGCAAAGAAAATTTCATAAACATCAGAAAAAGTGTACCTTTGTAAAAAGTCGTCTGAACTGTGATGCTGATCTTTGTTCTCTTGTTCAACAAATTTCAGATAAGTCTCTTCAATCCAATCGCCGATTTCTTTCACTAAGGGTCTCCAAAACATAGCCCTCTAGGTACGACGTAAACCCCTCTTGAGCAGATACTGAGTTCAACCGGAAATAAAACCAATTTGTTGGGCTTAGGGCAAACCTGGGTTCTATACTTTTGTCTTTGTACCAACAAAAGACCCACGGTGTTGGCCCTTTCAGCAACAACCTGCGAACAGAATGCAGTCTCACCTGAAACAGCTATGGGGTGCCGCAAAATCAGGTTCCTGCAAGAAGAAGAGGGATATTACTGTACCTTTATCCTTTACAAATAATAATAATACAATACAGATCTTCAATAGTTACTTCTATAGCTTCACAGTTAGATAAACAAACAATCTTTTGCTCAACCCTTGACTGGGAATTCACGGCGAAGTTAGTATTTAGCAGTGATCTTTCTTATAATTTATCTACTTATCAATGCATAAAAGAACATAACAGAAACAACACAAAAGAGCCACAACACAAGATATAACGTGGTTCACCCCCAGTTTAGGGGCTACATCCACAAAACTATGTTTTATTCAACTCTTTACAAAAACCACAGTTTTGATCTACGCACTCAGCTACAGATCCCCTCAATTCCTCAAGTTGCGCACTAAGCTACAGATCTATGTGCACACAGCTACAGATCTTCTTAATTACCCAAAAACCCTCTGCACACACAGCTGCAGAGGTCATCCACGCACACAGCTGGAACTTAACCTTTCTTACAAAACTAGCCTTAGCTTCGCATCAAATCATCTTACACCAAAATCCTAACCTGACTCTTTTACAAAAGTGCTTATTTATACAAGTGCACTTATTACAGAACCATGGGCTTAAACCATGGGCACCCGAACCCTAAAACCTGGACTTAAACCATGGGTTAATTACAAGAAGAGGTCTTTGACTCAATCCCGACACCCCTAATACTATTTTGAGTCGCAACTCCACTTACAAACTTCCACAAAAACTGTGGAGTTACCAAAATTAAGGACCGTTAAGGTGTGCACCCCAACAATTACAGGTTGAAAAGGAACAGCTAGTAAAATGCAGCAGAGAAGAGGAAGATGAACTGTGGCAATTATACTTTGTTGAATCTTCTTGCAAAGATGGTGCTGGAGCTAGAGTTGTTCTGATATCTCCTGGAGGTGAAACAGTAAAGCTGATGTATAAACTTGAGTTTATTACTACAAATAACACTACTGAATATGAAGCTTTGATGTTAGGATTAAAAGCTGCCAAAGATTTGGGCATTCAGCAGATTTCTGCATATGGCAACTCCGAATTGGTTGTTCAACAGGTGAAGAACAATTATCAAGTGAAGCAGGGTTTGCTGAAAATTTATCGAAATGAGGTATGGGACATGCTTGAAAATTATTTTGTAGCTTTTAATATTACCCATATTCCAAGAGATCATAATCAGACTGCAGACTCATTGGCCTTCGCTTCCACACACTTTAGAATCCCCAAGACCACTCAGTTGAGGTATCCCATTGAGGTGAGGTATAGACCCTTTGTACCTGATAATGTAAAGCACTGGAGAGTGTTCAAAGATGACACTGATATTAAAAGGTTTCTAGAACTTACACATGAGTTTTCCAATTCCCTGATTGATCAAGAGGAGGATGAAGAAGAGGGACAGGTGGATGATATTGCTGAAGATGAGATAGTTGGACATAAAATTATTGAAATAAAAAGCAATTTCATCTCAAAAGGTTTGGTACCTCTAGAAAGAATATTTACAAAGGATGATACACTTTCAAAGCTTGTTGCCCAGTCTTCAGAAGAGAATGTGGTAGAGTGTAATATTGGTTCTGCAGAACATCCTAGAATGGTCAAAATTTCTAAATCACTTATAGCTGAACAAAGAAATAGGTACATTAAACTATTAAAAGAACATGTGGATGTTTTTACCTGGTCTTATGAAGAATTGAGGACTTATGACACAGGAATCATACAACATAAAGTCCCTTTAAAACCAAATGTCAAACCTTTTCGTCAGAAATTAAGGAGGATTTATCCAACCTTGTTTCCTGTTATTGAAAAATAAGTAAAGAAGTTGTTGGATGCCAAGATCATAGTGCCTCTCAGGTATTCTTCATGGGTGGCTAATATGGCTCCTGTTAGAAAAAAGAATGGAGATATCACGTTGTGTGTTGACTTCATAAATTTGAACAGATATTCATTAAAAGATAACTATCCTCTGCCTAAAATTGAGAAAGTATTGTAGCAAGTAGTTGGGGCACAAAGGATCTCGATGGATGATGGTTTCCATGGGGACTTCACTTAGTGAACCTCTTACATATCACGTGCGATCATGGGATATTAAAAAATACCTTTAATTTTAAGAGATATTGAGCCAAAATCTTTTTGTTGAAACCTCCTCCCAATACTTAAAACCTCCTCCCCACCCATTTTCATACCTCAATCCTTATAAACCACCCTACCCACCCCCACCTTAAACCCCTCATCCCCCCAATACCTGCAATATATTGGTTCAATTTTTTATAGTTTTAAAACCCACAATATGAACTAACGTGATAGAATATTGGTGAACAAGTGAAGCCCCCGTGATGGTTTCTCAGGGTACAATCAGATCTCTATGCATCCCGATGATAAGGAGAAGACAACCTTTACAACTCCCTGGGAGAACTTTTATGTATGACAAGATGCCTTTTGGGTTAATGAATGCTGGAGCAACGTTCCAGAAGGCTATGGATATTGGTTTTGTCAGAGAAAAGGACAAGTTTGTGGTAATCTACTTGGATGATATTACTATTTTCTCACAGTCAGATGATGAACATCTTAAGCATTTGAAGCAGACTTTCCTGAAATGCAGAAAATTTGGCTTCTCTATAAATCCAAAGAAGTCACACTTTGTTGTACAGGAAGGTAAATTGCTTGGTCATTTAGTGTCTGCTGATGGTATAAGGATTGATCCTGAAAGGATAAAATCTATATTGAAAATAAGTTTACCTAGGAGTAAAAAGGATGTCCAATCATTCATTGGTAAAGTCAAATTTTTGCGTTGGTTTATACCAAACTTTGTTGAAACAATCAAACAGATCACAGTCATGCTGAAAAAGGATCAGGAAGTTAAGTGGACCACTGAGGCAAAGAATGCATTTGAGAAGATCAAACTGGCTCTTACTGAAGCTCCTATGTTAGTAAGCCCAGATTTTACCAGAGAGTTTCTTACATTCTCATTTGGATCAGAAGATACAATAGCAGTTGTTCTGTTGCAGAAGAATAAAGAAGGACCAGAGCAGCCTATTGCATTCTTCAGCAAAATTCTCAGAGATTTTGAACTGAAATACAGTATCTTAGAAAAGCAGGTTTTTTCTTTGGTAAAGGCTTTAAAGTTTTTCAGAATCTATGTTCTTCATTCTAAATTTATTTCATTTGTGCCTAATGCTGCTGTAAAAGATGTTTTGACACAACCTGATAGTGAAGGGAAAAGAGGCAGGTGGATTGCTAAAATCATGGAGTATGATGTAGAGATCAGACCTACCAAACTTGTCAAGGGACAAGGTTTAGCCAAGCTGCTGGCTGAATCAAATTGTAAAGCTTTGGGATTGCATGTCATGGCTGAAGAGTTAGCTTAGGAAGAAGATCAAGCAGTCTTAGAAAAAGAGAGGATCATGGACTATTATTCAGCATCTACATGGTATGCAAACATTGTGCATTTTCTGTTTTTTTTGAAATGTCCTGAGCATTTAGATAGGAAAGCTGCCAGATCCTTAAATATTAAAGCTACTAAATTTTTTTTGGTAGAAGAGCAGTTGTTCTGGAAAGACCCGGGTGGTATTCTACTCAGGTGCTTGGATAAATCCAAAATTGAAGGAGTGATTTCTGAATCTCATGAGGGTGCTTGTGGAGGCCACAAGTACTGAAAGACAACAACATACAGGATTTTAAGAGCTGGATATTATTGGCCCTCTTTGTTTGCAGATGTTTATCAGTAGGTAAGAGCCTGTATCCCCTGTTAGAAGTTTGCTGGCAAACAAAAATTCTTGTCATTGCCCCTGAAACCTATTGCAGTAAGTTCTCCTTTTCAGCAATGGGGTCTGGATTTTATTGGGGAAATAAATCCAGCTTCTTCAGGACAACACCATTGGATTCTAACTGCAACAGACTTCTTTACCAAATGGGTGGAAGCCATCCCTACGAGGAATTCCACAGACAAAGTAATCATGGAATTCATTGAAGAAAACATCCTAAGTAGGTTTGGGTGTCCTCAAAAATTAGTGACAGATAATGCAAAGGATTTCAAGTCCAAGGCAATGGAATCCTTTTGTGAAAGGAATGGTATCTTGCTGAAGCACTCAACTCCTTATTATCCCCAGGGCAATGGTTTGGCTAAATCCTCTAATAAAAAAATCATCCAGAGTATCAAAAAATTGCTCAAGCATAACAAGAGATCATGGGATTCAATGCTGAAATATGCATTATGGGATGATAGGATAATAGTCAAACAAGCAATTGGAACTTCTCTCTTTCAGTTAGTTTATGGTATAGATGCAGTTTTTCCTGTTCAATTGGGAATCCGAGTTATGAAGTTTCTTCAGAATTGCCAGGAGGAACCAAATGATATGCAGAGGAGGATTTATGAGATGATAGAGTTACAGCAAAACAAGGAAAAGGTAGAAGAAAGTGCATAGTTGTACAGATTGAAGATAAAAAGCAGATTCGACAAGAAAATCAAAGATAGCACTTTCTCAGTTGGTGATATGGTTTTGAGGTGGGATTCCAGGAAAGAGAGAAAAGGGAAGCATGGTAAGTTTGACAACCTCTCGTTTGGCCCTTTCCTAGTGTCTAAGATTTTGGAGAATAACACTTTTGTCCTACAGTCTTTGGACGGTGAGGAATTGTCAAGTCCAGTCAATGGACGATTCCTCAAACATTTTTATAGTCATTGAGGAGATTTTCACTTTTCATTGTACATACTGGTGTGAGTGAAGCATAATAAAGACTCCATAACCCAATGGAAATTTTGCAGACAAGTAGGTAGCAGAAAAGAAGGCACTGGTCTACAGGTTCTTGAAGCCTCACAGGGAGGACTTCATCCCACAATTGGAGCCAGATGTTAAGTCATGAATTGGTCACCTTCAATTTTATATTTTGTTTGTGATTGTTATTTTAGGTTTGCTCATATGCTTAAATTTTCTCACTTGCTTACCTTAGAAATTTTTTGGTTTCAAGTGAAATTTTGAGTTTTTCTTTAGGTTTTCCTTTAGGTTTGTTCTTCTTAGGTCTTGAAGGGTTTTATAGAAAATTATATGGATTAATTAGTTCACAAAAAAAATCATGATCATAGCTTATCACTTAAAGTTCATTCAAAGTGGAAATAATTATTAAAACAGTGCCAAAATTGAATTTAAATTATTCTTGTAGCGCAACTACCAAAAAGTTTACACAGCGATGCTACAAGAATATCGCGCGCACTGAAATCACTTGTTTTTAAGAAAATGTCTCCCATGATTTTGGTTTTTTGATGACTAATCACATGCTTAAATGATTTTGATACGTGTTTCTTCAGTAATGATCATGAAAACAGGTGCGTTTTATAGCATGGAGGAGATCGTGGCAAATCATTAGTTAGAGTTGGGCGAATTGTGACAGGTAGACAAACGAGCCTAGATTGAAGTGAAAGGAGTTCTCCATACATGCATTATACAACTAGAGACTAAGTGGAGCGAGGAAATTTTCCCAAAATCCAGAAGTTGCAGTTACAAAGGGGAGTTGGGGCTTTCACAGTTATAGAGAATATTTAGGGCTTTCTCGTCATGCCATCTGGAAGCAAATTGGAGATCCGAAGACACTTGGATAGTTGAATTTGACAATCAGGTAGCTCAAGGATTGATTTTAAACCTCTCCAGTAGGACAGGAATAAGGTATTCCACGTTAACTTGATAATGGCTGCTAAATTGGGGTTCTCCCAGTAAAGCTTGTTTTGTTAAAATTGATTAAGGAAAGCATAAATGTAGGCTTTTAACAAAACTCTTGTTGATGAGATATCACTCTAAGAGGTTTCTAGATGCTATGGCAAGTGAAAATTTGAAAGGTAGCAGTTGCATTGAACAATTACCCTATCAAAAGCTAAAAATGTGGTAAGGTGAAGCTCTGTTCAATTTGTGGCGACCCTGGTTTCACGGATTTAATTGTTACCTATAAACAGTGCTATAAAGGAGCTGAGCATGTGAATTGCATGAAGACCTAGTCTGATTAGGTGTTTGAAATTGACTGGTTTTGGTGCTAAGTACAAGTCAGAGCAGAAAGTGAGCAGACATAGGATTCCTCTCATATCTTTTCATCGACTAGACAAACAAATCACAAGTTGATATAAGAAGCAAGTATTTAGGAGCACTGATGCAAAATATTTTTACAAAAGAGATAGCTCATATGTGGCATTAGAAAGAGCCAAATGTACTATTTGAGTAGAACCATAACACACAGATGTTGTCATGCATTCTAGAGATGATCTAGCATCTAAATGAACAAGCTTGGATGATAGTTAGTTTCAGTAGCATTTTTATTAGAGAGTTTTTGGCACTCTATTGACCTAATTACTTAATATCAGTGAAAAATTTTTCCTTCATCGAAAACAGAAGCTGATTGTTAAAAAAAAAAAATAGTCAAGGAAAATTAAACAAAGCTGACTATTAAAACTTCAGAAGCTTGAGAAGAAAAAAGAGTTGTTAGGTCATTCAGAGGGATTTAAAATTACACAAGTTTTAGTCATTGAAAGCAGATGAGAAAAAGTGGCAAAACAAATAGGGTTGAGCCCGCTGAGTTGGGATGGATTGACCAATTTCCTGGTTGTGCAGAGCTATTTAGAATGCTCGTTGGTTGGATTTTTTCAAGAGGATTGATAGCTATAACACTAGGGTCTCTTATAAATTTGCCCAATGCTATAACCAGGACATGGTGGTATTTGATACTATAAATTTTAAGTTGACTGTGGAGCTAGTTGCTGAAGCTACAGGAGTCATAAATGAAGGTGAAATGTGGTTCAAAAAGTTGCCTTTCACCTTTAATGCCCAAATGTACCTTTTACATGGCATTACTCCAAATTGGAGCAAAGGAATAATAATCCAGAATTTTAGAGATGAGTGGGTGGAGCCCATTAAAGTCCTACAAAGCTATATCACCTGCGAAGGGAGATATGCCTATGTATTCAAATATCATTTTAGGTTCTTACAACATCTGGTTGGTCAATCCAGAATGAGTCTTCCTTTATTTTTGTTTAAAAGTTTGCAAAAGATGTCAAGTAGGGTTAAGGGGCATCAGGATCACACTACACTGTCTATTTTCCATCATGGTTTGATCAAATTGATTATCAGTGCTGCTGTACAAACAGAAGGGAAAACATGGGATTAATTTCTTTTCTGGTCTGATTTCCAAATTAAGCAGGAAGAGCAGCAGACCAAAAAACATGTAGACAAAGGGAAAACCCTAGTTAGAAAACTAGGTCAGAAAATCAAATCTGAAGATAAAAAAGAAGTTAAACTTGAAGAAGCACCAGAGGCCTCAAAGGGAAACTATGAACATCAGCATTATTCAGCTGATAATAAGGACAAAAGCTCACTATTTTTAAAATAAGAAGATCAGCCTGTGAAAAATATGGCACTAGCATAAGCTTTCAGTGAGGAGAAAACTTTTGTCACAGAGAAGATTGCTGTAAAGGAAGAAAGCATCCAGGCCCAACAAAGAAGCCCAATCACTATTTTATCAGAGGATGAGGGATATCTGTTAGAAGGAGATGAATTCATTGTTAAAACTGAAACTAGGGCTGGAATGGCCCAAAACTTCTGCGGTCAAGAAGATAAAACAGTAAAGCCTAATAAAAAGAAGATCAAGATTAAAGCTATGGAGTTAGCCACAGTTAGACATCAAGGAAGAACGTTGAAAATGCTGGGAGAGTTTGGCGCAGGTTGGAGGGCTAAAACTAGGCCAAGAAATAAGTTGAGATTGAATATGAAAAAAATTTTAAACCCTAGATTAAATATGAAAGAAGTGACTCTTCTTAATGATGATACTTCAGATGAAAAAACAAAGAATGAGAAAGAAGCAGTTCTAAAAACTCCAGTTTCTCATCATACAAAGGGAAAAAAGCCATTGAAGTCAGCAGAAGAGATTAGTCTCACTGACACAAAGCTATCTGCTATATTTCTGAAATTAAGAGGTGAATTGTTGAAAGAAGAACAACACAAGGAGACTGAGTTTTCTTATTCTGAAGACCAGCGCTTGATGGATAAAACACAAGGAGACTGAGTTTTCTTATTCTGAAGACCAGCGCTTGATGGATAAATCTACACCTACTGAAACAGTGAGTCAGGAAAATCCTATTGTTCATGCTATGTCTTCAAGGCTGCTACAGGAGGATGAAGACATTTTTAGAAGGTTAGATATCCCATGGATGCCCAGTGAGATGCAGGATACCACAATAGGGAAGGATTTTGACTCAGAAAGGGAGAACCTGTAGAGAACTATCAAACAATACAAGCATCAAATGGATTACATGCAGGAAACTAATGATGGTCTAATCCTAGCAAATAGAAGACTCAGGGAGGATCTACAAGAATTAAATGATCATTAGCAAGAGCTTACTGCAGTTTCCAAGGAGGCCCTGAAGAGAAAGAGAAGCACAGATTTACAATGTGCAGAATTGAAGCAAACTGTCAGAGGTTTGCAGTAGCAGAATGAAGAACTTACAGAAAGGTTAGCACATATGGAATCTGAACAGAAGAGAGCCAGGAAGAAATCCTAAGATTTATATGGAATAGCCTTACTAGCTGAAGCTGCTAAGGACCTTTAAGTCTTGTTAGTCAGTCAGTTACTTGTTTTGTCTTTTAAGAAAATACTTTAGTTAGTCAGCATTGGTTAAGTTTTTAAAGAAATACTTTATTTTGTAAATATAATTTCACTTTACCCCATTGATGAGTTGGTTGAAGACAGTTAGGGTTTATACCCTAACTGGTTTTTTGAGAAAGAGTATTTAGATAGATGAGAAAGAGAACAAAAGGTTCTACTTTTTGGCTGGCTTAAGGAGGTCCGTGACTTGTTTATGAGCTAAGTAGATAACCCTCATTTGTATTTGTTGAGAAGAATTATGAAATATATGATCTATATTGCCCTTCAGAGTGTGTTTTAGCTTCATCTTTGGCTTGTTTAGCTACTTGACTGGTATATGCATTGCTGGTTTATGGTTTCTTTGTTTGTAATGCTTGTCAGTTTTGAATGAACTTTGAGATTATATTCTGATTGGTACATGGTGATTATATTATGCATCTCTATTCTTATTTATTTATGATTTAGTTCCTACTTGTCTTATGAATGTATTCCCTTCAGTCACCAAACATTATTACCAGAAAAACCTTTCAAAAAACCCTAAACCCTAGTTTTACTTGGCTTGTTTCTTTATAGCCTTGGAAACAATTTCTGGCATAAACACAACCCTTCCGAACAACTCTCCTTAATTGTAAAGCAGAGATTTCTCTGATAGTTTTTTTCATAGGGATTCATATTACAGTTACTGTTTCTCCTTCATTATTTACACAAGTATATTTTTTAGCGAAACAATTGAGAACTACTCTATGTTGTTCAAAATAGACCATACCAATTAACATGTCATAACATCCTAAAGGAAGTACATTAAGCTTCACAGAGGTTTCAAACTGGTCCATACTTACAGTGTAATCTTTTACAAAACTAATCACTTTTCTCTTTGCTCTAGTAGCTAGTTGAACTAACCTTGACTTTGAAAACTTTTCTACTAATAACTTGCATTTTTCTACTAAATCAAGAGAAATATAACTCAGGCTATCCCCTGGGTCAATTACTATAGAAATGGGTATTTGAATCAGCTTACTTTCTACTTCCACCATAGAAGTTTGGTAATCCTCCTGCCTATTTTTCGGTGCCGCATTGATCCTGCGCATTGTCCTTGCTAAGTTTCCAACAGTCATCTCGTCCTGTATCATATGTATGTTGCTGACAATCTTCTTTTTGTTAGGGTAGACTGATGCAGAATGAGTTCCATTACACTCCCAACACTTTACTTGTTATTTACGTTCATTATTACTAATGTAATTGCTATGATTATTAGTAGGTTCTTTATTTCCAGGGCCATTAGAGTTTAACTATGAATTACCTTTATTTCCTTGGAAATTCTTATTAGAAAAATTATGTGTGTTATTATAGCTAAAATTGCAGTTAGGTAGAAAAATATTCTTCTTTTGTTCAAAACTATTAGACCCCTCATCCTTGCACTCTGACATGATTTCCTTTTTGCGGTTATGCTCACAGAAAAAATTGTCCTTTCGCATAGCCTCCTATAATATTTTTGGATTATCGTATTCATTTCTTTCTTTAGTGTGAAAAGGTAAACACCTTAGAAATTGTTGTACCTTAGGCTTCTCATCCACAATCTAAGGAACATAACGTAGGAAACTTAAAAATTTAGTGTCTGATTCTTTCATGTTCATAGTTTCCAGTTTCATTTCAGAATTTCCTTAGCTCGCTCTTCGTAGTACTATTCTGACAAAAACTTCTTTTTAAGGTATTTTTTAAAGGTACTTGAGTTAATATTCTTTTCCCTAATACCTTTTACTCGTTTTAAATCCTGCCACCAACTGTATGCCTTTTGTGTTAAGTTGTAAATGGTCATCCTTGCTTTTAGCTGGTTAGAGTAATTATAGATTTGGAAATACTTGTTCATTCCAAACAGATACGATTCAGCTTGTTCTCCTTTCTCATTTTCATCGTTGAAAGTGGGCGGTTTTATCTTCTTAAATTCTCCTAAAATTTCTTCATAAGGCTTAAATTTTATTTTTCTTGAATGGTAATTATCTTCGCTAATATCACCAGTGTTCTAAGGATTCTTCCTATGCGTGTCTCCATATATTTGAGAGGATGAGTTACTTTCAATTTTAGACTGTTTATACTTTTTACTTTTGTGGTTATAATGTAGCACTAATTTATTTTCACAGTGGTTGGTGTTGTCATCATCAAATTTTCCAACATTTCATGGGTGATTTGGTAGTGTCAAGAATTCGAGCATTAAATAATTTAGTGGGATTGGTACGAAGATTTTTTTTTAAAGATCCTAAGAATTACTTCCAAGTTATGTCATGGATTTAAAAGATAATTGATTTTCTCTATAAACTTGAGTTCAAGGGGTCGTTATATTTTGGAAATATGAAAAGGTTTTATTTTATTTTATCAAACAAAATAAAAGTCTTTATTTTATATAAAAGAGTTTATATTGGCACAAGGCCGATTTTTAACCAAGCTCAACACCACGAGCTATTGGTCATATAGGGGCCACCACATCAACACACTACCGTCCAAACTCCTCCACCAAAGTCTAAGTGCCAAACTTCACAAGGTGTATAATATAATTTTGTTCCTTGATATAAATTGAAATCGTGGATGCATATAAATAATGAAAATATCTTTCACCTTATGCATGTGGGATATATTACCATGAAGCTTTGAAATTTTTATGACATGTTATATTATAAATGAAAAGTTTATGGAGGATAATGTGGAAAAGAACCATTCAAGTTGGATGTTGAAAGAAAGTCATTAGCATACATATGACATATGTTCTACACATAGTTGGATGTATGCACTAGAATGCAGAGGAATCCCATGGGAGTGGTTGTTTTGGTGGAAGTAGTTCACCAATTGGTTCTGTATGGAACTCTTTTCTTTCATTTCAGCATCCAAATTGAGATATTTTGGAAGATAATGATTTCAAACAATACAAATATTTGAAATTCTATAAGTGTTTCTTGGCAGAGCGCAAGAGAGATGGAGTTGGTTACATTGAAGAAATGAATACTCTCTATCGATTTGGTCATATTTCCTCATAAATACTTTCAACCAATTCATCTATAATGAATTCCGTCACCCTATATGGATTGTAGAAAGTTATAAAATGGCTTCAAGTGTAGAAATGCATAACCACGCTCTCTTCAAAGATTGTTAATCAATGCAAAAATAGCATATACGGGGCAAGAAAGGAAAACTCTAAACACAAGAGTAGTAATATTAGATATAACAATGAGCTAGTATCTACCCAAGGCAGTGAGAAATGTAAGTAAAACAATGGAGGTATACAGAGTTGCAACATCAATGAACACAATATGTATGTTAGTTGTGATTACATGGAACTTTTTTTCAAGTGACCAAGAGGCAATTTTAAATATTATCCAATGCACATTTTTTATGTTCCTGATGTTCAAGTTGTTTGTGATACTTTTCCAGCACTGTATACCTTCCCGAAGAAGCATTCTTGCATCATAAATGGAGGCCTAAACCTTATCTAGTGTATTATGTGTTGGAGATGAATACTTTCTTCAAGTCTTTCACCAAGATCAAGTCTCATTATCATCCAATAGTGTGCAGTGATTCCGCTGAATAGAAGTGCAAACATGTTAATTTTTTAACAATTTGTGAAATTTTTATATTGCAGGTAGGTTTGAATAGGTGGTGAACATCCATCACTCAACAAAATAGATCAACGGTCCCATTGCAATCCACAAGGTGAACAAGATCAACAAAATTAATTTTTGAGGTTTGTGGAATTTTTATACCATGTACAAGTTTTGACACATGCTTGGGCAGTGATGTTTTGACTAAGAGATTACCAGTATTAAAAAATTCTACAGATTAAAATAGCGTTTTAGTTAAAATTCCAAAATTGAGCAGAATTTTATATAGTGGGCAAGTTAAAACATTGTGGAAGTTGCAAATGATGCTTTTGCATGGGCTACACAAATTTTGGTGAAAAGATAACTGAGATCCACATTTTTTGATTCTCGGTTTAAGGAAAAAATGGGAGACATACTTGGTGCTCGTGTAGAGTATAAATTTCTTTGAACAAAGCTAGTTTCTTGTCTCCTTGATGCAACAAGTGATTTTGAAAACCCCAATGTTCAGACACATGCATCAGATACAATCTTGAAATTCAATGAAGACTGGTACATAAACTTACAAATAGAATATTATATTTTCCTTCAGTCCGATGAAAAATTAATTAATTCTATTAATCCAAGTCAAACAATTCATTTTAATGTGAAAGAGCCACTCGCAAATGTAAAAGTTGCAGATATTTTGGTACTTTACCAATCAACTTCAAAGAACTGTTTCAAGCAAACAAAGAAGCATTTTAAAAAATGGAAAGATGTTTTTCATCATAACATGATGATATACAATAAAATATCTCAGTTTTTGCACAGGTTCTAAGGATTGGGAGAATCGAAGTCATCTTCATAGGGAAAATGTTTAGATTTCAAAATGATTGTTTTGGTCACAAAATTCAAAGAATTGCTTCAAACAAATGGAGCTGAATTTAAAGAAATGGAGAGAGGTTTTTATTCATCCAAGTCATATATTCAAAAACCTCCTTCATGTCCTACACAAGTATTATAGTTTGAGAGAATGTAAAATATCTTCACAGGGTATTGTTGGAGAAATTTACAAGTTTAGTATGTGAGTCATCAGTTTCAAAGGAAGATTCCAAGGAGATGGAGGTGAAATTGGAGAAAATAAGACATGGGTTTTGTCATGCACATGGTCAGTTACAAAATCATCTCCCATATTTCACACAATTGTCACAATTAAAGATATGTAGGAGGGAATTCGAAACTTATTCTTGAGGAGTCTGAATCCTGAAATGAAGGAAATTTGTTGTAATTGTTTCTATTTTTAGAGTTCAATTAGGTTTTGAATTAAAGGTTAGGTAGAGGATATTTTGCAATAAATTCAAATTTAATTGATTTATCAAGGGTTGGATCCCGTAATATTGGACTGATGTTTTTGCGAGAACCTTTTTGAAATAAATTACAGAGCTGAATGCTAGTTGATATTGAAAGATTCATGTGTTGTTTATGTTATAGTTTGTGCTCTCCTTCCTTGTGAATGTTTTCCATGTGTTTACCTTCCATTCTATTTTCTTTCATGTTTGAATGCAATGTTTAATAGTTTCAGAATTCATACATGTATGCTCTGGCTATTGTTTCAAATATTCACAAACATTTCTTCTAAAGTTGATATGGAATTCATCTTGTGATTCTCTATATTAATTGGCACACACCCATAATCAGCAATAGAAAAATATTATTCCTTCAGCTATTTATGCCCTTGGAATAGTTATAAAAATAATTTTGAATGATAATAAAAACACACCTGGTAATTCATTCATCAATCATCATGGATCAACTATGTTAAATTTGTAATCCTACCGTCTTTAATTTTATATGGAACACTTGTTTATGAACGAGACATTTTCCTTTATCAACGGAATATACAAACCCATGCAGTTAAACCATTTGTAACTAAGAAAACTGATAAGGGGATTTCTACTTTTTCTGTATCTTTAACCTTTGCTTCCATTTATGTGACTCAACATATATGGCCTTACAATTTAAATGTAACCCAAGATAAATTCTAAGTTCTAAAAATAGAAGGGAGTTGGTTTCATAGTTTCTATTAATGTGTACTTTATGCAATTTTTAGAGGACTTTAAATATCACTATCCATCATGTTATTAATCACACAACTAACCTTATAAGGATAGATCATGATGCATAAAACAATCATCCTTTTAACATCAATAACTACATTGTATAAGATGCTATAAAATGGGAAAACATGTGTAAATCAATCATCAATACAAACCAATTGCACAACATAAAGTACAAACACAAAAGAGCGACCAATTAAAACACCATATACATGGTTCACCCCTAACCCAGGGTTACGTCCACCAAACGGTTCAGATTTCTATTAATTTCTTCAACCAAGGTTACAAAACTGCAATTATGATACTGCATCCTTTCCACAATTATCTATGATAGAGAGCAAGGCTCAATTACTAAATCCAGAATTGAGGATAGTGCACTTATACCATCGGTTGATACCGCTGTCACAAAGGTTCTCTTTTAACATGGTCATATATGTTCATGGAGTGCAGGCGATTATTATGCCACTCAAGGATTGTAAAGAAAATTAATATATTACGATCAACTAATTTGGAACCCCTTATAATATATATTCCTATGACTTCATAGGTTTTTAGAAAAAGGTAAACACCAAGTTAAAATTCAAACATATTAACAGCAACATTCATAGTACCCACTAGATCCATTGTCAGTCAACGAAAATCGCATGAGACACGGTAAGTGTTCATATCATGATAACGCCAAGAGTTCATAAAAAAGAGATTTCCAAATTGAATTGCTGGTAAAACTTCCTATCTAGCTTCATTCATCCTCATACCAACAATGGGAACTTTTTAAAGTGGATCTACAAGGCAGATTCTCATCTCGTGTCAGTCACAAGGAACTTGGTGTATGCAGTCATTGGGTATTAATCCAACGCAAAATACTGTGACTTGTGGTTTTCGGGAAATTACGTGGCCATTTTATTTTTATTTTTATGGAGATTGTTCCTAGGTTCAAAATTACCTTGGAAACGCTAAAACCCATTCTTTAATATAAATAGCTTCCCATGTAGACTAGAAATCTACTACCACAAGCAAAATTTTTATACCAGCGAATTTATGGAGGTGTTTATTTCAGGAAGTGTAAAACCCAAAATTCCAAAAGGATAATCCCCCGTTCTGTGTCCAAAATATCAAACATAGTTGAGATGGATCTAAGAGCACTTAACTCCTTGCTCAGATCCCCAATTTCGGATCTGTGAACTACATAAGATGCAGGAAGGAATAATTTACTAATACCAAGTTAGTATTCCAACATATGCATATATATATATATATATAGACACACACACATATGATCTAATTGATCTGGTTATGGCCTACACGCAGACATGTATTCAGTCGGGGTTATCGCTCAATGTAGGCATACATGGCAATGACCGTCACCAATATAATTAGCACATAACACATTAACACTAATCACATTACAAACATAATATTCATATAAAGCAATGTAAAGCAGGAATTTAGTTGTGCACATATTCCTCATAAGCTACATGATCTCACTCCTTGAGACGTATACTCATGTCCCAATGCGAAAGCTAGTGGCACTACCTTTTAGCATTGAAATAGTAATTAAATTGCAAATCAATTTTCATATACAAACTCATATAAAATGTACTAATAACGTTACTACCTATCTATTTTTAATTAGCATTCCAACCACCGATAACTTAACCCTTGTATTAACTATATAAATATAGTAAATCAGTTAACCATATACCATGAGAAAGCAATATCCAATATTTATTTGACCTGACTTCACATTGGCAACCAGCCAACAGAAATCTAAGAACTCTCAATATAGAGCCTAGGTGCCGAGTTTCCTCCCTGATCGCACCTTGCAGAGGTTCGCCTACACTAAAAAGAAATGGGATATAAAATGTGAATTTGTGGAGCTACCACCTTTGCCTACGCTACGAATGTTCACGCCCTATTGAGATAAGGAAACTGGTTATTTTTCACCTCAACCCCAAGGTGCACCCTCATCAAAAGAATTCGAACCACTAAATAACTAGAGGAGTAACGACTCCTCCTAACTGTGCGTCAAGTTCCCATAAGTTAAGGCAGTAATTCTGCCACAATTACTATCGAGGAAGGCTTCCCTAAATTATTGTCATAAGGTAATTTAACCAGAGGCATGCTTCTTGCCCAACCAGTATTTTCTTTAATGTATGCCTGCTAAAATATTCCCTTTAATTAATGTACTTATGAGTGTCATACAGTCAAGAAGATATTGTCGGGAAGGTAACTAAAATCATAACTTTTCACAAGGACAAATATCCTTTTTCTCTATAAAGGTTTTCTTCCTATGTATTTTAGGATAGCGGATCCATATAATTAATATAGAAAACTAACCTTTGTGCACCAAAAGTTCATCCATAAGTCCCTTTTTTCCTTTTACTTTCGAATTGAGAAATACCTTCTTCTCCCTTTTGCAAGGATAAAAGTAGACACCGGAAGAAGGATCATAGGGGTTTGCTAAAAGCTAACAAAGGGACCGTCTTTATCATGGCTTATTTCTACTTGGTATGACACCTAGGGCTTAGGTTGTCAAACGAAATCATTACCTTTCTCCAATTTTTTCCCAAGTGTTCGATGCTCTTTCCTGCAGGACAACTCATCTCTTCTCTTACACCTTGTTATCTTGGTCAGGTTAACCACAACCCTCTGCTCTTATAAATATATAACAATGCCACTAATGGGAATGCCATAGCGACACAAGGTAAATGTAGTTCTACTCATCATGTCTACCTATATAATCATTTCCATATCGACCCTTTAATATGCAAAGACATATATAATTAAACTTATATATTAATCATATGTATGACAAGTATAATATAAGTCTTCATGTGTTAGTCTAGGTAGATGGTGTATCACCAATTTTTGATGAGTCACACAGATGGTGATAAATATTTTAAGGAGGATATGGCCTATAGTCCTTTGGTAATTGACTCTTTATGTTTTCTTTTCTTCCTTCTTTAAATCATTCAAACTTACCTCTTAACTCCTTTATGTCGTGTAACAGAAAAAAATATTGCAACCTCCTCCACTGTGGCTTAATCATCATAAGATTAAGTACTAAGCTATAGTTTCTTAGTTGAGGTAAGTTTTAGCGAAGTAGGAAATCATTTTATAAGGGAAGACCTTATGTTTAAACTTCCATAATCCAAATGATACGTATGACTATGGTATCAAATAAGGTTCTTTAACTGTTCACTTCTCGCCTAGGGTGGGGTTTGGTTGGCCCCTTGTGTCACCGTCTTATGTCTTCTAAGTTTTCTACTTATATTAATTAACTCATATGGATGCAAGGTTTTGTTTCTGGTGGGGCCTTAGCCTTGAGCTCCTCACCAAAAACAAGTACAATAGCATTCATAATTTCAAAACATCTAGGGTATGCAAGAGGGATATTACATTAATGGATAGTTCATGTTTCTTTCATATCACCTAAAAATCAATAAATGATTGTAGGTGAATAATTATCTTTCCTTTGTTGAGATTCTGTGTAGGAATCTTTGTGTTTTGACTCCATAGCCCAATGGTTATATGTTTTGTTTCAACCATCTGCATAACTTAAAATTGTTGACTCCAATATCTGGCCTTGTTAAATTTGTCTTTGAGAGATCCCTCTCTGGAAAGAAAAGTCAGTTTCTTTCTAAATGTGGTTTTTGTTGTTACCTTGAGATCACCTTTCACAACCTTAGGTATATTTTGAATGATAAGAAACTCGCACTATTATCGGGGAGTGAAGGTTCAAATATTCCTTGGGTATGAACAACATAGTTTCATATTTGATTTTTGATGGTGAATAATAGTCAGACATAAGTAAGGTTGTGCATATATCACCTAGTGACTCTATTTTCGAAGAATCCAGTTTTCAAAATTCCTATGGCGACTCCACTGTCAAAAGATTGCAATGTTTAAAGAGTTGATTAAATTTATTCATTTATCGAGATGAGTTATTTTTTTGAAAGGTATGCTCCTATGAATCGTTCTCGCATTCCTTGTTTTCCAAATTGAACACCTAAAGTAAAATGGCAAACATGTCTTCCAAAGTTTAAAAATCAAAAGAATGATGGTGCTTCCCTTCATTTGGTTAGATTTCATATGCATATACATAAGCTGGGAGTTGAATTGCATGAGGATTCTTTAATGAAAATGTTCATCGCTACTTTAGAAGGAGATGCAAGGTCATGGTATGAAGGGTTACCATCAGAAAGTTTGTGTTCCCTTATTGATTTTCATACAATATTTCATGAACATTACAAACACCAATACCCCTCCTTGTTGCTGGTTCAAGATTGTTGTACGCATGTTAAAGATTTCATTGGAGATTTGGAAAACATGTATAGTGATGATGAGTTAGTGGATGAAGAAATTTTAGAAATTTTATATGCGAACCCATTTCAGAAAAAAGAAATACAAATTAGCTGTCTTCACATTCAAGAAAAATCTCAGCAGTTGATAATTTCGTCGTCGACTGAAAGAGACAAGAGCCAAAACTCTGATTCAACCAGCTACATCTCTTTTCCTAAAGTAGATCATAATTTGCAGCAGTCTTATAGAAGGAGCAAGTCGACACAAGTTGACTTGAATGAAGACCGACTTAGTCGATCAGCTGACTAAGTTGGTCGACCGACTAAACCAGAAGATTAGGTCAGCTAACTAAAAGTCATGTCGGTTCACCGAATCGACAGGTAGTTATTTTGTAACTATTTGTAAGTTGTATATATTAGGCTGTTGAGCCAAACGAGAACTCAGTTTAGTTCTCTGCCTTGTATGAACTCATTGTAATAATATAATTTGTTATCCTATCTGTTCTTGTCTCTTGTCTCTTGTCTCTATCTTATATTTATGTATGTTTTAGTATGTATTATTGGTAACCTTATGTGATCTGTGAGATTACAACATTATCATTGTTGTGTCATCTGACGATGAAGAAGAGCTAGTAGCTGCAGCCCTTGAAATAATAGAGGATGCAGCGACAAAAAAAGTACCAGTGGAGACTCGGTTCCAATGGTATCTTGAAGCAGGAGCCCCTGAAGGTCGACCAAAGAAGGCCAAAACAACGATGACACCTGAAGACATCATCGATATTGTTTCGACCCCTCCACCTCCATCAGCGAAACTAGTAGTCAAGAAGCCAACACCGACACAACAATGAATTAGCCCCCTCGACTTATACAAAAGAGCAATACCAGAGTCGGTGAAAGAAAAATTCAACAAGGCCACCGAGCTCAAAGCTTTCTTTGAGACACTGCCTGAGCTATTTCAGTCAGCTCAGAAAATTCACACAAAAAATGCTCTCTATACAGGAAGCAGAAACCACCCCAAAGTCTTTGGACACATGACGTTTAACTTCACACGACAAACCGAGGGAAACGTGATTGGACTAACATAGTCTACCATGGAGCCCATCGACCCCAAAAACCAGGATGAACCACCCACCACTACACCACCAGAGACAGGAATAACTCCCAACATAAGTCCACAACACACTTCCGACAAACCCATTACCCCCGACCATTCCCCCACTCCATCACCACTGCCACCAACATCCCCACCACCCCCACCACCCCCCACATCCCCATAGCCAGACATATCACAACCAAATCCATCCACACAGCCGTAGGTGGTCATATCACTTCCCTAGACAGAAAACCCATCAACCTCTCTCCCGCAAACCATAGGCCCCCCCTCAACTGTTGCAGGTACCCAAGAGACCGAGCCAGAAAAGCATAAGAATAAGAAAGAGCATCATGAAAAAAATTCCCTCCTACGGATCAGCTTAAGGAATGCAAGCTCCTTGACCAACACAGAGGTTGGCCAACTCCTCAGAACCCTGGCCAAAGAAGCAAAGACAAGGGCTGACAGAAAAACAAAGGAACTAACAAATAAAGATACAGAATAGGTCGAGTCTCTCGGTAAATGCAGGACATTAGCTCAGTCTGTCATACCAGGCCCTATCGAAGTTGACACAGATAGACCATTGGAAAGAGCATATCATCTATTCAAGAGCATGGTGTCGACCATCCAGGAACATCTCCAGCAAACTAATGAAGAATAGAAGGAAGAGACCGCCTGACTACTATTGGCACAGCACACTGCCTTCTCAGAGGCATACAAAGTGCTACAGGACCATATGAAGGAATCTGTCATCACCAAAGAAGTCTTAAGGGACTGGCCTACTCACTATGGGGAGGTATATCAGCAGACACGCCAGAATTGTCAAGGCGTTCAGGCTTTGGAGAGCAGGAAGATTACAGAGGCAGCACTTAGGCAGACACTAGAAGAACAGATAGTGCTGGAAACCAACAAACTGCAGAAGCTAGAACAGGAAGCACATCAGTGGGTACAACAAGCTTTTCCCAATATAGATAAATTCAACATCATCTTCCCACAAATGAAAAGACTCATTGACACAGCAGAAGAGCAGAATCAGTTCCTGGGCCCCAACATGGAGAAGATCGCGGAAGTCCCCCTTTTGGAAAAGATGTCGGTCCTGTCAAGCTTAACTACATTAACTATCGACATCCAAAAAGCTTTGCAGAGCTAGACATACTTTCAACATAACCTCACCATCACAGCTCCAGCCATTGTTGAGGTTTTTGTCTAGAAAAGACCGACCATTCGTTTGCACAGTCCGCCACAATAGCATTTTGGAAGGGTCCAACAAACACATATTTTTGTACCTCCCTGTTTCTTCGGGATGAAGAAATGTTTTTTTCATGGGGGAGATATAGAAGGAGCAAGGTGACACAATTCAACTTGAACGAAGACCGAATTAGTCGATCAACTGACTAAGTCGATGGGCCAACTTAGTCGATCAGCCGACTAAGTCGGTCGGCCGACTAAACTAGAAGATTAGGTCGACTAACTAAAAGTCGTGTCGGTTCACCGAACCGACAGGTAGTTATTTTGTAACTATTTGTAAATTGTATATATTAGGGTGTTGAGCCAAATGAGAACTGAGTTCATTTCTCTTCCTTGTATGAACTCATTGTAATAATATAATCTATTATCCTATCTGTTCTTGTCTCTTGTCTATGTCTTATATTTATGTATGTTTTAGTATGTATTATTGGTAACCTTATGTGATCTGTGAGATTACAACAAGTCTTGTCAATCTTTGTGTGACTAAGAAGGAATTTGGGATGGTCAATCAAACTATTCCTCACATTATTCAACTTCTGAAGTTTTGTTTCAAGATGAGGCTGCCTATTCCCAATCAGAAAATTCATTTTTGCAGCATCAATTTCCTCTAAGTTCTAATGCTTCTGTGGGTGATTACATAAATAATTTTTTTTCTGGAAATTTTTCAGTCTTACAGTCCGTCCACATGTTTATTTTTTGAAGTTGCAACTAAAGAAGAATCATATTTTGAGTTAATGGTTGAGAAAGAACTTTGTGTGTTGATCACATTCAAAATTTTCCTTAAAATTTACATGAACATACAAAGCCCTATCTGCTTGCAGAAGATGAGAAAGATGAACATACATGCGATCAATCTCAACAGGTGTAAAAATCAGTGGTTTGTGATGAGGAAATGAAACACAAAGAAGGAGATGAGGACTCTCAATGGGATGCTTCTTTAAATCTTTCCAATTCAGAAATTTTTTGTCAAGAAAACATGTATTTGGTTAATCCTCTTGAAAAACAAAATGATATTTCTCTTTAAGTGATAGAGAAGAATGGAGTTGTAAAGTCAAACATATTAAATGAGGTTGTTGATATCTCATTTAAAAACAATCCTGACAATTATTTTAAAATTTCTTGTGAAGATCAATTCGACAGTATGCAAGCGGAGTTAATTTTTGGACAGCCTTGTCATGACAAAGAGGTGATTGAGTATTTTGAAATTTGTCATGCTTTTTATGATCCAGTAGTAGAGTACATGGAGAAATTTTTCAGATGGGGTAGTTCGTTATATGATTGCAGCAAATTTTTCACCATAACCTTTTTCTATTATGTTCTTATGTTCTAATTTCAATCAAGCATGAGGAGGAAGCAAAATTATTGGAAAAATTGCTTGATTGGATTCATTGGAAGTCAGAGTTTACTTGATTGGGCATTGGTGTTTAGTAAAGTAGGGTAGGTAAGTAGGTGTAAATAATTTTTCATACTGAGCATTTCTTTTAGCAGTTTCAAGTTTTATTTTAGTTACAATTGGTTTCAGTCTTCAAAGAATGGGTGACAGTTTATAGGTTACAAGTTGACAGGAATTTTTTTGTAGCAATGGTTCAGTTTATGGTTCATATTAGAGCATGTTAAATATTTTAGAGAAATATTGAGAGTGATCCAATGGATTTGACACTTGTTCTACGGGGTTCTTTGCTACTTTGCAGGGAGGATAGCATCCCAAGTGGAGCCAGCTATTAGCACTAATTTATTTTCACAGTGGTTGGTGTCGTCATCATGAAATTTTACAACATTTCATGGGTGATTTGGTAGTGTAAAGATTTTGAGCATTAAATAATTTATTGGGATTGGTACAAAGAAATTTTTTCAAAGAGCCTAAGAATTACTTTCAAGTTAAGTCTTGGATTTAAAAGATAATTGATTTTCTCTATAAAATTGAGTTCAAGGGTTCGTTATATTTTGGAAATATGAAAAGGTTTTATTTTATTTTATCAAATAAAATAAAATGATTTATTTGATATAAAAGAGGTTATATTGGCAAAAGGCCAATTTTTTACCAAGCTCAATACCGTGAGCTATTGGTCATATAGGGACCACCACGTCAACACACTACAAGCCAAACTCCTCCACCAAAAGTGCCAAAGTTCATAAGGTGTATGATATGACTTTGTTCCTTGATATAAAGTGAAATCATGGATGCATATAAATAATGAAAATATATTTCACCTTATGCATGTGGGATATATTACCATCAAGATTTGAAATTTTTACGACATGATATATTATAACTGAAATTTTTATGGAGGATAATGTGGAAAAGAACCATGCTAGTTGAATGTTCAAGAAAAGTCATTAGCATACATATGACATATGTTCTACACATAGTTGGATGTATGCACTAGAACGTAGAGGAATCCAATGGGATGTAACATACCTCTTACACCTCAATGCAATTATGAACGAAAAAGGGGTAAAATTTTATGTTTCGTGTTACTACAAAATGAGTTAATCATGTTAGTGGAAGATTTCTCATGGCATTTCAATGAAGCATGTCTAATCAAATTCATTAATGTCAAAACTACACACATGGTAAAATAATCATTTGACAATTTACATCCATCCTCCTCTACAGCAACCAAACATGCAATTTGCATCCAATTGACTAAGATTTATATTGATAACATAAACCAAACATGCTTATTATGCCTTCTAGTATTCACATAATTAAGTAATCCTCTCATTGTAGGAATACTTAGATGTAGCAATTAAATTGTCATTTGATACATACACCAATGTTATTTTAACAATTTTTTATTTACATTAACCTTCGACTAACAATATGGATCTCTCTTAAGAAAAGTGATCCATTCGATGGACTACTCATTGTTTATTCTTACTTAATGAATTGTATGAGATGCACTTTCATTCATATCAGTAGCATATCTTATAATTCTATAACATTATAGTCATGATGATGAAAATTATCTTAAATGTAAATCCCCTAATATATTATTCATAACCACAAGTATTACATAATAATAGTGCTCTGAACATGACCTACCAAACGAACAAGAAATCATTGCGATAATGCTAATATTCTTTGATCATATTTTTACGGTACTACAATCTATTTGTAGAACAATGTCATATGTATAAAAATTATTTGAGGAAAGTAAAACATTCAGACACATGAAAATGAGGCAGACACAAGAGTACGTGGTTCACCCAATCCTTGGGCTATGTCCACCAAAAGGTCACATTGTGTGACATTTATTTCATTAAGGAATTACGCAATACAAATGTTGCCATACATTTTTGTTTTATATTCATGGTCTCCTCCTCGGGGATCCTTTCTGAGGTATTCCCACACTATCCACACAAGTAGGGAATTCTTCACAATTCAAAACAAGGGATAGCCTCTATTCTAAAGTTTGCTAATTTAACAATAACTTGTATATATCAATGAGACCCAAGTTAATAAAATAGGTTTCCCTTAAATTACAAGGGTAGTGAATGTCATAAAATCCATTCTTTGTGAACTTTCACAATATAAACATTTAGCAAATATCCACAATTATTTGATTAAACTTAAATAACTACATATGACCCTCTTTCCTCTCTTACATTCCGTCATAAAATTACCCTCCATAACGTTTTCATAATTTATATTGTCTTGCCAAGATAAAATGTGACATACTAGTTCATAAGTATAATGAATATCAATGGAGGATTTAATAGATTTTAGGAAAGTAGATCTCACTTAATGTTAGAAGGAAATAACCAAAAGTCCCTAAACTAATTCTTAAGGAACTCGCACCAATCGCTCTCAAAAATCCTAGGTCAGATCCTAAGAGAGATAAAAACCCAAATTATTACTGGAGTAAAAAGGTTACTTCTTCTAAGTACCTACCCTTAGGTTTTGATGCACGGATCATACCATTTGGGCTAACCCCAAGTGTTGCAAGAATCAGGAAGTAATTTCAGTTTCCCATGCAGATCATGATTCTATAAGAACCCCTATATGGAAAAATATGTATAGTCAAAACAACACAGGAACCTAGACCCCCTAGATTCACATCCACTAGTTCAACTATAAGTGATTTTTACCAATTAACATACCTATTTCACCAAAGTTTGTAAGTCACAAAATTGTTTATATAAATCAACCAGGCATGATGTGGTTCTTGGATTTTTACCCTACTATTTTATGCCTACAGCTCATACCTGAAGGTATCATTTACCTATGTGACAATTCTATAAAACCATATCTAATACCTATAGATCGTAATAATTTCCAGCATATGACTTATGCAAGGTATTACGCTGATACACTTTGGAGGAAGAAACGTGAAGGTAAAATGCAGATATTTACTGTATCAATGGTGAAAATGATTTTCCTAAACCCATGCACAGAACGTATTATGCTGATCGAATTGGAAATAAACACATGGAGGGTAGATGCTTTCTTACATAAAAAATTCAAGTTAAAAATAACGCTTAAATTCTTTGGGAAGACTCCCATATCAAACACAGAGGGGTACTTGCTTCACTATAAAAACTCAGGTTAACATAGTAATCAGTCTTTTAGTGGATTACTACATCCAAATGTGCAGAGGGTAAACACTGAATTTCCTACGAACTCGGACTGAAATAAAAGTGCAAACTTCTGGGAGACTACCACATCTAGACGTGCAGAGGGTAAACACTCCATTACATGATTGGGTCTCAGAAGCAGTTGATGCTACAATGTATCGTTAGATGATTGGGTCCTTCATGTACCTGACGAACATGAGACTAGATATTTGCTTTGCTATGAACACCTTGAGCCAGTTCTTGAAAGATCTGAGACATGTTCACTTGACTGCTACAAAGCATATTTTGAGGTAGTTGAAGGTTACAGTTGATTATGGGATCAAGTATGAGGAAAATCAAAAGATTAACTTAGAGGGTTATGTTGATTCAAACTCGGTAGGAAATGCTATCGATAGGAAGAGAACTTCATGGCTACTTCAGTTTTGGATTAGGGTGATCTCTTGGTTTATCAGGAAGAAATCCTGTGTGGCATTTAGTATAGCTGAAGCAGAGTATGTTGTAGCTTATTCAGCTAGTTGTGAGGCAGTATGGTTGACGAAGCTACTATCTAATTTATTTGATCTCTATTTGGATGCTACTTATATACATTGTGACAACCAAAGTTGTGTAAAGTTGTCAGAGAATCCAGTGTTTCATGACAAGTCGAAGAATATCAAGATCAAGTATCACTATATCGGGGATATGGTGCAGAGAGGAGCAATGAAGCTCTAGTATGTTGCGACAGAGGAATAGATAGCTAATGTATTGATGAAGCCATTGGCTAGAGTGAAGTTTGAGTACTTTAGGGAGAAGCTTGGTGTTCTCCAGATTGAGGTTTCCTCCAAGCGAAGATGATGAAGACCGAGATCCATTCTAACATGGTGAGAGGATTGGTTCCTTCCATGGTTAAATGTAAAGGCTGAGCCATTTGGCTCCTTACATGTAAGATATGAGTGCTAATCCATTCTGATGTCACTGTAGAATTGGTCTCTATATGATCAGACGTAAGGGCTAAATGCCATTATGGAAATGGAGGTGCTTGATCAGTTACCGGGAAAACTTAGTCTAGGACTGAGAGCCATTTTGATGTGATAGACAGATGTGTTCCCACTTGATCAGATGTAAGGGCTGAACCATTTTTTCATGGTTAAAGGATTAGGTTCCTATCATGTCAGATGTGAGTGTTGGCCATTCTGATGAGTAGGTCAGATGTAAGGACAACTTCCATTCTCTGGGAGAATGGAGGCGCCTGGTTAGTTACCAGGTAGCTTAGTCTGGGATTGGGGGACATTCTAATAGAACTGTAGGATTGGCTTCTACATGATCAAATGTGAGTGCAAGCCCTTTCGATGCGGTGCTTTCGAGCATGGTCATATGTAAGTGTAGAGCCCTTTCAATGCGATTCTTTCGAACGTGGTCGATTCTAAGTGCTGATCCTTTTCGATGTGTTTCTTTTGAGCATGGTTGACTATAAGTGTTGAGCCTTTTCGATGTGGTGTCTTTGGACATGTTCGGATGTAAATGCAGAGCCTTTTCGATTCGGTGTGCTTGCCCATGGTCGGATATAAGTGTTGAGCCATTCTGGCATGATGTGTTTACACATGGTCAGATGTCAGTGTTGGTCCTTTCTGAAAAGATGACGTCAGATGTGAGTGCTGGGCATGCCTTTCTGACAATATGAGGTCAGATCTAAAAGTTGGGTGAGCCATTCCAACTTAAGTGTCAGATATAAGCGCTAAAGAATACCTACATGAAGGGTAGACCTACATGACTGATTCTGTAGAAATTCATGTGACAAGAAGAATCGAGAGATAGCACCGATGATGATGATGATCCAAACTTGATGATGATTTGGATCAAGTGATGATTTAGATGTGATGATGATCCAGAATTGATGATGATCTAGATCAAGTGATGATCTAGAGTTGATGATGATACAGTGATGATTAAGTGGTTGTGATGATGCAGATTCCGTGATGAAGAAGACTTGAAGAAGAAGATGACTTAAAGATGAAGAGGACTTGAAGACAAAGAAGACCCGAAGATGATGATGACTTGAAGATGAAGGAGAATTAAAGATGAAGACAGCTTGAAGATAAAGACAACTTTAAGATGACAAGGCCAAGATGATCGAGTCGATACAAAGAAGAAGACCAGTGCTGAAAATTGTGTTGAAAGAATACCTTCCTAGTTAAGAGGGCGTGTTGATGTAATTGTAACTTCGTAATGTATTCATCTATGTATATTATGTATTGCACCCTGATTTTTATTCCAGGATGTGTCTATAATGTAATTGAGTCATGATGTCATGCCCCGATGTTTTGATCGGGAGGATCTATAATATAAACAAGTCATGTCAAGTCATTGTGGGTAACCCTCCTATTGTCTAAGGGTTAAAGTCTCAGCAGTTCTTGGGCACTAGGGTTATTAGACTCACATAGTGAAGTTGGCCCTAGTTGGGTTTAGTCAAGTCAGGAATTAGTATAAATAGAGAGTGAGCCTCTCTATTTAACATACACTCACTCACACTTAGTTCTAGCACAATAGATGAGGAAGAAGAAGACACTGGGGCTAGAAGAAAGAGGTTACTACTGTCAGGATATCATATTACTATTTTGGCGTTTTACTCTTGGTGTTGATTCCATCTATGAGGAAGTTGTGGGGTTTTCTACATTTATGGTTTCCCCGAGGAAAAAAGTTGTGTTTATTGTCTATTGTGTTTGATTGATGTGCTTGTTATTCTCTTAGTTAAATATCCTAATAATGCTAGATTAATCATAAAAATATAACAATTATGGCTCCCAAGCCATTCATTTTTTTGCTTTAGTGCACTTTACCTTCCCATCTCTAGTCGTGTCAATGCTTTTAAGTCACCTAAGTCTACCACGTAGGAAATTACTCAACATAATTGCAAGGTCTTTCTGGTGGGGCCTTAGCCTTGAGCTCCTCACCAAAAAAACAACATTCATAATTACAAGATACTTTAGGGCATACAAGAGGGATATTACATCCTTTCCCCCTTAAAAATAACACCGTCCTTGGTTTTCTTGTCTTTCAACACTTTTCCTTCCTTGCTTGAGGCATCCTTGCTTACTGATCCTGTAAACGTTTCCTTCCACCTTGTAAGTCGCTATTTGTTTAGGACCTGTATTTTCCTGTAACACAATTCAGGTCTTCCCAAAATTTATTTAATAAACTACGTAATAAATTATAATTCAACATAAAACATAAGCAAATCATCCTTGTGCAACACCACAATTACAATTTATGCAACACTTTGTAGCTTCTTTTTTTTTTGGTATCATAATACCCAATTATTTTTCATAATGTAATCGATTCATCAATAAAACATAATTACTATCCTTGGGGTGTCAGTTTTATCTCCAACTTTTGGATAGTTATATATAGTCCTTAACCTGAGGGAATCCTTTCTTCACGTTACACATTAAGCATGTAACAGTCTAATTACTTGGAAATTCGTTTAACACGTTTTTTTTTTCATTATGTTTTCCAAACTCTCTTGAGCTTCCTTTTCCATTCTCGTGTGGTGTTGCAACAATTTATGAGGTTACTCTCCCTTTTAACCCTAATTAATAGTTTTCTCCTAAGCAACATCAAACATCATCTTGTCTTCTAGATGTCAAGCTTTTCCTAGGTCCTTTTTCCACACCATATGCCTAACGCCATTGTGCTCACACAGAAATCACTTTCCTAACACCATTGTGCTCCTGCAACATATATGCCTAACACCAATGTGCTCACATGGCAATCACTTTCCTAACACCATGGTGCTCCAGCAACATCCAAAAATTTTTCCTTCTTCGTATTTAGTATAAATTTGAACTTTGAGTATTTGTAATGCACACTCTTTGGTGCTTAGCATGACTTTACTGTCACTTTCCCGATTCGTGAATCGGCTACATGGTTAGTCCAAGCATGTATTGATAACCCAAAATTTAATTAATTTATCATTTAATCATCAGTCATGAGTTATATAACCTTGTAAATGTGGAAATTGAACCCAGGTTTTAGAACAATTACACTCACAACAATTGCTAATTACACATGCAAATTACTCACAAAGGAGACTGAATAATGGAGCAGAACACTAATCTGTATTGAATAAGTGTACAATAGCCAACCTTGTGAATTCATAGGCTGCCACAATAAATAATTACATGAGGGATTCAAATGCATGAAGATGCCATTCGAATCTAGTCAAAAGAAGGCTTACTAAATCTATGCAAATCCCCCATAGGTGCATAAAGCAGTTTCCAAAAATGTCTAGGAGCTCACGCATTGGAAAAATCAATTAGCCAAGGTAATAGTGCATAGAAGGACAAATCATACATGCTTTTCATAGGATAAAAGAGTGGAGGATGTGGAGGAAAAAAAACAAGTTAACTTCACCTAGTCAAACTTTCCCAATTGCCTTAAAACATTGAAAAAGCACACAATAAAGCAAAAAAACAAACATGCGCTAGGGAGGCCAGGAATAAAACAGATTTGATTCTAGGAGGTTTCCCAAGCACCCCATGACTCAAAATTACCAAGTTTGACTACTATGGATCTGTAGATGACAACTTGCATAAGGTGGAATATGGAAACTATTCAAATAAGACAAAAATGGATTAATTAATGTCTAAGGTAGCTAACTATGGGTTGATTATTCTAACAGCCACCCTTAATCCTGACTTATGAGTAATATATCATAAAATTATAAGGCCTAGCAACAAGGCTTAGTCACCCTTTACATATTGCATGTCCATTTAACCAAGGAAAGAGGCAAAAACCCAGTGGGAAAATCCTCCCTTAAACATGGACTGTAAAACAAAATTTGGAAATCTTGTCATCACTCATGCTTCACAGCATGATCAGCAATCCCCAATAGTGATTTCAGATTTCTGAATGTCTTCTCACAAAAAACTTTGGTCAAGATATCAACTACTTGTTCTGAATATGAACAGAAGAGTAGGTGAATGGTGCCATCAGGCACAAGCTATCTGATGTAGTGCATATGGATCTCAATGTGTTTGGTTCTCTGCTTATGAACTGGATCATTGCATATTTGAATGGTACTTTGATTATCATAGTAGATAGTAGTTGAGTATTCTGATTCGAAGCCACACTCTCCAGGTAACGCCTACAACCATAAACATTGAGTTGTTGCATTTACAACTCCTCTGTACTCTACTTCTGTAGATGAGAGTGCAATGGCACTCTGTTTCTTGCTTGACCAGTTGATTGGCCCTTCTACAAGCATGAACACATATCATAATGTTTACTTTTGATCTGTGTTGTCACTTTCCCAATCACTATCAGTAAACCCAATCAAATCAAGATCAGATTTTGCTTTATAGAAGATCCCATGAGTCCTTGTTCCCTGAACAAAGTTAAGGATCCTTTTGGCTGCTTTCCAATGGATCTCATGAGGCTGATCCATGTATCTATAATACACACTTACTGCATAAGAAATATCAGTTCTGTTATGTGTAAGATACAACAAACATCCAATCAATTTCCTATATAGTGTATTGTTTACCATAGGTGAAGAATCAGCTTCTTCAAGCTTCACTCCTGAAAGGAAAGGAGTCTTGCTTTGCTTGCAATCCTTCATTTTGAATTTTTTCAGCAAATCCAAGGCATACTTGGACTAGTGCACCTTGATTCTAGCTTTGGTTTGAGCAATCTCAAGCCCCAAGAATTGGCTCAATAGCCCCAAATCTGTCATGGAGAAGGCATGGTTCATTGCATCCTTCAAGGAAGCAATTTCAACCTTTGAGCTTCCTGTAATGAGAAGGTCATCAACATATAAAACAATGATCATTAATGTACCATTAATCAGCTTCAAATAGACATTTGGATCTGATTTGCATCAAAGAAAATTCAGTGATAGCAGAAAGCTATCAATCTTGGCATACCAAGCCTTGGGGGCTTGCTTAAGCCCATACAATGACTTCTTTATCCTGCACACAAGAGAGGGGTTAGTAGAAAATCCTTGAGGCTGCTGCATGTATATCTCTTTAGTGATATCTCCATTCAGGAAAGCACACTTCACATCCATGAGATGTACTTCCCATTGATTTGAAGCTGCAATGGCTAAGGCTAGCCTGATGGAGTCCATGTTTGCCACTGGTGCAAAGGTCTCATTGTATTCTATGCCATGAACCTGTGAGTAGCCCTTAGCTACCAATATGGCCTTGTACTTCAGAGGTGAACCATCAGCAAATTTTTTTGTTGTGTACACCCACTTACACTGAACTAGCTTCCTCCCTAGGGGAAGATCAACCAGCTCCCAAGTGTTTCTCTTCTGGAGTGAGATGAACTCTTCCTTCATGGTTGCTTGCCATATTGGATCTTCTGCTACATCTTCATATGTCTGAGGATCTGATTCAACCATCAGATAGCATTTCTCAGCAAACATAGGATCTTTCATGCATAGAGCACTCTTAAATTGAGATCTAGTCCTCCCAGGGTCATTAGGATTTCTAGCTAGTTCTCTAGCTTCATGAATGGTCTTGGCTGCCCATTTTGGCCTTGTAGGTTTGTTAGGATCTGCAATAAAATCATAATTATTAGACATATCAGAATCATCATGTTCAACTATCTCTTCACTTACATTCAGAGGTTCTGGTGGTGAAGAGGTCTCCAACTTCCACTGCTACTAGGGGTTCATTAGAGGAAATTTCAACTCAAAATGGGCCTCCTAAAATGAATTAATAAAATAATAGTTAAAATAATAAAATAATATTTATTAATTTTGGAGGAAGAAAAGAAAAAAACTACTTTTTTGTTTGTATTTTTGACATATCTCCGTGTGTTTTTACTCAAATTTCGATCGAAAGAGCTCGTTGCATGCAAAATTAAATTTTTCATCCAACGAGTACACACTTGGAATACTTTTGATGGACCTCGCTACCCCCAAAAAAAGAAATACCTGAAAAAACGAAATGATGACATCATCATTCCAGTTTTTCAGGTATTTCTTGTTTTTGGGGTAGCAAGGTCCATCAAAAGTATGGCGAGTGGGTACTCGTTGGATGCGGAATTTAATTTCACATCCAACGAGCTCTCCCGATCGAAATTTGAGTAAAAAAATAGGGAGATATGTAAGAAATACAAACAAAAAAGTAGTTTTTTTATGATACCTATCCCCAAATTTATATTAAAAAAGTGTTTAAGACCTATATAGTATTTTAAATTTTAAGTAATTTCATTGGCTAGCACATGATGACATGGAATTTGAATAAAAGTTAAAAGGCCCATTTTGAGTTGAAATTTCCTCTAATGCTTCTTGAAACTGAACACACCTTTCAATGAAGGCTTTGTTTGTGCTCAAATTGATTAGCTTGTACCCTTTTGAATATTCAGAGTACCCAACAAATAGACACTCTTGTATTTGGGGCTGCAAATCCTTTCTCTTTTCTGTTGGAATTCTAGCCCAAGCCCTTGAGCCAAAAATCCTGAAATGGGCCACATCTGGCTTGTGCCCACTCCATGCTTCGAAACAAGTCATACCATCAAGTTGTTTATGAGGCACCCTATTCTAGATATAGGCTGCACAGTTTATAGCTTCGGCCCAGTACTTTGGTGGCAAAGTCTTAGCCTCCATCATGCATGTTGCCATCTCTTTCAGTGATATGTTCTTCCTCTCAGCAACACCATTCTGCTATGGTGTGTAAGGGATAGAATGTTACATCTGAATACCTGCATCTGCACAATATTGAATAAAATCAGACTTGACATACTCACCACCATTGTCATATCTGAGGACTTTGAGTTTCCTCCTAGACTGGTTTTCAACCAAAGCCTTAAAGACTTTGAAGAGGCCAAAAACTTCAGACTTGTGTTTCAGGAAGTAAACCCAACAATACCTGGAAAATTCATCTATGAAAGTCAATGCATATTTGTCCTGACTCATTGACATATGAGGGAATAGGCCAGCAACATCACTATGGATCAAATCATGAGGTTGAGAGGTTCTCTCATGACTAGCTCTCTCAAATTTATGCTATGGGTGTTTTCCTAGGATGCAACCTTGACAGACTCCTTTGGAAAATTTTATCTTTGGTAACCCTATGACCATTTCTTTTTCACTAAGATCAGAAAGATACTTGTAATTTAGGTGGCCAAATCTTTCATGCCAAAGATTGCTTTCGTCATTAGCATGAATCAGAATAGCAAAGGGGTTTGAGTAGGGTAGGAAGTGTGAGAACATGTATACCGTTGAAGTATGATTTGTAACTCCTTTTGCAATGACTTTACCACTTGAGATGTCTGTGATCTCAACTTCATCAGGGGAGAATATGACCTTCTTTGGAGGCCTTGTGTGGGTCATCTAATACACTGATAAGATGTTAGAGGAAAGACCTGGAACATACAACACATTGCTGAAATTACCATGATCAAGATCAATCCTCCATTTTCCCAAACTTTCAGTGAGAGAGTCATATCCCAGTACTATTGGTGGACCTTTCGACATTTCAAGTGAAGTGAATGCCTCCTTGGTTGAAACCATATGTCTTGAAGCTCCAGAATCAATGATGAAACTAGGTGAGCTTGATATGCTAGCAACCAATGCATGAACTCTCTCTTTGTCTTCTGAACTTGATCCTCCTTCTCTCTTCTTTGAGCTGTCTAGAAGGGAGATGCCATTCTTCTCTAGGAATTGGGTCAGCATGTCTATTTGCTTCTTCATGCAGGATCTCTCAGAATGATTTCCCTTACTGCAGTATGTGCACTTCCTCATTTCTCCTTTGTTCTTCTTCTTCTGGTAGTTCTTCTTGGAACCTTGAGGCCTCTTCGGATACTTGTTCTTGTCTCTCTTTTGCTCAGGTGGATTTTTAGCTTTCTTCTTGCTTTTTGAATCCATCCTCGAATCTCCAGCAACTAGATCTTGGTCTTTGGATGGTTTGATGGTGCCCATCATCACCAATTTATATTGTTCTTGTGTGAGAGATTCCATGAAATCTGTAAGGCTAGGCATCTTCCAGGCTCGAGATGTCAACTTTGTGGCATAGAAGGTCGAAAAAAACACTGAATATTTAGGGCCAATCTTTGAGAGTATGGAAAATACCAGCTGATCATCCTTATTTTAGATCCCACATTGTTTTAGCTGCAAAACAAGTGCTTTGAACTTGGAAAAATAGAGTTGCAGGGATTCAAAGCTATTGGGACTCAGGGAGATCAATTCATTTTCAATTTGATGTCCCCTCATCTCATCTGTCTTTCCAAAAAGATAAAAAATATTCTCCCATACTTCATTCGGTGATTCCAATCCATCAAGATGGAAAAGGAGGTCTCTGGATATGCTTAGACACAAGAGACCATAGGCCTCATCCCTCCTGTTGTGCCATTTTTATTTTCTCTACAGTTGCATTGGGATCTGCTTCCATTGCCATAGTCACTCTGCTTTTTGGGATCTGCAATTGCATTGGGATTTTTGCTCTCAACAATATCTCCATCTCTGCTTTCCATTCAAAGAAATTAAATGGAGTCAAGATGATCTTCTGAGATTGATCCATAGCTTAGAAATTGTCCCGTCAGTCAGCAGAATTCTCCCAGTCAATGATGTCGAACCTGCAAAACAAATTTGAAGGAGAAAAATTGATCTACAAAGGCTCTGATACCATGTGGAAATTGAAACCAGGTGTTATAACAATTACACTCACAACAATTTCCAATTACACATGCAAATTACTCACAAAGGAGACTGAATAATGGAGCAGAACACTAATCTGTATTGAATAAGTGCACAATATGCAACCCTATGAAGTCATAGGCTGCAACAATAAATAATTACATGAGGGATTCGAATGCATGAATATTCCATTCGAATCTAGTCAAAAGGAGGCTTACTAAGTCTAAGCAAATCGCCCATAGGTGCGTAAAGCAGTTTCCAAAACTGTCTAGGAGCTCACGAATTGGAAAAATCAATTAGCCAAGCTAATAGTGGATGGAAGGACAACTCATACATGCTTTTCATTGGAGAAAAAAGTGGAGGATGTGGAGGACAAAAAACAAGTTAACTTCACCTAGTCAAACTTTCTCAATTTCCTTAAAACACTGAAAAAGCAGACATGAGCTAGGGAGGCCAGGAATGAAGCAGATTTGATTCCAGGAGGTTTCCCAAGCACTCCATGACTAAAAATTAGCAAGTTTGACCACTATGGATGTGTAGATGACAACTTGCATAAGGTGGAATATGGAAACTAGGAAAATAAGACAAAAATGGATTAATTAATGTCTAAGGTAGCTAACTATGGGTTGATTATTCTAACAGTAAATCATGTAGAAAAATTACCCCTTACTCATTTTTGAGCAATTGAGCGCAACTTGCATACACAGGTGGATTTATATACCGTAGTGCATGTCGATTGTAACAGTGGTCATAATCTTGGTGAATCCTACAATGTTAGTATATAAACAACATCATCCATACTTAATCCTTGGTTTATAAAACCTTGAAATTCAACAATTTATAATAAGTAGAACATCACCCATTTTTTACCTCATTATTTGAGACAGTGAATATTCTTACTAACAGTCAATTCTGACTAATAGTATTCTTAGCATGCCCTGCAATATTAGCATATAGCATTATACAACATTCATTAATTTATTATTTTCAATATCAATATCTTTAGACATCCTTACTCACCTATATTTGGATAATTGCTAGTGAAGGAATATTCCAACTTTACACCACATTCATGTGTTGCAATGCTAGGGACACGGAAATAACATTAGTAATCCAAAGTAAAAAAAACTGCTTACCATAATTACATACATCAAATATTTATGTCATATCTTACAACTTTCTTAGTTCATCAAAACGAGAGCCTTTATATAGGTGTACTCCTTTCGCACGTCCTGTAACATTAGGCACAACACACCGTGCTATTTACCTTAGTTGTATTGTTGTCCAAGTTCATAAGTGGTCTAGTTTTCTTTTTCTTTTCTCTTGAAGAAATACTGTAAGGAATGTTTTCATTTTCAGGAAATGTATAAAAATACCAAAAAAATGTATAAATAGCTCAATAGTTTTTATGTGCATAGCCCAATTTCTTGCACATTAATATTTATATTTGATGGATACATGATGTTAGTGGTATTATTGTAACTAACCTGGGTTATGTTCCCAACAACTCTGAAATTCAAGTCCTACCCCTTACTTATAATCCATTTAGTATGCTAGTGGTATTCAACATTCACAAGCAACTTCTGATAAAGAAGTTAACATTCACTTTCTAAGAATTTAGTGTTATACATACGTGTAGAAAACAAATTTACTTCTCTCATCATTCACTTGTTATGCGTAACCACTAACCATTTCTAGGTCTATTATCTCATGATAGACAAACTATATTAACAATAACAAAACATAATTCTTCCTTATGACATATGCTTTTAGGACCCAAAGTCATATGCAATTTATGTGCATACATATAGGTGAAAGAGTTTTGTCCAAAACTAGTGGACCCAAATCTTTGAGAACCACTATTTCCCCCTACTTTTGATCTAATGCTCAATCATAAAAAAAAAATTTGGCTATAATAAGTCATGGACCTTAAGAAAGTCATTCTATTACCAACATCTATATGCAATCATAGTCATTCGTCTAACATGTACCGGTGTATCCATACGATTTAGTGCAATTTATTTGTTCCAGGTTTTTCATGCAACTCCAAGTGTAAAGAGGTGTTCATATTTAATATAATGTTAGTATTTTTTTTAAGACCACTAACATTCATTCGATGTCATTTGCATTTTTTAAAAACTTGACAATATAATATATGCCTTTAACATAGCTACCGTTTTAGCATTACTTACCTTTATTCTTAAACCATTTTACTATATGTGATAGTTTGTAGTTAATATTTTAGAGAGTTTTCAAGGGTAATATAGTTACTCCTGAATGATCAACTTACAAAGTTCCCTTTTAAAAGCTACCTTGCTATCCTCAAGGAATTCATGCAAGTTATGTATGTATGTTTACACATACATATTTATAACCATATTCCCTCACATAATGGTACCTCTAAGATTTTGGAGTATACTCTCTTGAGCCATTTAGATTTACAAATAATGAACCCCAAATTAGGTCCATAATACTTATAATCAATACTTAATTCTCATTAGGAATTTAGGTATTTAGGTAACCATTTTAATGATACTCTTTTAACAACCTATTTCATCGTGTTTTACAATGTAACCTATCACAATTCACATGAAATTCTAAGAATATTTTAACATACATCATGTCACTAATGGCCAATTCAACCATGGATGTAGGTTTTGAAAGTCACTTCTTACAACAATTCAACTCCCATATTACTGTTCATGACAGATATTTCTATAGTACCTTCATCAACCATGAGTTTGTCTAAGAAGGCTTCTATACATCTTTAAATTTTATTGTCTCAACTCAAATAGAGATGAAGAAATCATCTTAGCCATTTTGTAAACTTATTCGGAAGTAATCGAGGAAATAACGAGATACCTGTGCATGTACATCATCGAGCCTGACATTGAACTAGGGGCCATCTTCCTTGTGATTTTGAGAAAATGTTCCACCTTCCCCTGTACAACTACAAGGTCAATAAATATCTGTGTTTGGTACATCTTAAGGTACCTGTACTGCAAAATAGTGTAAACTTCTTGATTCCTATCACGACGAGGAAAAGCTCAATCATTATTTTCAAAACGAAATATGTAGGAGCATTTTGAGCCCAATTAGGCACAAGTGTTTCAACTCTCACTCTAATACTATATGTAACATACCTCTTATACCTCAATGCCATTATGAGTGAAAAAGGGGTAAAATTTTTGTTTTGCTATTACTACAAAAGGAGTTAATCATGTTAGTGGTAGATTTCTCACATCATTTCAATGAAGCATGTCCAATCAAATTCGTTAATGTCAAAACTACACGCATGGTAAAATAATCATTTGACAATTCACATCCATCCTCCTCTACAGAAACCAAACATGCAATTTGCATCCAATTCACTAAGATTTCTATTGATAACATAAACTAAACATGCTTATTATGCCTTGTAGTATTCACATCAGTAAGTAATCCTCTCATTGATGGAATACTTAGGTGTAGAAATTAAACTGTCATTTGATACATACACCAATGTTCTTTTAACCATAGTTTATCTACATTATCCTTCGAGTAACAATATGGATCTCTCTTAAGTAAAGTGATTGATTCAACGGACTACTCATTGTTTATTCTTAATTAATGAATTGTATGAGATGCACTTTCATTCATATCAATAGCATATCTTATAATTGTATAACATTATAGTCCCGATGATGAAAATTATCTTTAATGTAAATCCCCATAATATATTGTTCATAACCACAAGTATTACATCATCATAGTGCCCTGAACATGACCTACTAAACGCACAAGAAATCATTGGGATAATGCTAATATTCTTTGATCATCATTTTACATTACTGCAATCCATTTGCAGAACAGTGTCATATGTACAAAAATGATATGAGGAAATTAAAACATTCAGACACATGAAAATGAGGCAAACACAAGAGTACGTGGTTCAACCAATCCTTGGGCTACGTCCACCAAATGGTCACATTGTGTGACATTTATTTCATTAAGTAATTACGAAATACAAATGTTGCCATACATTTTTCTTTTATATTCATCGTCTCCTCCTTGGGGAGCCTTTCTGAGCTATTCCCACACTATCCACACAAGTAGGGAATTCTTCACAATTCAAAACAAGGAATAGCCTCTATTCTAAGGTTTGCTAATTTAACAATAACTTGTATATATAAATGAGACCAAAGTTAATAAAACAGGTTTCCCTTAAATTACAAGGGTAGTGAATGTCATAAAATCCATTCCCTATGAACTTTCACAATCTAAACATTTAGCAAAGATCCACAATTATTTGATTGAATTTAAATGACTACATATGACCCTCTCTCCTCTCTTACCTTCCATCATAACATTACCCTCCATAACTTTTTCATAATTTATATTGTCTTACTTGTGAAGATAAAATGTGACATACTTAGTTAGTAAGTATAATGGATAGCGATGGATAATTTACTAGAATTTAGGAAAGTAGATCACACTTAACGTTATAAGGAAATAACCAAAAATCCCTAAACTAATTCTTAAGGAACTCACACCAATCACTCTCAAAAATCCTAGGTTAGATCCTAGGAGAGAGAAAAAACCCAAATTCTTATCGGAGTAAAAAGGTTACTTATTCCAAGTACCTACCCTTGGGTTTAGATGCACGGATCATAACATTTGGGCTATCAGGAACTACTTTCAGTTTCCCACGTAGATCACGATTCTGTAAGAATATGTATATTGAAAAATATGTACAATCAAAACAACACAGGATCTTGGACCCCCTCAACTCAAATCCACTGTTTTGTCTATAAGTGATTTTTACTAATTACCATACCTATTTAACTGAAGTTTGTAAGTCGCAAAACTGTTTATATAAATCGACCAGGCAGATCATGGTTCTTGGATTTTTAGCCTACTATTTTAGGCCTACAACTCATAGGTAAAGGTATCATTTACCTATGTGACAATTCTATAAAAGCATATCTAATACCTGTAGATCGTAATAATGTCCAGCATATGACTCACGCAAGGTATTGCACTGATACACTTTGGAGGAAGAAACGTGAAGGTAAAACGAATATCTTTACTGTATCAATGGTGAAAATGATTTTCCTAAACCCATGCATAGAATGTATCATGCTGATCCAATTGGAAATCAACACGCGGAGGGTAGACATTTTCTTACATAAAAAATTCAGGTTAAAAATAATGCTTAAATTCTTTCGGCAGACTCCCATATCAGACGTAGAGGGGTAGATTCTTTGCTATAAAAACTCAGGTTAAAATAGTACTCAATATTTTAATGGATTACTACATCCAACTGCGCAGAGGGTAAAAACTGCATTTCCTATGAACTCAGACTGAAATAAAAAGCGCAAACTTCTGGGAGACTACGACATCCAAACACATAGAGGGTAAACACTCCATTACATGATTATATATATATATATATATATATATATATATATATAACTTAATCATCTTGAAAACCTCAACAAGATATATGCTAAGCGTAAAAGACCACAAGATTGGACTAAGCAAAGTTCAAGACCTTACACAGTGCCATGGTGCAGCTCCGGCCGAGGCCATCCAACGCAGCAAAGAAATTGCCCCCCTTATTTTCCATCCCAAACTCATATAAATAATTTACTCCTTTATTAAGTAAGGCCATGTTTTTCCTATCATCCCAGCCAAATTCCTAAATGTAGGTGTAACATCCCCAACCTTTCAACCGGCGAAGAGGATGTTACCAAACCATCAAAAACCTCCGGGAAAATAGCCCCATGAACATGAACATGCATATAAACTTAAATATAATGCTCAAACATAAACATACTAAGATGTCTGGTCATTCATATGCACAGTGGAAACAACATACATTCATTTAGGCATCAACATGTTCATGATAATTCATTAGACAATAGACAGTAAATATAAATGTAGAATCAAAATGGACAAGAATTTTTATCTTATAAATATCTCGTCCTGCAACTAGATATGTCGCAACAAAATTCCACCCAACCATACGCCATCGTTAATCAATCTTTTAGCAACACTGCCACCCCTGAGATGGGCATGATTCCCCAAGGAATAAGGGAATAAGCAGGCTTACACATAGCCAAGGACACACAATACAACCAAGTGAACATGGTTGGATTTATCAGGTCATCAAGGATCTAGGAAAGGATGAATTTTAAACTGGTGCGCTCATGGAAGAGCTAAGGATGCCTACACCAGAGCTAGCCTGACTTCTAAGACAACCACAGACACCCAACACCAGGAATCAGTCCCTTCTCTGCTTCACAGTCCCTGAGGCCTTGACTTCCCTTTCCAGTGATCTTCTGGGGTTGTGGAGAAGAAATACAACCATCTAAATCTCTATGTGTGGCTCCCAAACCCAGGTTTCTTAAGCATACCCAGCCTTCAATCCCACTCCACATAGTCCAAAGACCAACCACTGCATACTCACAGTAAAACAATCAGTTGACAGCTCTGTGAAGAAAACCAAAGGAAACAGGGTGAGAACCTAAAGATGGTGAACACAGGTCAAGCCAAGCAAGGTGACTCAGAGTTTTTCTTGGACCTAGCATGGCCAAAACAACTCAGCAACAACCCCAAAAGGTAATTGCACACACACATAGGAACTCAAACCAGGGGAAGAACAACATCCCAGTCGCACAATGAAACGATGATAACATTACATAATTTTCAAAAGGGAAAGAAGCCAAACTCCCATCATTGATAAGGGAAAACACATACGTAGACCACCAATCGGCAAGAGAAAACTTACACATCTAGAATCATGCCTCTCAGGCTGCTCTTTAGGCTCGATGCAAGAGAACACATCCTCGGCCTGCATGTGAGGTGAAAAACAATACTCCCTACATGAAGCGGAAAGCTTGCACATACCCCCAATAAAAAAAGGTCTAGAGAGAAGCCTTTGAATTCCTATGTGAGACGAACATGACCAAACTACGAGTGGAAGAGTGGAGAGAATGCTGACCACCACCCTTCCCTCCACATCAGGAAGTGTGAGCTTGATAGTGGAGTCTTCGTGGGGAAAAGATTGGTATTCCTTCCACCCACCACTTCTCGGCCATAAATGATCCCAACTAACAACAAGAGTTTTAAATGGGTGGTCGACACATGGCAATCTCCCAATGGCTCCCACGGGTTAGACAAACCCCCCCCGTTAACCTTAGGATATCATGCCCTTTTCATTAACGTTGCACCTTTGTAGTTGTTTGTAGGTTCATTTTAATTAATGTGCATATTTACATGATGCTGAAACTATAATGTGCCGAGTTAGCATGATATACCATCGACAACGATCCCCATTGTCGAAACATAACACAACAAAATCGATGGTGGGGCTTTTTCCTTTAGCTCCACACCATGATTAATTACAATATATACATCATGTATCTTCTAATGCAAACGAGGTCAAAACTGGGGGTATTACAATCCCCTCACCCTTGGAATAACACCGTCCTCAGTGTTCCAATACATAGGAATACATATATAATTTTCACATCAAAATTTTGAAATTTTGCAGATCTGTCCCACGTTCAATTATTTATTTGAACTTTTAGGACCAAGCCCCTTGGCTTCCACAAGCTTCTCTTGCTGGTTCTTAGCTTTCCGCTCATCCCCAAGTCTAATAAATTTTTTGCTACTACCCTGTTTATGTTCCCCCGTTTGGTAGTCCAGGTGGTAATGATGTCCTCCGCATTTCCAACATTTCGCTGGCTGCTTCATCTTTACCTGCTCAATTTCCTTTTAGTCTTCGTGGCTAAAACATTTCTTAACGGATCGTTTGGATGAATGTCCCATCATTGATCCACTTTCCTTTCCTTTACATATTTCTCCTAGAAGGCTTTTTACCTCCTTTTGTAAACCAATAAATTCTTGCAAAATCTGGTGGTTCATCTCATTCTACCTTTTCTGTATCTTGAGCATCTCTCCAATATTCTCTTGGGTCTTGGAAATTGTTTGAAGAAGACTTCCAGCCAAGTCCAAAAGATTTTGGTTTACTTCCATGATCAATGTGCACTACTAGATTTCACTTTTCTCACCTGAGAAATGCATCATTGAAATTCTGTTAGACCAAGCATAATATAGGCATTAAAATCAGTCAATTAATTACCCAGTTGGCATGAAAGTCCAACTCTCATCAAGGAAACTTTCATATTTTTCATTCCTTCCCAACAAGAAGATGAGCTTATTCATGTCTATTCATGGGCAGGGAATTAGCTATTCCAGCATTCACAATTTATTTTAAGCAAATAAACACATGCATTGAACAATATTTTGTTTTCGCAATGCCTAAGTATATATAAAAAAAAAAAGGAAAGAGAGAGCAACAAGAGTTTTTTTTTCCCCCTCTTTGTCCTGTACCATTTTGGAACCCACACCACCACTGTGGTTTTCATGCTCTCAGCCTCTTTCACTTCACCGTGAATGCTGGACCAATCCCTCTTGGTCATGACACTTAGTTTCTCCGGTCTATTTCAAACCTCTCAACCATGGAGCCTCCCCACATGGTTTGTCTCAGCTTCTAGGACCTTCAGAGTCTCACTAGCACCTTTTTCATTACTGCTCATTTCGAGCTCTTTAAGATAGTCACATGTCCACATGCACCCCTAGGATTCTCTCATAATCCTTCCTCCCACCGGAACCTATATTCAAACATTGAATAGATTCACATGTTTAGTTTATTCTCATCAGTTTTTATCTCTTAAACAAGAGCTTAAAACATCATAACCAAATCATATACACATACATATTCATAAGCAAGAAATTCCAAAATAATCCAATACGTATTTCTATTATGCGTTTCCTCTTTAGTCCACATGATCCTGCTTCACTTTGGAAGCCTTGAGATTGCTTATGGACTTGGATGTTAGGTCAGCATGCAGGCTGCTTCACAACATCCTTCTTATTTATATCAAGCACATTCAATCCATCCTACAATTGGGTTTATTGAACCATCTTGTTAAGCCAATATACTACTGGGTTTATCAGGCTACTTAGCCAAGCCGACTAACAGTTCGGTTTATTAGAATATAGGTAGTCAAGCCAACACTGTAACATTCCCATAATCCCTCGTTTACCCTTTTTGTCTTTAGTGTGCAACACCCAACTGCATCTGTTTAGCTTGACAACACAAGTAATATAAGAAAACTCATCAGCATTATTGCTCTAAAATCGTAATCATATTTCATGTCATTCACTATCAAGTATTGAGACACCAAGAGGGCGTCCACTCCCTAGGGTGTAATAAATATTGAAAACCCTTTCATTATCTGACATTGGGAAAGTGTGCACCCTCTTCTGGTGTGTGCCATGTAGGCCCTATTCATACTCAAGCAATCTTCCATAATGGGAATAAAATCAAAACATGCTATGCATATTGAATTTAACAATTTGACATGCACATTCTTAGCTAGGGTCGCAGAACACTTATCCATTTGCCAAGGTAGAATTCCTTTGTTAAGGAGGAATGGGGGCTCCCTTCTCTGAGTTGACAGTCCCTTAGTTTGCCATCCCAACTCCTTTTTACATTTCATATCCACACATGTCTTACCAACATAATCTATACCATCTCACTCATGTTGCTTACCAAACATGTAGTGCAGATGAGACATTTCCAAAATGTCCAATGGAGTTTCACTCGAAACCCATTTCCAAGATAGGGGAAAACCACCCCATGAAGTTTGGCTCCTACAGGCCATCACACATGATCTTCCTACAATGTGTGCTGCTGGCACATTTATCAAGTAGCCAAACAGTCAAATACAATCCTTATCTACTAATATAATCCAAATTTGATTGTTCCATAACCAAGCAATGACATTAGTAATTAAATTCAATAGGAATTTGCAATTCTGTTTACTACATAAATTGATTTTCTTGGCAATGAGGTGATCCTCATTTTGTGGGTCTCTTGTAAGCAGCACCACTATGCCCATTATGATTTTATGCTTACTAGCATAACATGAACACCTACTTACAATGCGTCCTCCTGACACAGTTCTATGCAAGACAATAGTGATTAGTAGTTGTCAGTGATTTCTTAAATCTGAAATTTACAAAATTTAGATTAACAATTCATTTAGCATACAAACTATTTTCACAACCATGAGTCTCTTCTCATGAGGTTTGGCTCTTTCACATGTTAGATTTCGGTCTTTGTCATGGTCTTACCCACTTTTCCATGCCCCAAACAATCTACCTGAAATATGAACTTCAATCAGCCACACACTTGCTAAGTCTTGATGCATATAACCTTTTTTCATTGCTGCAACAATCAGTAAAGCATTTTCAGAATTATAGAATTCAAATACTTCCAGCTGTTAGCACAACGATATTACCAAAACTCATTTACTTCATGCAATCATTATCATACTAAAATTTCAAGGTATGGTCACATCATTTCTGCAATTGAAATGAATTGTTTAGATACTCCTTACTTCACAAGCATATCATTGTACCACCTTGCCCTTCCATAGAGCATTTCCAGAATCCAATCGATCATGACTACTCTCTTCATGCAATTACTATCCTGTATTCATAACAGCTCTTGAAATGGTTCCAGAATTGTCATCAATTCATCATTTAAGCCATTAGTTATTCATAATAACACATGCACTATCTCAATGCATTCATGCAATGCATCACAACATTTGCACCCATACTTATGTATGCATATCTACAACATTTATTCATACTTTTCATATGCATCCATTCAATGCGTAACTATAAGATTTATAAAATATTTTAATGCATATCCACTCAATGCTACCTTGCATTCATTCAGGAATAATTATGCATTCAAAGATACCATGCATGGTCTAACCATGACTACTTCATATATGATGCACTACTATAATCAATACCATCAGTACTTACTTACTTTGGGCTACTAAGCTCATAACAACATATACAGGCATGATACCTTTCTATATGGATGTAGTGTAAATTTTGAAAAACCACATGGTATGAAACCTCTTTCTTTTACCACTCCATGTGATTGTCATAATTAAACCATTACCTGCATGGATCCTACTTACACCCTTGACATTACCAGTTTGGTTGGTCTCTTGCAGGAGATTGCAGAAGTTGCTCACCAGCTTTTGATCCTGGTTTTGTTTCCTTATCCCTTTCTTCATGGGGTTGCTAGTCACATTCATTAGCATCAACAACATATTCAGCCATGTCCAAGTTATCATTGGTTTTTCCACTAATGCAAACACCAATACAATATTTACCATTAGTGGTTCATTATAAGTGTATAATTCTCACTACTCTTACCAACATGTAAGAGTCCTATGCATGCAAGGCATATCCTCGTACATTTTATGTACAAAACTTATAAATTGCAATTATAATTAGCAAGACAGGGTTTAAGGAAATTTCCCTTTTCAAGTCCCTCATCTTTGCATGGAACTCCTCTTCCACACAACAGTTAGTCTAACTTCATAGTCCTTGCTACTTCTAGGCATGCAATTCCCAGAATTGTCCATATTGAGAGCAGAACATTTCTTTTTCAAGAAATCACTAGTAATTTTCTGCTCCACATTCAAATTCTAGTGATTCTTCCTTGTTCCCTGCTGGATAAGCTTTCCAACGCCTTTCCACATGCTTCATTTTGACCTCAGGTGTGAAAATAACATCACTTCTAAAATGATGCTTTTCATCAAATTTAGGCAAAACACACAACTGCATTTTGGTCTGAATTGCTAACTTCAACCACCTAGAATTCCTTCTCCTTTTCAGCCGTGAAACTACTGAAAGACTACTAAGAAATAGTTACAAATCATGAAGAAATACCTCTGGAAAACCCAAAATTTCCTTTTCCCAATCAGATCTCTTTTCGACTAAATTTTCGATGTTTCGGCAGCCAAAACCCCTAGTTTTCTCCTCTGCTCATCGAGGGTCTGTTCATCTATTTTTATCCGACATGTTGGACCCTTAGTCAGCTAGGCTTCTAGACTACTATCGACAATGGCAGTGTATCAGTGATCAAAACTCCCAATCACTACGGCATCGGCGATCGGAACCACAATTCTTCGGGTGGATAGTTCTTTAAGTAGCCGCAACTACGACCAACAAACTAACTATGGTTTCTGCAGACCATACAACCCATTGGTGGTTTCATCAACTGATTTTCAGTGATCTGATACACTAGTATTTCCCACGGCATTGACGATTCAAACAACAACCCTTTCTGCGGTGTCAAGGACCATGGCACTATCCATCAGGTGGATAACTACTTAGGCATCCGCAATGGCACCAATCCAACCAACTGTGGGTTCCATGGCCACGCAACCCATTGGCGGTCAGAACAACTAATCCCTATGTGTCAGCAATTTAGAACTAAACATGCCCACTATGTCGGTGAGTCAGACCACTAAAACTGTCCAACATTTCGGTGATCCAACGACAAATTTCCTCCACTGTGTCGGCGATCGGAGCATCGACCATCTAACTTCTAAACGTCGGAGTGCTAGTTCACATGGTAGCCGTAACAACAGGTAGCAATCCCACTATGGGTTGCACAGAATATAATTCATCAGTTGTTGAAACAACTAACTACTGCAGCATCGGCGGTCGGGGCCTATATCCGTCAGAAGGATAGTCCACTAGAAAACCGCAACGACGAATGCACAAATAGCTAAATTTTTTTGATGTCCATCGGCGACCAAAATGAGTAATTTCTTTCAACGTTTGTTGCTACATCAGTGGCTCCATCCTCTAAATTTTGTCGATGGTTCCAACTAAGTGAGTTGACATTTCAGCAGTTTCGTCAACTAACTTCCACTGATCGGTGCTCCAATCGTCTAAACTTTGTCGATGGCAATGACTTTTTGTCAACTTCATCGCCTAACTATCGACGATCCAACCTCTAAACTCTGCTGATCATCGATGGTTTCATGACTTAGAAATTTTTTGAAATTTTCTCTTTAATCTTCTTTCCGCCACTACTGTCGACGTCTTCACCAACTAAATTCCTGTCTTTTCTGTTGTCATTTTAGTGCTTACATCTTCTATCCTCCGTTGACGTATCATTAGTGCCTTCACCTTTTTTCGGCCAACGTATCGACTTTCCCATCACCTGATTATTGGCGATCCAAAAAACTAATTATCTTTGTCATTTCGATGATCTTTAGCTATAAGGAGCTGACGTATCAACGTGTGCATCTTCTTTCTTCTGACAATCGATCAACTAATTGTCGCTGCTCCAAACAACGAACTGTCACCAATGTATTGGCTTAGATGTCTTATAAATTTTGTCGATCAAATCGACTAATCTTCACCTCTCCAAGTGACTAACTGTCGCTGATCACTGGTGGCCTCTTTTGGATGGTCTTTCAACTAAAAAGGGCCACTGTTTTGGCGGTCTTTGGCTATTCTACGCTGAAACTGCGGCTCCAACTTCCAATAACCTCTGCCAATGGCTGACGAAAACTCAGAGAAAAATTCACAAATTTCTTCCTCTATCGAGTGACCTTCTGTCTTGCTCTCCAATACATCGAAGGAGCTTCCCACTTAGTCTTCCGATGGGCCGACAATTTAGGCACTTAGACAAAAAAAATTTCAACAAAAAATTTCTAGAAAATTTTTATCATAATTTCTGATCTTTGCTGGGCAGAAAGCAACCTACCTCTGCTAGCTAATCTTCCATGGCCCTCTAAGGCCCAATGCTACAATGATGGCTCTGTCACTGCATATTCACGTCCCATTCAGGCCCATGCTGCAATGTGGGCTCTGATACCACACTTTAACATCCCTGACCTTCTGACCAGCAAAGAGGACGCTACCAAAGCATAAAAAACCTCCAGGCAAATAGCCCCATGAACATGCATATAAACTGAAATAAAATGCTCAAATATAAAACATACTAATATGTTTGGTCATTCATATGCACAATCGAAATAACATACATTCATTTAGGCATCAACGTGTTCATCATGATTCATTAGACAATAGACAGTAAATGTAAATGTAGAAGCAAAATGGACAAGAATGCTTATCTTATAAATAGCTCATCCCGCAACCAACTATGTCACTGCAATGTTCCACCCAACCATAGGCCAGCATTCTTATAAATCTCTTAGCAACACTGCCACCCTTGAGCTGGGCATGATTCCCCAAGGAATAAGTGACTAAGAAGGCTTACACATAGCCAAGGATACACAATGCAGCCAATTCAACACGGTTGGATTTATCGGGCCGTCAAGGAGCTAGGAAAGGCTAAATGATAAAATGGTGTGCTCATGGAAGAGCTAAGGACACCTACACCATAGCTAGCCTAACTTCTAAGACACCCACACACACCCAACACTAGGAATTAGTTCCTTCTCTGCTTCACAGTCCCTCGGGCCTTGACTTCCCTTGCCAGTGCTCTTCCGGGGTTGTGGAGAAGAAAGTGATCCATATAACTCTCTTTGTGTGGCTCCCAAACCCATGTTTCTCAAGCATACCCATCCTTCAATCCAACTCCACACAGTACAAATACCAACCACTGCATACCCACAATAAAACAATCAGTTCATAGCTCTGTGAATAAAACCAACGGAAATAGGGTGACAACCCAAATATGGGGAATACGGCTCAAGCCAAGAAAGGTGACTCAGAGTTGTTCTTGGCCCTAGCATGGCCAACAAAACTTAGCAGCAACCCCAAAAAGGTAATTGGACACACACACAACAACCCAAACTAGGGGAAGAACAACAACACAATCACACAATGAAACGATGACAGCATTACACAGTCTGCAAAAGGGAAAGAAGCCAAACTCCCAGCATTGACACGGGAAAACACATACGCATACCATAAATCGGCAGGGAAAAAATTACAAAGCGAGAATCGTGCCTCTCAGGCCACTCTTCAGGCTTGCCGTAAAATAACACACCCCTGACCTGCGCGTTGTTACCACCTAAGTTGTACTTAGTGGTTATTTATAAAGTGAGCCTAGTGAACCACACAAGGGTAATTTGTTCGGACTTCAGAAGACCTTTAGTCTTGCTTCTGGGAAGCTTTGTTGTACTATATCACATGTCCATACCCCATGAGGGAATTGTAATAAATGTTATAGCATTATAGTGTGTGTAAAAGACTCGGTCCCTTAGAATTTATTTGTCAATTCGATTAGCCCAGGGTGTTTTTTCCCGTAGTTATTATTTGTTGTTGAATAAACGACTAATATTTTTTTAGTTTTTTACTCTATACCTCCAAAGTTGGGGTGGTCGGCTTGGCATTTACTCCTATTGAGGTTATTAGAGTATATGTTTCAATGTATAAACATGCTAGGCATCATGGTCGAGTCATATGAACATGTCTAATTCCCCCTAGGTTTTTTCAACTTTTTTAAATTTTAAAATTTTTGAGTGTTTTTTATTAAAATTTAATTTTTCCAAAACTTAGGCTATTTTTTAATAGTTTAAATGGAAAATTTGGTTTTGTAATAAAAGTGGGCTTGAAAGTCAGATCCATTCATGTAGTTGCTCATTTTCAGGCTAAGATCACCCAGTAAACCTATATACCCACTATTTCCTAGTTTTGAGTGATTTTCTATCACTCATGTCAGAAATCCCCAAAAAATCATTTATTGATTATTTTAATCAATAAATTGATGAATAATGGAGCAAATCGAAAATCCTAGATCAGTGGATTCTCAGCCGATTTGATTGAAATCAGAAAGATCTGAACCATATTTATTGGATCTAACAAATCCTTGATTGAAGGAGGTGATCTGGACAGATCCAGAGTTGATCTTCAGCATCCTTTATGGGGAATTGCACCCTCTCTCTCTCCTTCACACATGCGGGCTCATCTGGATGAGTTTTAGTGGATGCTTCAGTCAACAGGTTGAGGTATCAGTCAAATCAGCTCTCCCATTGACAGTTGCACTTAGTGAGACTCAGATCAGGCTCAGTTAGACACAGACCAGGCAATGATGGACTCTCCTTTAGCTACAGTGGTTTGTATCCTTGGGATATACATCCCCCATGGGATAGATCTTTTGTTTTCTCTTTAAATAAAGCACAGGATACCTCTTTCAAGCTAGTTAGAGTTGGATTAAGGAGCCATTGCTGTTGTAATACTGTGTAATATCTTTTTCTATTGGAATAAAGTGAATCTTTGGAGGCAGGATGGTGTCATGTCATTGTATGTGTAGCTGAGCATTGCCATGTTTTACTGAGGTAACCTATATCTATGTTCATAATTTGCAGATTGTTTATGGATTCATTCCTAAGATTGATAATAAGTTTATTATGATCTTGATAGGAAAGGAGTTTGTTAATAAGTTTATTGGTCATCTCTTTCCTTTTTGATGCATGTTTAGAGATCTAGAATCAGCATGTTTTATAAGTTTATATGCATGTTATTTTGAAGTCTCTATGTATCTATTAAGTAGATCTCACAAGTATTTTGGCATGTCTTTGGATTTAGTTGTAGGTTCCTAGCTTGGAGAGGATGCTGATCTAGTTTGCTTCTTCACTCTCTCCAAAACCATTCAAAGGAATAGGAGGTTTTTTCTTTTTAACAAGAACACCTCTTTTAAAATTTAATAAAAATAACAAAGACTTCGGTGTGTATGCTCTATACTTGGCTACGGTTCGTCGGATTAGTCAAGATGCATCGAAATCGCTTGAGTGACTAGATTAATTAGTCTTCACCTCCCAAATTGAGAAACCATCAGGTGAAAATCCAATGCCTCGAACAAACTATAAGCAATTGCAAAATACCCAAAGGAGTGGGAACAATTGGAAAGTGACCTCGAGACGCCGATCTTTGTCACACCCTGACAGGTGCATTATGAACAATAGTCTTCGAGACTCCATTCCATCCCACAAACACTTTGCAGGTAGCCGTGAAAGTTCACTTTTGGACATAGTCCAAGTACCCCCCAGGTATATCGGGAGTCCCCTTTTCTCCTAATTTAATTCATTCACATTCCACATTAATTTAAAATATAGAAAGAGACATTTGCAAAACATTCATTCAAGCGCATGCAAGCACATTATTTTCAATTTTGACTCCATTTAAGGAAGTGGTGATTTATTTTGATCAATTCTTTCGGTTATATATATATAGAGTGTCATTACTATGCTTATATTCCTTAAACCTTGCATCTTGTTATCTTTTGTTTCCACTTGTTAATTTCAAAACTCCTAAACAACTTAATCAATCTAACACCGTCACACTAAGTAATTATACTTAGTAATTTAATAGTGTCTAACCCCCTTGGCTTCGTTAGGAGTTGAGCCTAAACAGAGGAGTCAAGAACAAGGTGATAGCCTTGACTCGAGACTTACCCCCAAGGACACATTGAGTGGCTTGAATATTTCTTCCATGTGACCTAGGTGTGCGAAAGGTGGAAACACTTTTTGGAATCGTTTCCACGGATAAATCCTTTTATTCCCAGAGTACGAATTTTGTTTTCTTCCCTTTTGTTTTTGCTTTGTTTGATGAATTCTTAGATTATATCTTTAATTTTCATCTGGTGACTTTGCTAACATTTTTCTTAGTTTTTATTTTTTCAAAGAAAAGAAAAAAACATTTTTTGTGAAATGATTTATAAATGCTTATTTTTCTTTTTCACATGGCGACTCCATTGAAGGACTAAAACCCTGCTTTCTCATAAATTTGTTGAGTTTTGTTGTGTGTAGATGAGTCCATGCAACATATTAAAACCTTTAAAGCTCATCACTCCATAGCTCCACCTATTCAGTATAAGGTTTAATGGTTATATCAAATGCATACTATTAATTTTTTATATGGATGAATTAAGGGAGCAGTATAGTGCCCAGAAAACCAGACTTTTTTAGCCTATCGATTTCTCAAACATGCTAGGTTTTCCTAACTGTTGTGATGGTGTGGGGGATGCATATAAACGGATTCCAGTATTTCATGGAAATTATTGTGATTCGGCCATCTGGCATGTCAAATCTTTCCTTCAGTTGATGGCTGAATCCAATGTGCTTCATGAAGACAATATGATGGAAGTGTTTGCTGGTACTTTTCATGGTGAGGCCTATTGTTGGTTCTATTAGGGCCTTCCTAATAAATGTATAACCTCATTTCCAAGTTTCCTTTGGATGTTTTTAGAGTAGTGGCATGATGGTAGGGGTAGTATGAATGGTTTGAAAAACTTCTTTCAAAATATCTTTACCTTCTACCTATCTGCGATAGAGTATCACATGGAAACATATGATGGACCTTTTGCCAAGATACAAAGTATTCAAGACTTGGAATCACTTCTTGAACATTTAAGTGAAGAGAAGATCCATGATACTCCCATCAAAGAGCATCCTAGTATTTATTTAAGAAAGGAAGAAATTAAGCATCTTTTTAAAGAATATAAGGTATCTCTCATTACACAACAAGATTCTGAAGATGGGAACATCCATGATAATCATGTTGGAGAGATTCATAAGGAAGCCATGATTGAACACATTGTTGAATACTCTCGTCATGTCACCATAACTGAAAACATTGAAGACTTGAGATTTTCTCAAGATTGTTGCAATGCTTGTCCAGAAATATCTCATGAGGAAACCATTACAGAGATCGACACTTATGAAGAAGTTTATGATGTGTATGATGGTACTCCTCTATGTTCATCACTTAGGGATAAAGTTTTGGAAAGTCTAAATTCTCATAATATCTTTGAAACCAAAACTTTGAAGGATGATCAGTATGAGCAGGAGGAGGGTAGTTATATCTCAGGATGTGATACCAGCAAGGAAGACTCTCTCATATCCAACATAGATGGGAATGATGAATATTGGAATTTCATAGATAATCCAACTTGTGAAAATATTATTTAGAACCCCATTCATTATATGTCTAGCAAGGGGAGTGTCTATTCAAAAATTTGTGGAAGTCCAATCTACGATACATCCGTAGAGGGGAGCATGGATCTAGATACCTGGGAATATCTTAGAATGGAAGAGGAGCATTCAAAATTTTCACCTGATCATTGAGATTCATATCATGCAGAGCTTCACAAGTGTATTAGTAATAAATACATTGAGAAGCAGTGTTATGAAAAGTCAGATGTGATGCAGTCAGTGGAATATCAGTCTCATCCATCTTCTTCACATGTAGAGGTTCCTTATGATTTGGAACAGATTGGTGCTTATACAATGAGTCATCATCCAGTAAGCCTTGCTGATCAGTATGATGATATAGTCAGTCTACCTCATCATGTTGATTGGTATATCAGTCCTATCCAGTCATGGATAGAAGCAGCCTATGCAAGCACATACCAATTTGGGAAGAACTTAAATGACTTTATTCATCCCTATGATTTCCCATATATCCACCCATTCCGAATCATCACACGGGTTTTCATTTTCTAAATAAAGTATCCTTACTTTAGCTGGTAACCAAAGACAAGGAATTTTTTTTTATGTTAATAAAATTCTTAGGTGGTTACATTGGATTTTTTATTACACTTAACCGCTTCTATATTATGCTTAGAGTAGGAAAATAAGCTCCTTGAAAAAGAGCATTTACCTTCCTCATTTTTGTTTTGTACTTAGCTATAATAAAACATTTTTTTCATTAGTTAGTTAAATTTATTTTGTTTAAATAAATCAGCTTGATGGTTCATTTGGTTTTTATGAAAAAGCTTGTGCTACTGAGATTTTCTTGTCAAGTTGAGATGTTTTTACAGTGTGTATAAACCAAAGATTTTGGTGTTCTCATATCCTATCCATTCCCTATGACCAAATCGAGCACACATCCCGCAGTTGGAGCCAGAATGTTACCACCTAAGTTGTACTTAATGTTTTTTTTATCAAGTGATCCTGGTGAACCAGACAAGGGTAACTTGTTCAGAATTCAGAAGACCTTTAGTCTTGCTTCTGGGAAGCTTTGTTGTACTATATCACATGTTCATACCCCATCGGGGAATTGTAATAAATGTTATCTCATGATATTGTCTGTAAAAGACTCAGTCTCTTAGACTTTATTTGTCAATCCGATCATCCCACGGTGTTTTTTCCCTTGGTTATTATTGGTTGTTGAATAAACAACTGATAATTTCTGAGTTTTTCACTCCATACCTTCAAATTTGGGGTGGTCGACTTGACATTTAGGACTATTGAGGTTATTAGAGTCTATGTGTCAATGTAAAAACATTCTAGGCATCATGGTTGAGTAATATGAACATGTCTAAGTCCCCCTAGGTTTTTTCAACTTTTTTAAATTTTAAATTTTTTCAGTGTTTTTTATTCAAATTTAATTTTTCCAAAAATTAGGCTATTTTTTAATAGTTTAATTGGAAAAATTGTTTTTGTAATAAAAGTGGGCTCGAAAGTCAGATTCAGACATGTAGGTGCTCATTTTCAAGCTAGGAGCACCCAGTAAGCCTATAGACCCATTATTTCATAGTTTTGAGAGATTTTCCATCAATGAGGTCAGATTGCCCCAAAAAATCATTTATTCATTATTTTAATTAACAAATTGATGGATAATGGAGCAAATCCAAAATCCTAGATCAGTGTATTATCAGCCGATCTCATTGAAATCAGTCAAATATGAACCAGATTTAGTGCATCTAAAAAATCCTTGACTAAAGGAGGTGATCTAAATAGATCCAGAGTTGATCTTCAACATCCTTTATGGGGAATTGTGCTCTCTCTCTCTCCTCCACACATGTGGGATCATTTGGATGAGTTTTGGTGGATGCTTCAGTCAACAAGTTGAGGTGTCAGTCAGATCAGCTCTCTGATTGAGATTTTCACTCAGTTAGACTCAGATCAGGCTCAGTTAGACATAGATCAGGCATTGATGGACTCTCCTTTAGCTAAAATGGTTTGTCTCCTTGGGATTTGCGCCCCCCTGGGCTAGATCTCCTGTTTTCTATTCAAATAAAGCACAAGCTGCCTCTTCCAAGCTAGTTAGAGTTGGATTGAGGAGCCATTGCTGTTGTAATACTGTGTAATATCTTTTTCTATTGGAATAAAGTTAATCTTTGGAGGCAATATGGTGTCATGTCATTGTATGTGTGGATGAGCATTGCCATGTTTTATTGAGGTAACCTGTATCTATGTTAACAATTTGCTAATTTTTTGTGGATTCATTGCTATGATTGACAATAAGTTTATTATAATATTGATAGGAAAGGAGTTTGTTAATAAGTTTATTGGCCATCTCTTTCCTTTTTGATGCATGTTTAGAGATCTAGATCCAGCATGTTTTATAAGTTTATATGCATGTTATTCTGAAATCTCTATGTATGTATTAACCGAATCTCACAAGTATTTTGGCAAGTCTTTGGATTCATTTGCAGGTTCCTATCTTGGAGAGGATGCTTATCTAGTTTGCTTCTTCACTCTCTCCAAAACCATTCAAAGGAATAGTGCCTCAACATTCCACTGGAAAGATCCACGGTTGATCTTCAAGGCTTCCAGCAAAAACACTTTTCTTTTCCTCTTCCTCCTTCAAATTTTTCTAAAATCAGTCAGATTACTATTTTGCAGCTTTAAGTTTGTTTATTTTTATAAATTTCATAGTTCATTTTATGTAGATATTTCTGCCTTAAAGATGAATAACCTAGATCTCACTCCTAAAGAAAATTTACAAGCATTCTAGATCTAGTTTTAGGGAAAATTGACATTTTTCAAGGCTGTGAAAGTAGATCTAAAACTTGTTCAATGCATGGTTGTTTCCTTAGAATATAAAAAGTTATATTCAGTAATTTAAGTGCTTCATATTGTCTGCACCAAAATCTGGCCAAGATCCTGCTTTCCTTAGTTCTTTTTTCGCTTCATTAAAAACTAGTTTTAACTTAGAATTTTTGGGTAAAAGGTTTGTTCATCCACAATTACTTTCAAAGTACTTGTGGGAATATTTAAATATGATAAAATTGCTTTTTTTTAGCAGTTGTAACAGAAAAGAGGAGGAGGCACTGTCTAGAAAGCATTTCTGGACCATTTGAAAACCCCAAGGGATCTCTGCCTTCCATAAATTTCAAATTTTTGCAATTTGTAAACCTTTGGTCTCATTCCACATAAGGAACAAGAGGATTAATTTGATTTTTCTGATATTTCAATTGCTGCTAATAAAAATAAAATTCTTTTCGAATAGGCTCTTTCGAGCCTACCCATCCCCCCCGTGGGGATTTGTGTCTGTGTCATTTTTTACTTTTTGTTCATCTTTTTCAATATACTGTAGTTTTAATTTTCAAGGTAGTATACTTTGATCTATAATCATTTCCATATTTCATATATGGTGGTTTCAAAGTAATTTTAATACTTACCCCACGAGCCTCCTTTTGAGCCGAAAGGTGAAGAAAGGGCCGTGGTAGTCTAATTAGAAAATTGTTGTTTTCTTTTCTATTTATGCTTCATCTGTTTATGCTTCCTCTTCCCTGATTGAGGTCCACTTGGACCGAAAGAGGTTCCTGGAGGGTTTTTCTTTTTAACAAGAACACCTCTTTTAAAATTTACTAAAAATAACAAAGACTCTGGTGTGTATGCTCTGTACTTGGATGCGGTTCATCCAATCAATAAAGATGCATCAAAATCAAGTGAGTGACTGGATTAATTAGTCTTCACCTCCCAAATTGACAAACCATCAGGAAAAAATCCAATGCCTTGAACAAGCCGTAAGCGGTGGCAAAATACCCAAAGGAGTGGGAACAACTCGAAAGTGACCTCGAGGCACCGATATCTGTCACACCCTGATGGGTGCATTATGAACAATAGTCTCTGAGACTCTGTTCCAGCCCACAAACACCTTATGGGTAGCCGTGAAAGTTCACTTTTGGACATACTCCAAGTACCCCTCGGGTATATCGGGAGTCCCCTTTTCACCTAATTTAATTCATTCACATTCAACATTAATTTAAAATATACCAAGAGACATTTGCAAAACATTAATTCAAGCACATGCAAGCACATTATTTTCAATTTTGACTCCATTTAAGGCATTGGTGATTTATTTTGATTAATTATTTCGATTATATATATATTGAGTGTCATTACTGTGCTTATATGCTTTAAATCTTGCATCTTGTTATCTTTTGTTTCCACTTGTTAATTTCAAAACTCCTAAACAACTTAATAAATCTAACAACACCACACTAAGTAATTAGACTTAATAATTTAATAGGGTCTACCCCCCTTGGCTTCGTTAGGAGTTGAGCCTAAACGGAGGAGTCAAGAACAAGGTGACAGCCTTGACTCGATACTTGCTCCCAAGGACACACCGAGTGGCTTGAATATTTCTTCCACATGACCAAGGTGTGTGAAAGGCGGCAACACGTGTGAGGTGAAAAACAATACTCCCTGTGTGAAGGGGAAAACTTGCACAGACCCCCAATCAGAAAAAGGTCGAGTGCTGACCCTTCGAGTGCCTGCATGAGATGAACAATACCAAACTGTGATTGGAAGAGTGGAAAGAATGCCGAATATCCCCCTATCCTCCACGTGGGGAAGAGCGAGCCTACTGGTGGAGTGTACATGGATCAAAGACTGGCAATCTTTCCACCCACCACTTCCCAGCCATAACTGCTCCCAACTAACAACATGAGTTTTAAATGGGTGGTGGACACATGGAAAGCTCCCAATGGCTCCCACGGGTTAGGCAAACCCCCCCCCTTAACCTTGAGAAATCATTCCCTTTTCATTAACGTTGCACGGTCGTAGCTATCTGTAGGTTCATTTTAATTAATGTGCATATTTACATGATGACGAAACTATAATGTGCTAGGTTAGCACGATATACCATCGGCAATGATCTCCATTGTCGAAACATAACACAACCAAATTGATGGTGGGGATTTTTCCTTTAGCTCCACACCATGATTAATTACAATATATACATCATGTATCTTCTAATGCAAACGAGGTCAAAACTTGGGGCATTACAATAGGGTTGCCATTGCTACTGACCGGGAGGATTTTACGCTATTAATTCCATTATTTCAGGTGATTGTTTGTGTGCTAAAATAGTGGCATGGATATCACATTCAGTAATTATTTAATTCCTCCATCCAAGCTGAAATCATCCTTCTATCAAGCTAGGATCAAAGCAAAAATGGGATAGAGGATTTAATTTAAAAAAATCATGATTTTTAGCTGAAGGATTTTAATTCTCCCTTTTCAGAAAATATAAAGGTTGCAATAATGATAATTAATTCACGTCCTTTTTCTTTATAAAAGACTTAATGTCTAAAAATGACTTAGTTCATCATGTTTTCATTTTCTTATGCTAATACTAATTTCTGCCCCTTTCCATAAAAGGACTTAGTTTATCATTTTTTTCCTTATGATATACTTTGTATCATAATACTCCATGTCTTTCATAAAGACTTAAATCTATCATTTTCCTTATAGATAGACTTCATATAATAGTAATTCTTGTCTTTTTATGAAAACTTAAACTATCCTTTTCTTTAATAAATGTATAGTTATTATTATAAATATATGAGCACATATATTTATAATTTTTCCTTTCTTTTATTCTCATGATATAACTCTTACACCGATGGTTGTATATTATATTACTATAAATAAGCATATATATTTATAATTCTTTTTCTAACCTTTTTCCAATCCCTTAGTGGAAATCCGTTCACCATCCTAGTTCTTGTCGCACATATGTTTGTCATCACCCTTGCATTATTAATTTTTGCGTAGCAAGATTTTGTAGGAGACTAGGGTTTTTCACTTACGTATTCCTCTTTCAGGTTGCGTACTGAGGGAATTATTATGGCTCCCAAATCATTCATTTTTTTTCCATATTTGACTTTAGTTTACCATCTCTAGTTGTGCCAATGCCTTTAAGTCACCTAAGTCTACCACTTAGGAAATTACTCAACATAATTGTGAGGTCCTTCTAGTGGGGCCTTGGCCTTGAGCTCCTCACCAGAGAAACAACATTCATAATTACAAGATAATTTAGGGCATATAAGAGGGATATTACATGGAAGTGGTTGTTTTTCTGGAAGTAGTTCACTAGTTAGTTCCGTACGGAAGTATCTTCTTTCATTTCAGCATCCAAGTTGAGAAATTTTGGAAGATAATGATTTTAAACAACAGAAATATTTCAAATTCTATAATTGTTTCTTGGCAGAGCATAAGAGAGATGGAGTTCGTTACAGTGAAGAAATGAATACTCTCTATCGATTTGGTCATATCTCCTCATAAATAATTTCAACCGATTCATCTATAATGAATTATGTCACCTTATATGGATTGTAGAAAGTTATGAAATGGCTTCAAGTGTAGACATGCATAACCACGCTCTCTTCAAAGATTGTTAATCAATGCAAAAAACAGCATATACGGGGCAATAAAGGAAAACTCTAAACATAAGAGCAGTAATATTATATATAACAATGAGCTAGTATCAACCCAAAGCAATGAGAAATGTAAGTAAAATAGTGGAGGTATACAGAGTTGCGACACCAATGAACACAATATGGTTGTTAGTTTTAATTACATGGAACTTGTTTTCAAGTGACTAAGAGGCATTTTTAAATATTATCCAATGCAAATTTTTATGTTCCTAATGTTCAAGCTGTTTGTGATACTTTCCCAGCACTGTATACTTTCCCGGAGAAGCATTCTTGCATCATAAATGGCTACCTAAACCTTATCTAGTGTATTATGTGATAGAGATGAATACTTTCTTCCCGTCTCTGCTGAGTTGAAGTCTCAATATCATGCAATAGCGTGTAGTCATTTCACTGAATAGAAGTGCAGACAAGTTAATTTTTTAACACTCTGCGGAATTTTTATATTGCAGGTAGGTTTGAATAGGTGGCAAACATCCATCACTTAGAAGAATAGATCAACGGTCCCATTGCAATCCACAAGGTGAACAAGATTGGCAAAATTAATTTTTGAGATTTGTGGAATTCTTAAACCATGTGCAAGTTTTGACGTGTGCTTGGTCAGTGATGTCTTGACTAAGAGATCAACAGTATTAGAAAATTCTGCAGATTCAAAGAGAAGAGTAGTTTAGCTAAATTCCGAAATTGAACAGAATTTTATATAGTGGGCAAGTTAAAACAGTGTGGAAATTGCAAATGATGCTTTTGCATGGGCTACACAAATTTTGGTGAAAAGATATTGGTGATCCACATTTTTTTATTCTCAGTTCAAGGAATGAATGGGAGACATACTTGGTGCTCATGTAGAGTATAAATTTCTTTGAACAGAGCTAGTTTCTAGTATCCTTGATGCAATGGGTGATTTTCAAAACCTCCATGTTCAGACACATGCATAAGATACAATCTTGAAATTCAATGAAGAATGGTACAGAGATTGAACAATAGAATCCTATATGTTCCTTCAAGCTGATGAAAAAATAATTAATTCTATTAATCCAAGTCAAACAATTCATTTTAATGTGAAACAACCATTGGTAAATGTAAAAGTTGCAGATATTTTGGTACTTTACCAATCAACTTCAAAAAACTGTTTTCGGCAAACAAAGAAGCATTTTGAAAAACAAAAGAGGTTTTTCATCCTAACATGATGATGTACAATAAACTCTATAAGTTTGTACACAAGGGATAAGGATTGGGAGAATCGAAGTCATATTCAGAGGGAAAATGTTCAGATTTCAAAATGATTTTTTTAGTCACAAAATTAAAAGAATTGTTTTAGACAACCAAAGTTGAATTTAAAGAAACTAGGAGAGGTTTTTCTTCATCATAGGCCTATCCAAAAAAATCTCCTTCAGTTTTTACACAGGAATTATATTTTCAAATAATATAAAATATCTTCACAGGGTATTGTTCAATAAATTTACAAGTTTACTATCTGACTCATTAGTTTCAAAGGAATATTCCAAGGAGATGGAGGTAAATTTGTAGAAAAAAAGACATGGGTTTTGTGTGAAACATGGTGAGTTACAAAAATTATCCCAAATTTTAGACAACTATCACCATTAGAGATATGCAGGAGGGACTTTGAAACTTATTGTTCAGTAGTATGCATCCTGAAATCAAGGAAATTTGTTGTAAGTGTTTCTATTTTTAGAGTTGAGTTAGGTATTGAATTCAAAGTCACATACCCCAATTTTGTAAAATAATACAAATTGTTTTATTATATTCCTGAGACATTATGTTAAAATAAATGCTAAGTAGGAACTGATGACTCAGCAGAGTCAACATAAATGGAATGTAAATTCAGAATATTTTATTATTAATAAATAAATTGTGGAGACAACAGCATGGGAGAGCTGTTAAAAAGAGGTTACTGGTCAAACTGGTGGATGGAACTAGGTGGAGGGCAAAAGACAAGTGACAGCAACCTCATACACTTCCTAAGTTGTAGGTGGCAACTTCCCTATAATTGGGGTCATGATCCCCCAAGAAAGTGGGATCACAGCAGGTGGCTCATTAAATGACAACTAACCCAAAAAGACCTAGGCAATCCTTCAAAAGTACTCAATGAAGAGAGCTGAGGCTACTCAAATATTTTTCCAGAGAGAATTCATTCAGGTGAATGTTATTCAGGAAATTCATTGAGGAAATAGGGAAAAATAGTAAGGAAGTTGTTGTGAGAGGATTGCTGCAGTAACTTGATTATTATAGCTTGTTAGCTGGGAGAACTTATTGTTAAGTTTTGGAGTAATACTAAGTTTGAAGAATAGTATCTGACTTTGCTGCACCTAGTTCCAGCCAGGGAGACTAGAGCAAGCTCGGGGGTCCTAAGGAGTCATTGTTTGAGCGCTCTCCAGGAGTTGGTAGGGAGGACCGACCTCCCATTGCTGTTGTTGTCCACAGTCTCAACAGGTTCTGTCACTTAACTATTTTTGGTTTTAATAAATGTGAATGAATGAATGTTATGCTTATATTATATGACAGAAGAATTAGCTAGTTTAGTAATATAGATGTTTTAGATTATCAGTAATTGAATCTATGAATGAAAAATAATGACCCACTGTATTTTTTTACATCTGGGTTTTACCAGATAGTACTCTAGCGCAGGGGAAGGAATTATAAAAAGATAGTATGATGAGATAGTACAATAGTATATTGAATTCTTCTTTTATCATCAGAAGACATTATTTGTTTTAATAACAGATTGTTCATGCACATAGATGAAAACTATTCTTTAGTATAGTATACCTTTCTCAGTAATTTGATCATTGTAAGTAACATATAGAAGAATGTAACAGTTGCGCTAAAGAAAAGATAGACTAAGAGTAACTACTATGTAAACCTTATAATTGTTGATCTTCCAGTTTGAAAGAATCTAACTTATTTATGTTGAAAAGACAATACTGATAGCAGGAGTAATTACCTATTGGTTAGATTTTATAGTTAAAAACCTAGTTGTGTTGGTGTGTATTTATGGTGAAGGATGTAGTTATTAATTTATTAACTCTTCTTTTATTTCAACTAAGTTCAAACAGATTTCAAAACTGTTATTCTATTTCATATATGGTAAATGAATGTTATTATATACACAGGAATTTATAAATATGTATATGAGATAAAGCTTAAATATTATATGAGTATTATGTAAAGATACACAGGTATCATAACTAAATAGATAGACCAAACCAAACATTGGACAATAAAATTAAATAATAATCATAGAAACATTGGTACTCACAAAAGAAGTAATATCTTTATTGTATTAATAATAATGAACTTATATTACAAACAATATAAGAGCATTACTAACGTAATACTTAAAGTATTATTTTATTATTACAATTGCAAACTTGGATTATTTATACTCTATGTTTAAATAAATAAATACTATGTAAAAATACACTATTTATACTCTGCGTATTATAAAGAAAATAAATAATACTTAAAGACATTAACAAAATACATTAAGAGCATAAAAGACTTACATAAATTTCAAAGGTATGCACTATGCATTAAAAATTACAGTTTCTAATAAATAGAAGTCAGGGTTTAAAGCCAGTACAGAACCCTCAACAACAAATTATTTAACAATAAGTTGGAGAATACTTAAACCACAAATTCTTTATAAAGAGAGAATAAACTAGTATTACTGTAAAACCTAAGCAGAACTAATATCAACATCAATAAGTATACAGGAAGAATAACATGGTTATTATAATCAAGTGGTATTAATATCATGTTATTTACTGTTTATAAAATGCTGTAATATATCATCTGTTCCCATTGGTAGAATTTCTCGGTATAACAACTTGTAAGTTTAATAATATAGTCAAATAACTTTTAAATGTCATTTAGAACCTCAAGATTATTATAATCTGTCAAGTATAACTCTTATGACATTTTTTTATAAAAATCAATAACCCTGTATATTATTAAAATACAGAAGTATATCTTGAACAGAACATTTTTCAAGTTCATGTTAATATTCTTTACGGCCGAGCCCCAAAAAACATTAGTATAATGCAAGTAAACAAGAAAATAAATAAATCTCAGTAAGGTGTTGTAAGCATAAGGTAACAAAAAAGGACTATTATAAACTTATGTATTAAGCTAGGGTTTTAACCCTGTAGGTACAAAAATAAAACCGACAGATTTTAAAGTCGAGGGTTTCAAACCCCGTTGTTTTTCAAGATATCCATTAACTTAACTTTTGCACAGTCAAGCCAAGAAGAAAGTCTGAAAGACTTTTGAGGTCACAACTTCTCCAAGATTTTAACAACTAGTCTAATTTACAGTTACAGCCTGAACAAGAGAAACCTTACGCAGCTCACATGCCTCGTTAACAACTAGAAAAAAAACAACAAAAGAAAGTAACAAGCAAACTGAAAACCCAAGGGTGACAGACTTCAAAATGAAATCATTCTGTTCCAGTTGGACCAAACAAATAGTAATGGCCATGGTTAAAAACCAGCTTACCATTAACCCTAAACCACTGTTGCATTCTCGTATAGCCAAGCGAAGGAAAGGGTCGACCTGTAACAAGAGGTATCCATTAAAAACTGTTAGAAACGACCTAATTTATAGTAAAAATAAATTAATGAATAAAAACTAAGGACTGACAATCCTCTTACCAGAATGTTGAGTAAGCGTGGCCACCATCTAACTGCAAAGCACCCATGAAACCTTCTGTAGAAAGGGAGAAAAGGGTTAACTGCGCAGTACACCTCCATCACTGCCTCAAGGAATAACTCAACACTCACTAAGGAGGAAGAAATGGTAGTCTAGGGTTTGAACAAAGAAACAACGAGGGAGAATAACCCTAAATATGCTCAACAGTCTGCGTAAAAACCTGTCAGCGTCACAATAACATAGGCAGTGGACGAACCTTCAAGAAAGAACCATGATGGGCAAGCTGTCGTACAGCAAACAACAATGGTGCCATGAGGAAAAATCGCAGCAGAGCAGAAGCTGCCTGAAGGCGAGGGAAGAATGACAAAGTTAGGGTTTGACTGTGGCTTTTAACAATCAAATGCATGGACGAGGGAGTGCCACGTTGTTATGTAGATTTTTATGCGTTTTGGGTAATGTTTGCATAGTTCAGATTTCCACAAATAATTCCCAATCATCTATTTGTTATTCCAAAGTTCACTCATCACGATTGGCACGTAGCTTGAACCTGCATCGTTTTGTCACAAAAAAGTCTTGTTAATAATCATTAAGCGCATGGGAATCCATACGACCATTATTATGGTGTTCATAATATATATATTGCAAATTATAATCTCGCCTTTGTATTATAACATATACCTTTGTATATTTCCTTTCTATATTACAAAGCTTTCTTCAAACGATTATATTCATGAAAATGAAAAAGATTGTAAGATGGCAAGGGTTGTATAGGGTATAACTTAAGAGATAAGGAATAGTGGTATTATCTCAATACAAGTATCTAGCTTGATACCCTAGTAATTAAACAACCCAAGTAGAATATTATTTATCTAAGTATATTTATTCGTTTATGCAAAGAAGTTAATAAAGCCATCATGGTAAAAGAGGATGGAAGGTAAACTTAAGTTAATCTTTAGACTTGTTCAGTAAAGACATTTACTATAACTCAGTTTATTATAGAATTGGCTATGGTTTCTTAAGCCAATCTATTAATAATTCTAGAATGTTATTAAGTTATGAAAAATAATTTTCTTGGTTTACATAACCCAACCATGATAAGTAATGTCTATATTTATAATGGTTACTTACTTTAAATGATGTAGTATGTATTTAACAGGTTTGTATAAAAATATATTAGATCTCTAAAAATAAAAATTTCTATTTCTATTGATATTGAATACCATTATTGACTGAAAATAAGTGATTATTCTCCAAACAATTATAGTATAGAGAAATTTGAAACCCTCTGTTACTAGTTTCTTTTATTTGACTACAATTTGCTTGGAGATTGTAATTACCTCAAAACTAGAGAGACTAAAAGTAAGAATGGGATACTTAAGCTCTTTAACATTGTAAAGTATTATTTCCAGACATGACATAGTTTATTTAGATGGATAACTAAACATAGATCTTCAACTTACTTTTCTACCGGTAACAACATGAATTCCAGTATTTCATCATACAATTGAAAACTATGATAGACATTAAACTTTTCTTAAAACTTTTGAGGACTATAGTACATTGTGACTAAAAAGGAAACAGTTGAAATCATTACTATCAGAACTAACTTCTATCCCTCAAGAAGTAAAAGAATAGAAACAGTGAAATAATTATACCTTGAATGCTGAAATTCTGTTTAAGTATCTATTTCTTACTGAGTTCACTGTTGCAACAATCCTTTAATCAAATGATTTAAAAAAAAACTTATTAAGCAGTGCCCAAGTTTCTTACCTGTAGTCTGTAAAAACAGGAAGAACTCTATGCATTAGCTTGGAAGCTAAGTAAGCCAGTTTTTGCATGACAGTCTCTTTGTTTGGTCGCAAAAGGAACAAAATCAGTAAACTGAAAATAATGGTTCTACTGCTAGAACGTAAACAACAAATAATTAATTTCAATAACAGATAACTAATCAAACAGTTAGCGACTGCTTTTATTGAAAATTATATCTATTTAAAAATTTTAATTTTTTTTGAAATTTTGGGGTTTTGACATTTGGGATCAGAGCATGGTTCAAATACTAGGCCTGAATGTGGCCCAACTAGTTTCTACTGAGCAGTAAAAGAATTTACTAACCTGTATTTTATTTTATGTAAAGAGCAGAAAACTTATTTTTTTCTGAATCTAACAAGTAGGTATGGAGAATTTAGGAGAACATGCTGAGGAGGAGTCTCCAAAAACCGAGACAAGACAGATGTATAAAGAACCTGTGTTAGAAGAGGTAGTTGCTCACTCTTCAGAACTGATGCAGACTATAAAGGATTTAAATACTGAAATGGAATCAGTCAAGAAGGATAATGAGAGAATTTTAAAGACTCAAGAGGAGTTAAACAAAATTCTGATAGAAAAATTTCAGACTGAAGGAATGAGCAAAATATCTGAATCTGAGGAAGCTAGCCATCAAAAAGGATCTAAAAAGATGAAATTTTCTAAGGCTGAAAGCAATTCATAATCTGAAGGATTTACGGAACAACAAAGCTATTACACTACTAGTGATAGTAGCGAGGCTGAGTTGTATAAAATAAAGAAAAAGTATAGGCCATATGAAGAAATTTTTGGGGAGTTTAAAAAAATAAAGCCCCCAACTTTCAACGGAGATACTGAAAAAGGAGAAGAGGCAGAATCCTGGTTATCCAGGATGAAAAAATATTTTCAGATATACAACTATTCAAATCAGCTGAAGGCAAGAATGGTGTAATGTCCCTCTTAGACCTTGATGCCAATATGTGTGGAAAAATGGTAAATTTTTTTTCGTTTTCTTTATTACTACGAAGGGGCCCAACCTGTTAGTGGCAACTTCACAAGAAATTTCATATCCAATATGCCAAAAACCATGTGCATTGTAAAACAATTATTGGACAGTTATCTTTAATGTATACTCCAGCATTATTTACACCCACCAGCATTGCATCATCATAGTGTCCTGAAAATGACTTACTATGCATACAATAGAAAGTCATTATAAAAACAACAATTCTTTGACTATCATTTTACAGTAATACCGTACATTTCCAAAGCATGATCATATGTACAAAAATAACATGAAGAAAATAAACATTGAGACTCAACACACAGAGACACCAATATTATAGCGAAGATAAACAACATGAAGTGCAAACATGAAAGAGACACCGGAGTATGTGGTTCACCTCATCCCCGAGGCTACATCCACCAAAGCTTGTGTTATATTGATTTATTGAGAGTAGTTCTACAAATTCATGGCACATCCTTTGCCTATAGTTCTACAAATTCATGGCACATCCTTTGCCTAAATTCTCCAGTGAGAAATACCGTCCAATTACCCTTTTCTTTGTTGCAAGGTTCCTCCTTGCATACTCTTAAGATACCAAAATTATTCAAGAGCACATGTATTCTTCAGACAGTTGCTGGTACATTCTTGTTGTACCCAAAGCTAGTATGAGGCATGTGTATTCTTGATTCAAGTGGGTACGAAAAATCGGGACACATGAGAAAATCTAACAACCACAAGGCAAGTAGTAGGCAATTACATACACATGTTTCTAAACCATTTTAACTTGCAGAATTTATATCAACTAATGCTTTCGCACTCCGATCACAGAAATAAGGGGTCAACTTCCTGATCTGCAACAAATAAGCAAACACAAGGCAACTATGTAAACATATTCATAAATTTATTACTTAACTTGCAGAATTAAACTTCAAGGAATGCTTTCTTACTCTGATCACAAAAATAAGGGGTTAACTTCCTGATCTGCCACAATTAAGCAATCAGCAGGCAACTATGTACCCATATAATACGATACCGTATCCTGCATTGATCCATGAAAGGAAAACAAGCAGAGAACACACCATTGGAGTTAGTTGAAAACATGAGGGCGCAATTCTTCATGATGGTTGCTAAGAATTTACTCCCCCCATTAGAGTAGATAAAAAAAGATTAAATCACCCCACTGTCATCTACCAACCAAATGAATCTACGCAACACTTCCTATCTATGGTAGCTGAACATAGCTATACTTCAGAGTTAACACTCAGACCCTCTATCTAGCAAGACGCAAAGCTCCAACCTTAGCTAGGAACGCAAAATTCCAGAAAAGCTTTAGGATCATTCCTAGTTATCAACCTACAAAGGTAAAAGGAGAAAGAGAAGGTTGTAGACAAGGAAACTACACACTAATTTGTTAGCCCTGGCAGCATGCGTTGCGAGTCCCACACTCCATCGGCGAGGATTTAGTCTCGCTGAGAATTTTTTCGTTCAGTTTGAAGGCGTGGCCCCTTCTGGTGCAACCTCAAATCCAAGCACAGACAAATTGTTTTCTTCTAGGATAGACATAGATCAAAACAAGAGTATCACTATCTCTATGCTATTTACTTCAGCTCAACCAGAAGTCTAATTTTTCTCCCTCCATGACACTGATCTATGAAACTTTAGGACGTTCGCTAATCCAGGAACTTTACCTCATAAGTGATTCACAGCTCGGAGAGTGTAAGAGATAACCGTTAACAAAAACTCTTAGTGATAAAAGTATATAAAACTGAGATCGCATATATGTTAGTGTTTCAAGCCTTTTGTAGTTTTGATGTAGGTGGGGCATACGGAAAGACAACCCAAAGGTTCCACTATCTTCCCAATATGCGTAGAGGCTAACCGTCTTCTCTTTGTGAACATACATAGAAATCAACCCCAAAACTTGTATGGATGCCTCAAGGTTTTGACAGCGAGAAAAATTCACCCATTATGCACAGAGGGTGTAAAATATTCCTTTATAAATGAACTCCGGTCACAAGAACTCAATAACGGGGCAATTGTGCAAGTCAAACGCATATAGTATTTTTAATCTAGGCATGATTCGAGACCTTACCCCATACTTAAGTGCAGCTCCTGCCGAGGGTAGAGAGCGAGCAAGGCATTTGCTACATAGGGAGTTATCCCTCCACCATACCTGATCGGCAAATTTCAAACTCAGTGCTAATTTATTTATCTACGTGCTGCCCTCTTTTCTCCATCCAACCCATTTCAAGTGAAATGCATCCTGCAAATACCAATCATTGGCTCCTTCTCCGTATCTCCAAGATGCGGATGGACAGAAGAGCCCAACTCTGCCGGGTGTGTGATTCCGCTGGTTTTTCTACTCATCAATTGCAGCCAGTACCCAAGGCAAAAACCACAATAATTGGCCTCCTCAAGGGTAAACAACTCACCCTCTACAACGAAGAGAACTCTTCCCAGAAAGACAGATTTTTTTTTCAAAACACCATTCCCCCCCTCTTTCTGATGCACGAACCCATATATTAATTAAATAACCCAGAAATAAAAGATTCCAAACACCATCTTAGAGAAAACTATAACTTTTGCACTAAATATGCCAGGCCGTCAATCTTTGCATTAAATATCCCTGCATAGTGCTGAGGAAGATTTGCAGTCAAAATAATAAATTCCAAGCATGCGCCCAACCAAAACAATATTTAGGTTTTCATCTACACTAAATATGTGAGGCCATCAATCCTTGCATTAAATATCCCTGCATAGTGCTCAGGAAGATTTGCGGTCAGAATAATAAATTCCAAGCATGCGCCCAACCAAAACAATATTTAGGTTTTCATCTACACTAAATATGTGAGGCCATCAATCCTTGCATTAAATATCCCTGCATAGTGCTGAGGAAGATTTGCCGTTAAAAATAATAAATTCCAGGCATGCGCTAAACCAAAACAATTTAGGTTTTCATCTTAACTAAATTCGCGAGGACGTAAATATTTGCAGTAAATCTTCCCTTGATAGTGTTGAGGAAGATTCCCTGTCAAAATAATAAATTCCAGGCATTAATAACAGCCATGCCTCCACTTTTTCAGCCAAGGATTTCACACAATAAATCCAAGGATTTCAGCCACTCCTCCGTAGTAAATGGCTGTAATTTTGGGTAATTTTTAGTAATGGCTGAAAATCAATTAAGTGTTATAACCTACGGTAAATCAATTAGTGTTGGTATTCTTCTCTACCATAAATAATCACAGTCTTTCACTATCATCATCTTTTTATGCTCTTCACTATATATATATATATATATATATATATATATATTTATCATTTCTCTTTTATTATATATTTATGTGGATCCACATATTGTTCATACATGTAAAAGGCTTGTAGCCAAATATATATATGTCCCCCATATATACATATATACTATTTTACATATATGTATATGATTCCACATACAATGCATGTATGTGGGGTTCGTCTCATCATTTCATGTAACCCTATAAGTTAATTCATATACCAAATACCTCAAATATACTAGTCCCAATACATTTATACTTTTCCTCCACTAACATATATATATATATGAAAGGTTTCATTAATTATATGTATGCTCTCTCATATAAGGTAGGTAGGAGGTTTTCCTTTGCATTACCACGAAATGTTGTAACATCATTATGTTCAACATACAATATCAGATATATGTAGGCATCCAACCTATATATATTTATAATCCTTCAATATCATGTATATAGGGTTCCACTATTATGCATATCAGCGTTTGTTAACCATATAAATCTCTATGATTATATGTAACCTTACATGTTCTACCAATCATACGTACCTCATATGTATATCTCTGTTATACATATAACGTTCTTCATTGTTATAATAGTATCAGAATGTCTTGTAGCAGGAGTAGCCTCATTGTGGTGAGGTTTTTTCTCTATTCCTCATGGATGAATTTACGTTTCATTTCTATTTTTGCGAGTCGTAGTCGCTCTTGGATCTTCAAGGTGGGAGAGGGATCTTACATCCTTTCCCCCTAGAATGAACACCGTCCTCGGTGTTACTCGTTTGTCATTCCTAACCTTGCTGTCCCCCCCTTGGCTTATTTTCACATTCTTGTGGGAAAAACCCAAATTCTGTTTTCTTAACCTCTCTTTCGCGAAACTTGCGAAGACTATTATCAGTTCTTACATACTTTAACATTTATAAGAATGAGGACTGCATCATGTTCCCTAACTCGAACACTACTTTAGATCTGCATCCTATTAACATCAATGCATCACAAAAAAATTCAGCATAAATTTAGTTTCATCATACCTTCACATTTACTTATATGTCACCACTTAGTGACTTGGAAGGCTGCTAACACAACCTTCCCTTTTTCGTGATCGTTTGAACTCTCCCTGGAGTTAAATTTTGGGTGGACTTACATTTATTCCTGAGGTTACTCTCCCTTTTGACCCCCAGTCAAAAGTTTTCACCTCAGCGACATCAGACAGCGTCCTGTCTTCTGGATGTCGAGTTTTTTTTTTTTCCTAGGTCTTTTCTTGCCACACCATGTGCCTAACACCAATGTGCTCACGTGGCAATCGCTTGCCTAACACCATTGTGCTCCTGCGGCATACATGTCTAACACCAATGTGCTCACGCGGCAATCACTTGCCTAACACCATGGTGCTCCCGCAACATGCAATTTTTCTTTAGTACAGATTTCACTTTACCAATCACAATGCACACCCTTTGGTGCTTCGCATGACTTTTACCGTCATTGTCCCGACTTGTGATTCGGCTATACGATTAGTCGAAACATCTGTCAATAACTCACAATTTTTATTAATCATAAGTTGCAGCAGCTTAATCATCACTTATGAGTGATTATAACCTTATAAATTATCTAGGAATTAATTCCTTACACATTTCTGTGCAAGCTGAGCACAACTTAACTATGCAGGAAAATATTTATACATCGTAGTGCACGCTCATTGTAGCACTCGTCATCATCATGGTGAAACCTGCAATGTCAGTATAAACCACATAATTCAGAGTTTGGTTCATAAAACCTTGACATTCGATAATCAGGATTCCTTAATCCTCATTATTCAACACGGCGAATACTTTTTCTACCAGTCAATCCCGACTGATAGTGTTCTTTGGCATACCCTGCAATGTGAGTGTATAAAGTTATGCAACATTCATCAACTCATTAACTCTAGACGTCTTTTACCCATCTGTTGTTTGGAATAAATATAGTGAAGAGGCATCCCATCTTTATACCACATTTAAGTGTGGCAAACTAGGGACATATGTATTCTTATAACATCAGCAGTTCTAAGTGGGCTACTTACCACCATTTCACATCTTAACTACTTATGTTAAGTCTGATGATGTTTTTTGTTCATCCAATAAAAGCTCCTATATTGCAATATATCGAGAGGCATTATCCTTTTAAGCTCAAGATACTTTACCCTTCCACTTTGGCTATACTCTAAGCAAATTTCATAGGTAATCTAATTAGATTACATTCGATTATTCAGTTCTGGTCCAGCTAGGACTTCCACAATTCACCACCTGCAAAAATCCCCAATGCTCTGTGAGTTGCATAATATACATGAAATGTCATTTTCAAACATAAAAATATTATAATATCTATTTGACGTATTTTTCTTCGAGAGCCAAGGAAGCCCCTCCTCAAACACAACTTTCATATCTCTCGGCGTACTCGATGTTCCACGCCTACTTTCTCAATACCGAATCCCAATGCTCCATAGCTTATCGTCAAGGTATTTCCACCTCAGCCCTCTAGACCTGAGTGACTTACATCATACATTCAACATAACTTGATGCATATATAGATCATCCCAAGAGATTCTATAATCAGCCACTATACTAGAATTTTCCAAAATTTCATATTCTTAACATAAAAATTATTGAAGCTATGGTTTTTTTTTCAAATTTCAAAATAACTAAGCAAATGTTACCATCCTGGTGACCTTTTCATAATAAGCACGGAATCATACAGACTCCAAGTGATATTATTTCTACCAAGGATTTCATCTTTGCCTCTCGTCCTCAAGTGATGTTGCTTCTCGCAACCATGCGCACCTGCATTATCTGCTCACACATTCTTGCCCAAAATAAGTCACAAAGCAATCATATGATAACATGTTCCTATTCGATTGCGACAAAATATACTTGTGTAAGTATTTACTTCCTCTTTAACATCTTTTCTTAATGTGTTAATGTTATGTACTTTGGTTTGCACTTCAATCAATAAGCATGTAAAACCACACAAGTATATCTTGATTTAGGGTTGTTTGTGACAATTCCTAAATAGTGTCCTCATTTTCTCAGTCCCCAAATTAGACAAATATCCCTTCCTGTATTACAGTGCATGCAACACAATGAATGCATTACACATAGTTCTCAAAAGCCTGTGCAGAGAGTTCAGTAATATTTCTTTTAAGCATGCATTACAACATCTCTTAATAAAAAACACATACTTCACAACATACCTGCATGTCGATGAGTCCATTAGGTCCGAGCATTGTAACTTTTGCTCTGATACCATATGTAATGTCCCTCTTAGACCTTGATGCCAATATGTGTGGAAAAATGGTAAAGTTTTTTTCGTTTTCTTTATTACTACGAAGGGGCCCAACATGTTAGTGGAAACTTCACAAGAAATTTCATATCCAATATGTCAAAAACCATGTGCATTGTAAAACAATTATTGGACAGTTATCTTTAATGTATACTCCAACATTATTTACACCCACCAGCATTGCATCATCATAGTGTCCTGAAAATGACTTACTATGCATACAATGGAAAGTTATTATAACAACAACAATTCTTTGACTATCATTTTACAGTAATAACATACATTTCCAAAGCATGATCATATGTACAAAAATAACATGAAGAAAATAAACATTGAGACTCAACACACAGAGACACCAATATTATAGCGAAGATAAACAACATGAAGTGCAAACATGAAAGAGACACCGGAGTATGTGGTTCACCTCATCCCCGAGGCTACATCCACCAAAGCTTGTGTTATATTGATTTATTGAGAGTAGTTCTACAAATTCATGGCACATCCTTTGCCTATAGTTCTACAAATTCATGGCACATCCTTTGCCTAAATTCTCCAGTGAGAAATACCATCCAATTACCCTTTTCTTTGTTGCAAGGTTCCTCCTTGCATACTCTTAAGATACCAAAATTATTCAAGAGCATAGGTATTCTTCAGACAGTTGCTGGTAAATTCTTGTTGTACCCAAAGCTAGTCTGACGCATGTGTATTCTTGATTCAAGTGGGTACAAAAAATCGGGACACATGAGAAAATCTAACAACCACAAGGCAAGTAGTAGGCAATTACATACACATGTTTCTAAACCATTTTAACTTGCAGAATTTATATCAACTAATGCTTTCGCACTCCGATCACAGAAATAAGGGGTTAACTTCCTGATCTGCAATAAATAAGCAAACACAAGGCAACTATGTAAACATATTCATAAATTTATTACTTAACTTGCAGAATTAAACTTCAAGGAATGCTTTCTTACTCTGATCACAAAAATAAGGGGTTAACTTCCTGATCTACCACAATTAAGCAATCAGCAGGCAACTATGTACCCATATAATACGATACTGTATCCTGCATTGATCCATGAAAGGAAAACAAGCAGAGAAGACACCATTGGAGTTAGCTGAAAACATGAGGGCGCAATTCTTCATGATGGTTGCTAAGAATTTACTCCCCCCATTAGAGTAGATAAAAAAAGATTAAATCACCCCACTGTCATCTAACAACCAAATGAATCTACACAACACTTCCTATCTATGGTAGCTGAACATAGCTATACTTCGGAGTTAACACTCAGACCCTCTATCTAGCAAGACGCAAAGCTCCAACCTTATCTAGGAATGCAAAATTCGAGAAAATATTTAGGATCATTCCTATTTATCAACCTACAAAGGTAAAAGGAGAAAGCGAAGGTCGTAGACAAGGAAACTACACACTAATTTGTTAGCCCTGGAAGCATGCATTGCGAGTCCCACACTCCATCGGCGAGGATTTAGTCTCGCTGAGAATTTTTCCGTTCAGTTTGAAGGCGTGGCCCCTTCTGGTGCAACCTCAAATCCAAGCACAGACAAATTGTTTTCTTCTGGGATAGACATAGATCAAAACAAGAGTATCACTATCTCTATGCTATTTTCTTCAGCTCAACCAGAAGTCTAATTTTTCTCCCTCCATGACACTGATCTATGAAACTTTAGGACGTTCGCTAATCCAGGAACTTTACCTCATAAGTGATTCACAGCTCGGAGAGTGTAAGAGATAACCATTAACAAAAACTCTTAGTGATAAAAGTATATAAAACTGAGATTGCATATATGTCAGTGTTTCAGGCCCTTTGTAGTTTTGACGTAGGTGGGGCATACGGAAAGACAACCCAAAGGTTCCACTATCTTCCCAATATGCATAGAGGCTGACCATCTTCTCTTTGTGAACATACAGAGAAATCAACCCCAAAACTTGTATGGATGCCTCAAGGTTTTGACAGCGAGCAAAATTCACCCATTATGCACAGAGGGTGTAAAATATTCCTTTATAAATGAACTCCGGTCACAAGAACTCAATAACGGGGCAATTGTGTAAGTCAAACGCATATAGTATTTTTAATCTAGGCATGATTCGAGACCTTACCCCATATTTAAGTGCAGCTCCTGCCGAGGGTAGAGAGCGAGCAAGGCGTTTGCTACATAGGGAGTTATCCCTCCACCATACCTGATCGGCAAATTTCAAACTGAGTGCTAATTTATTTATCTATGTGCTGCCCTCTTTTCTCCATCCAACCCATTTCAAGTGAAATGCATCCTGCAAACACCAATCATTGGCTCCTTCTCCGTATCTCCAAGACGCGGATGGACAGAAGAGCCCAACTCTAACGGGTGTGTGATTCCGCTGGTTTTTCTACTCATCAATTGCAGCCAGTACCCAAGGCAAAAACCACAATAATTGGCCTCCTCAAGGGTAAACAACTCACCCTCCACAACGAAGAGAACTCTTCCCAGAAAGACAGATTTTTTTTTTAAAACACCATTCCCCCCCTCTTTCTGATGCACGAACCCATATATTAATTAAATAACCCAGAAATAAAAGATTCCAAACACCATCTTAGAGAAAACTATAACTTTTGCACTAAATATGCGAGGCCGTCAATCTTTGCATTAAATATCCCTGCATAGTGCTGAGGAAGATTTGCAGTCAAAATAATAAATTCCAAGCATGCGCCCAACCAAAACAATATTTAGGTTTTCATCTACACTAAATATGTGAGGCCATCAATCCTTGCATTAAATATCCCTGCATAGTGCTCAGGAAGATTTGCGGTCAGAATAATAAATTCCAAGCATGCGCCCAACCAAAACAATATTTAGGTTTTCATCTACACTAAATATGTGAGGCCATCAATCCTTGCATTAAATATCCCTGCATAGTGCTGAGGAAGATTTGCCGTTAAAAATAATAAATTCCAGGCATGCGCTAAACCAAAACAATTTAGGTTTTCATCTTCACTAAATTCGCGAGGACGTAAATCTTTGCAGTAAATCTTCCCTTGATAGTGCTGAGGAAGATTCCCTCTCAAAATAATAAATTCCAGGCATTAATAACAGCCATGCCTCCACTTTTTCAGCCAAGGATTTCACACAATAAATCCAAGGATTTCAGCCACTCCTCCGTA
>LPNX010055223.1:103845-210808 GCA_001517045.1 Pseudotsuga menziesii
TTCTCTATTCCTCATGGATGAATTTACGTTTCATTTCTATTTTTGCGAGTCGTAGTCGCTCTTGGCTCTTCAAGGTGGGAGAGGGATCTTACAAATGGCCATCTATAACCTATCTGGAAAAGCAGATATATGGTGGCAAGATTTGAAAAGAGTCAAGGGGATCAAAGAAAAAGAGGTTAATTGGAGTACTTTTAAAAGGTAGTTCAAGAAGAAATTTCAGTCCGAACAATACTATGAAGAGAGAGCGAAAGAATTCTATGAGTTAAAGTTAGGATCCATGACTATGAAGGACTTAAACAGTAAATTCTTAAGTCTGTTGAGGTATGTACCTTATTTAGTTGATGAGAAACCTAAAGTATAGCGATTTCTCAGCTGTTTGCCCTATCATATCAACGACAGAATCGAGTATGATAACCCAAATACTCTGGAAGAAGATATGAGGAAGGAAAATTTATGTTTTGAATAGAACAAAAAGAAAGAAGGTATAGCCAACTAGAAGACTAAAAAGAACAATAATCAGCCTGAGTTCAAGAAAAAAGAGTTTGTACCCCAGAAGAATTTCAGGAATAATAAGAACAGAAATCACTCTAATGGTAAGAACTTTCAGGGAAATAGAAATGGTGTTCCTAATAATTCCAATAACTTCAAGGGCAAAGAAGCTTCAAACAATCATGGAAATTCTACTAAGAATTTCGAACGAAAGGAGCCTGCTAAGTGCTGGGAGTGCAATGGCCCGCACTATGCTTCGGTCTGCCCAAATCGGAAGAAGCCAAACAGTAATATTCATACTTTGCAGGATGAAATGACTGTTGGATATTTTGCAAGGACTATGCCCAGAATCAATACAGTGTTGGAGAACCACCAAGCTGATTATCAGACTTCCATGGTGGAAGTAGAAGGTATGGTTAACCAAACCCCTGTAACTATTTTAATAGATCCAGGAGCTAGTCTTAGTTATATTTCACCTCAGATAGTGGAAAAGTGTAATTTGACTATTGAAAAGTTTGATAACTCCTGGTTAGTTCAATTAGCCACTGGGGCAAAAAGGAAAGTAATCTGTTACGTGAAAGAATGTGTTTTAGTTATGAATGATTTTAAAACTACTGTTAAGCTAAATGTTCTGCCACTTGGCTTGTATGACTTACTGATTGGTATGGATTGGTTAGAACAACACAAAGCAATTTTAAATTGTTTTGATAAAACCTTTATGTGCGTAAATAATAATGAACCACCAGTAACAATTAAAGGTATTCCTAGGAAAACTGTAATTAGGTAGATTTCTTCCTTAGAACTTAAGAGAGCAGTCAAAAAAGGGTGTAAAGCCTATGATGTAACCATTACAGATGAGGCAAGTGAGTCTGAAAAAGATAAAATGAAAATAGAGGATATTCCTGTATTAAACGAATTTACTGATGTTTTTTCGAAGGAAATTCCAGGATTACCTCCTAGGAGGGAACTGGATTTCACTATTGAGCTAGTACCAGGTGTCGTACCTAGCTCGAAGGATCCGTATCGTATGAATATTTTGGAACTTAATGAATTAAAATCACAGTTAAAAGAGCTAATAGATAAGAAGTACATTTGACCCAGTGTGTCCCCTTGGGGAGCACCAGTCATCTTTGTTAAGAAGAAAGACGGAACTATGCGACTATGCATAGATTACCATCAATTAAACAAGATGACCATTAAAAATAGATATCCATTACCCCGTATAGATGATCTGTTTGATCAGCTACATGGAGCTATGGTGTTCTCTAAGATAGACCTGGGATTAGGATATCATCAGGTAAGAATTAAAGAAGAGGACATCTTCAAGACAGCCTTCAGGACAAGGTATGGACATTACGAATTTGTCGTAATGCCATTTGGGCTTACTAATGCCCCAGCTGTCTTTATGTGTCTGATGAATAATATAATGCATAAATACTTAGATAAATTTGTCATCGTGTTTATCGATGACATTTTAATTTATTCTAAAAATGAAGCAGAACATAAAGAACACTTACAAATAGTTTTACAAGAAGTGCGAGAGCAACATCTTTTTGCAAAATTCAGTAAGTGTGATTTCTTTAAGGATGAAATCCAATACTTAGGTCATGTAGTGACTAAGGAAGGGATTTCAGTTGATCCTGAAAAGATTCGGGTAATCGAAGATTGGCCAGTTCCAAAGGACGTAACGGATGTTAGGTCATTCATGGGAATCACAGGTTATTACCAGAGATTTATTGAAGGCTTTTCAAAGATAGCTAATCAAATCACTTCCTTGCAAAAGAAAGGCAAGAAATTTGATTGGAACTTAAAATGTGAAGAAAGTTTTAAGAAACTAAAATTCTTATTAACAACTGCACCTATTGTAAGAATAGCAGATCCTAATAAGGATTTCGTGGTTTGCACCGATGCTTGTAATGATGGTTTAGGCGGTGTGCTGACTCAAGATGGGTATGTCATTTCCTATGAGTCTAGGAAGTTAAATATCCATGAAAATAGCTATGCAACTTATGATTTAGAGCTTGTTGTTGTTATACATGCTTTAAAAATGTGGTGAAATCACTTAATAGGCAAAAAGTTTATTTTAATGACTGATAATAAAGGTCTGAAATACCTTTTAGATCAGCCCAACTTAAATGCAAGACAAGCAAGGTGGTTAGCCTTCTTAAGTGAATACGATTTTGAAATCCAACACATAAAAGGAAAATAAAATAAGGTGGCTGATGCTTTAAGCATAAACGCAAATATGAATTTTATAGCAGCGATCAGTACTTATGTTTCTGATTTAAATGAACAGCTGATAGAAGGGATAAAACAGGATGAAACTTATCAAAAATTACAAGTTACAACTAAAGATGAACCTATAGAAAGTTTAATAAAAGGTTATAGTCTAAATAAAGATGGATTTTTATTGTTTAAAGACAAACTGCATGTACCTAATGTGCCTAAGGTTAAATTGTTGATTCTGGATGAAGTTAATAAAACACCTTACTCAGGACATCCAGGTTACCAAAAGACTGTCACCATGTTAAGAAAAGAATATTTATGGCCCAGTATGAAATCTGAAGTAGCTGAATACATAGCTAGATGTTTGGATTGTCAAAAAGTGAAGACTAAACACCAACAACCAGCTAGTTTACTACAACCTTTTCCTATTCCTAGTTGGAAATGGGACGTAATCAGCTTGGATTTCATTACTGGATTGCCTAGAAATCAGAATTAGAATGATTCAATCATGGTGGTGGTTGACAAGTTAAGTAAAGCAGCACATTTCATTCCTATCAAGACTACCTACAAGGCTGCCAATATAGCTGATATATTTTTAAAGCAGATTTTTAGGTTACATGGAGTACCTAAAGTTATTATTTCAGACAGGGATCCTAAATTCACAGGGAATTTCTGGAGGTCCTTGTTTAAAGGATTAAACGCAACCTTGAATTTCAGCACCTCTTTCCATCCGCAGACAGACGGACAAACTGAAAGAGTGAATTAGGGGTTGGAATATCTGTTAAGAATGTATGTTAAGGATCAGCCAGGTAAGTGGGAGGACTACTTGCATTTAGCAGAATTTGCATACAATAATAATTATCAGTCGTCAGCTAAGTTCAGCCCATTTGAAATTCTGTATGGGAGTAAATGCAACACTCCTATCTCGTGGAATAATCCAGTAGATATATTGGTGTTAGGACCTGAATTATTAAAGGAAATGGAACAGATTGTGAAACAAGTGCAGGAAAACTTAAAGGTGGCACGTGATCGACAAAATATCCAAGCAGATTTGAAAACAACTCCTAAAGAGTTCCAGGTGGGTGAGCATGTGTTTATAAAGGTAATACCAAAGAAGAGCTCCCTAAGACTAGGGAGTTGTGCAAAGTTAGCACCACGTTACTATGGTCCATTTGAAATTTTATCTAGAATTGGTCAAGTTGCATATCAGGTAGCGTTACCACCTAATTTGAAAGTGCATAATGTTTTCAATATTTCTGTTCTGAAAAAGTATGTTCATGATGCTACTCATGTAATTGATTGGAATGTTGTATAGGTGGAAGCAGAAGGAGAAGTTCTGGTGGAATCGGACTGTATCCTCGAGAGGAGGGAAATTACTCTGCGGAACCGTGTCATTGGACACGTGAAGGTGCAATGGAAGCACCTTAGTCCTGAAGAGGCTACTTGGGAACTAGAAAGTAAGATGCGAGAGGCATACCCGAATCTATTCCAGGAAGTTGCAGAGGATGAAGAATAAGTAACATCGAAGACAATGTTACATTTTAAGGGGGTGAGTATGTCACATATCCCAATTTTGTAAAATAATGTAAATTGTTTTATTATATTCCTGAGACATTATGTTAAAATAAATGCTAAGTAGGAACTGATGACTCAGCAGAGTCAACAGAAATGGGATGTAAATTCAGAATATTTTATTATTAATAAATAAATTATGGAGACAACAGCATGGGAGAGCTGTTAAAAAGAGGTTACTAGTCAAACTGGTGGATGGAACTAGGTGGAGGGAAAAAGACAAGTGGCAGCATCCTCAGACACTTCCTAAGTTGCAAGTGGCAACTTCCCTATAATTGGGGTCATGATCCCCTAAGAAAGTGGGATCAGAGCAGGTGGCTCATTAAATAACAACTAACCCAAAAAGACCTAGGCAATCTTTTAAAAGTACTCAATGAAGAGAGCTGAGGCTGCTCAGATATTTTTTAGGAGAGAATTCATTCAGGTGAATGTTATTTAGGAAATTCATTGAGAAAACAGGGAAAAAAAGTAAGGAAGTTGTTCTGAGAGAATTGCTACAGTAACTTGATTATTATAGCTTGTTAGCTCGGAGAACTTATTGTTAAGTTCTGGAGTAATACTGAGTTTGAAGACTAATATCTAACTTTGCTGCACCTATTTCTAGCCAGGGAGACTAGAGCAAGATTGGGGGTCCTTGGGAGTCGATGTTTGAGCTCTCTCCAGGATTTGGTAGTGAGGAACGACCTCCCATTGCTGTTGTTGTCCACAGTCTCAACAGGTTCTGTCACTTAACTATTTTTGGTTTTAATAAATGTGAATGAATGAATGTTATTCTTATATTATATGACAGAAGAATTAGCTGGTTTAGTAATATAGATTTTTTAGATTATCAGTAATTGAATTTGTGAATGAAAAATAATGACCCACTGTGTTTTTCCACATTTGGGTTTTACCAGATAGTACTCTAGCGCAGGGGCAAAAATTATAAAAAGATAGTATGATGAGATAGTACAATAGTAGATTGAATTCTTCACTTATCATCAAAAGACATTATTTGTTTTACTAACAGATTGTTCATGAACATAGATGAAAACTATTATTTTGTATAGTATACCTTTCTTAGTAATCTGATCATTGTAAGTAACAGATAAAAGAATGTAACATCTGCGCTAAAGAAAAGATAGACTAAGAGTAAGTACTGTGTAAACCTTATAATTGTTTATCTTCCAATTTAAAAGAATCTAACTTCTTTATGCTGAAAAGACAATACTGATAGCAGGAGTAATTACCTATTGGTTAGATTTTACAGTTAAAAACCTAGTTGTGTTGGTCAGTATTTATGGTGAAGGATGCAGTTATTAATTTATTAACTCTTCTTTTATTTCAACTAAGTTCAAACAGATTTCTAAACTGTTATTCTATTTCATATATGGTAAATGAATGTTATTATATACACGGGAATTTATAAATATTTATATGAGATAAAGCTTAAATATTATATGAGTATTATGTAAAGATACACAGGTATCATAACTAAATAGATAGACCAAACCAAACATTGGATAATAAAATTAAATAATAATCATAGAAACATTGGTACTCACAAAAGAAGTAATATCTTTATTGTATTAATAATAATGAAATTATATTACAAACAATATAAGAGCATTACTAACGTAATACTGAAAGTATTATTTTATTATTACAATGGCAAACTTGGATTATTTATACTCTATGTTTAAATAAATAAAGACTATGTAAAAATACACTATTTATACTCTGCGTATTATAAAGCAAATAAATAATACTTAAGGACATTAATAAAATACATTAAGAGCATAACAGACTTACATAAATTTGAAAGGTATGCACTATGCATTAAAGATTACAGTTTCTAATAAATAGAAGTCATGGTTTAAAGCCAGTACAGAACCCTCAACAACAAATTATTTAACAATAAGTTGGAGAATACTTAAACCACAAATTCTTTATAAACAGGGAATAAACTAGTATTACTGTAAAACCTAAGCAGAACTAATATCAACAACAATAAGTATACAGGAAGAATAACATGGTTATTATAATCAAGTGCTATTAATATCCTATTATTTACTGTTTATAAAATGCTGTAATATATCATCTATTCCCATTGGTAGAATTTCTGAGTATAACAACCTGTAAGTTTAATAATACAAACAAATAACTTTTAAATGTCATTTAGAACCTCAAGATTATTATAATCTGTCAAGTATAACTCTTATGACATTTTTTTATAAAAATCAATAACCCTGTATATTATTAAAATACAAAAGTATATCTTTAACAGAACATTTTTCAAGTTCATGTTAATATTCTTTACGGCCAAGCCCCAAATATCATTAGTATAATGCAAGTAAACAAGAAAATAAATAAATCTCAGTAAGGTGCTGTAAGCACAAGGTAACTGAAAAGGACTGTTATAAACTTATGTATTAAGTTAGGGTTTTAACCCTGTAGGTACAAAAATAAAACCAACAGATTTTAAAGTCGAGGGTTTCAAACCCCGTTGTTTTTCAAGATATCCATTAACTGAAATTTTACATAGTCAATCCAAGAAGAAAGTCTGAAAGACTTATGAGGTCATGACTTCTCCAAGATTTTAACAACTAGTCTAATTTATAGTTACGGCCTAAACAAGAGCAACCTTACGCAGCTCACAAGCCTCGTTAACAACTAGAAAAAAACAACAAAAGAAAGTAACAAGCAAAATGAAACCCCAAGGGTGACAAACTTCACAACGCAATCATTCTGTTCCAGTTGGACCAAACAAATAGTAATGGCCATGGTTAAAAACCAGGCTTACCGTTAACCCTGAACCGCTGTTGCATTCTCATACAGCCAACCGAAGGAAAGGGTCGACCTGTAACAAGAGGTATCCATTAAAAACTGTTAGAAACGACCTAATGTATAGTAAAACTAAATTAATGAATAAAAAGTAAGGAATCATAGTCCTCTTACCAGAATGTTGAGTAAGCGTGGCCACCATCTAACTGCAAAGCACCCACGAAACCTTCTGCAGAAAAGGGAGAAAAGGGTTAACTGCGCAGTACACCTCCAGCACTGCCTCAAGGAATACCTCAACACTCACGAAGGAGGAAGAAATGGCAGTCGAGGGTTTGAAAAAAGAAACAGCGAGGGAGAATAACCCTAAATATGCTCAACATTCTGCATAAAAACCTTTTCAGTGTCACAATAACATAGGCAGTCGACAAAACTTCAAGAAAGAACCATGATGGTGAAGCTGTCACACAGAAACAACAACGTTTCCATGAGGAAAAATCGCAGCAGAGCAGAAGCTACCCGAAGGCGAGGGAAGAATGACAAAGTTAGGGTTTGACTGCACCTTTTAACAATCAAATGCATGGACCAGGGAGTGCCACGTTGTTATGTATATTTTTATGCGTTTTGGGTAACGTTTGCATAGTTCATATTTCCGCAAATAATTCCCAATCATTTATTTGTTATTCCATAGTTCACTCATCACGATTGGCACGTAGCTTGAACCTGCATCGTTTTGTCACAACAAAGTCTTGTTAATAATCATTAAGGGCATGGGAATCCATATGACCCTTATGATGGTGTTCATAATATATATATTGCAAATTATAATCTCGCCTTTGTATTATAACATATACCTTTGTATATTTCCTTTCTATATTACAAAGCTTTCTTCAAACAATTATATTCATGAAAATGAAAAAGATTGTAAGATGACAAGGGTTGTATAGGGTATAAATTAAGAGATAAGGAATAGTGGTATTATCTCAATACAAGTATCTAGCTTGATACCCTAGTAATTAAACAACCCAAGTAGAATATTATTTATCTAAGTATATTTATTCATTTATGCAAAGAAGTTAAGAAAGCCATCATGGTAAAAGAGAATGGAAGGTAAACTTAAGGTAATCTTTAGACTTTTTCAGTAAAGAAATTTACTATAACTCAGTTTATTATAGAATTGGCTATGGTTTCTTAAGCCAATCTATTAATAATTCTAGAATGTTATTAAGTTATGAAAAATAATTTTCTTGGTTTACATAACCCAACCATGATAACTAATGTCTATATTTATAATGGTTACTTACTTTAAATGATGTAGTATAGATTTAACAGGTTTGTATAGAAATCTATTAGATCTCTAAAAATAAAAATAAAAAGTTCTATTGAGATTGAATACCATTACTGACTAAAAATAAGTGATTTTTCTCCAAACAATTATAGTATAGAGAAATTTGAAACCCTCTGTTACTAGTTTCTTTTATTTGACTGCAATTTTCTTAGAGATTGTACTTACCTCAAAACTAGAGAGAATAAAAGTAAGAATGGGATACTTAAGCTCTTTAACATTGTAAAGTATGTTTTCCATACATGACATAGTTTATTTAGATTGATAACTAAACATAGATCTTGAACTTACTTTTCTACCGGTAACAACATGAATTCCAGTATTTCATCATACAGTTGAAAACTATGATAGACGTGAAACTTTTCTTAAAACTTTTGAGGAATATAGTACATTGTGACATAAAAGTAAACAATTGAAATCATTACTGTCAGAACTAACTTCTATCCCTCAAGAAGTAAAAGAATAGAAACAGTGAAATAATTATACCTTGAATGCTAAAATTTTGTTCAAGTATCTATTTCTTACTGAGTTCACTGTTGCAAAAATTATTTAATCAAATGCTTAAAAAAAAACTTATTAAGCAGCACCCAAGTTTCTTACCTGTAGTCTGTAAAAGGAGGAAGAACTCTATGCATTAGCTCGGAAGCTAAGTAAGCGAGTTTTTACATGACAATCTCTTTGTTCGGTCTCAAAAAGAACAAAATCAGTAAACTGAAAAGAATGGTTCTACTGCTAGAACGTAACCAACAAATAATTAATTTCAATAATAGATAACTAATCAAATAGTTAGTGACTGCTTTTATTGAAAATTATATGTATTTAAAAATTTTATTTTTTTTTGAAATTTTGGGGTTTTGAAATTCAAGTTTAGGTAGAGGTTATTTTGATATCAATTCAAAGGTAATTTATGTATCAAGGGTTAGAACCTGTAAGATTGGACTGATGTTTTTGTGAGAACCTTTTCGAAATAAATTACAGAGCTGAATGCTAGTTGATTTTCAAAGATTCATGTGTTGTTTATGTTAAAGTATGTGCTCTCTTTTCTTGTGAATGTTTTCCAAGTGTTTACCTTCCATTCTATTTTCTTTCTTATCTGAACGCAATGTTTAATATTTTCATAATTCATACATGTATGCTCTCGCTATTGTTTCAGATATTCACAAACATTTCTTCTAAAGTTGATATGGAATTCATTCTGTGATGCTCTATATTAATGGACTGTTCATGTTTCTTTCCTATCGCCTAAAAATCAATGAATGACTGTAGATGAATAATTATCTTACCTTTGTTGAGATTCTATGTAGGCAGCTTTATATTATCTTTATCTGTTTTGACTCCATATCCTAATGGTTATAGGTTTTGTTTCAACCATATTCATAACTTAAATTGTTGACTCCAATATCTGGCCTTGTCTAATTTGTATTTGAGAGATCCCTGTGTCGATACAAAAGCCGGTTTCTTTCTAAAAGTGGTTTTTGATGTTACCTTGATATTACCTTTCACAACCTTAGGTATATTTTGAGTGATAACAGATAAGACATATCTTTAGATCCCAACTATTCATCTTTTTCTTCATTCTAAAATTTCTCCATCAGTATCTGGTTCAGCTCTTCTTGAGCTCTCATAATTCTTTTATTTTCTTTTTTAATTGTTTCCATCTCACTTCTTAATTCTTTAACAGTTTGTAATAATTTTGAAGAATTGTTAGTTTTTCCTTCCTAAACTAGTTCTCTTCTAGAATTACCCTGTTCATTAAACGAGGAACTGCCATATGCATATTCCTCGAGTCTTTCCATACCTGCAGTTTAGCTCCAAAAAAAATTCTGGAAATAACATTTCAAAAAGAAAAATAATAATCAGTATGCATGTATTTAATTTACTATTTGTCTATTTAGGTTAAGCCACATTTATGCCTAGTGTCTAAACGTGTGCTGTGCTACCACATGTAACACTCCAAAAATTTGTCACTTTTGAGGGACATCTAACTGTTAACAGTTAACATAATAAGGTTTAAACTAGGACTAAATTTTCAATTAAATTTTGGATCTGCATACTTAAATATTTGCTTTCATAAATCATTATTAAAGTTTTGATTTGGAAGGTTATGATTTGGAACTACATGAACTAAAACATTATGTTTAATTTACTAAGTGCTAAGTTTTGTTTTACTATTTGTGATTATGAAAGAACTTCAGTTAAGCTCCATGCTTAATTATCTTTTTAGATAATGTAATGAAGCGATGCTTCTTTTACAGGTATTTTACATGTAAGACGTTTTATAACCAATTTCCAGATCGAGATTATTATCTCAACTAGCATAAAATTAAATGCTAGTATATTTGTTTATTTTACAGCTTTGATCAAAATAAATGAGGTATCATTGAACTTTATATTTACGTTTTATTTAATTTCTTGTAAGCATAAGTAATTGGAAATCTGAACATAAATCCATATTTTTTCTACCTAACTTCGACAGTAATTGGTAGATCAAACTTTCATCCATTATTTTCAGTTTAGGTCTTGTGTACAATTCTAGCGAAAGATAAAATTGTACACCAGGTCATTTGATGCCTTATTGTTTGTTACGAGTGATAGTTCATATGTATTTGTAACAAAGAAATACAAATGTTAAGAAATCTAGGAAAACCTAAATCTAGGTATAGTCGTAAGGCATAATGATTTATATTCATACAAGGAACTCAAAATTTAGTGTAGAAGACAGTCTATTAATTGTTTAAGTACTTACTAGGTAAAAATGCAATAATAAGAACATTATATCATTAATTAATAGTATTATTCATTGTGTAAAGAACGAAAAGATCATTCCTACAAAACCTATCCAACCTAACCTTCCATAATATTTGCCTCACAAGGAGATATGAAAATCATTATTATCCTATAACAAAACTAAGTTCTAATAATTATACTAGGAATCAAGGTGAGAATCTTTCTATATTTGCAAGTTTACACACATAATTGTTTGTAACCAATTTATTATCATAGGTTTTCTTTAGGGTCTTTTACAAGTCCTATAGTTTATCATAAGGTGTTATTTATGATGTTAACAAGGTTAAATAATTTCCTTGCATAAGCTATTACCTAATTACATGGTTTATAAAACATAAATGCAAACCCTAGTTTAAGCAAAGATTACCTCCAATATCATTTTCCTTTAAGATTATAACATGCATATTATAATATGAGATATTACTCTATTGTTGAAAGGGTTATAACCAGGTTTTTATGGAAATGCTCATTACTTGTAGGCTACTCCAAGACTCTCTCAATGTTATAGAGTTACACCCACCATTCCAAAATGTATTAAAATCCACGTGGTTGATGCTTATTGGTTAGGCTTGGTTGACTTTGGAGGTTCACTATATAACTCTCCTAAACCCTCAAAATTTTCCTTCTACCTATATTTTTCCCATGATGGAGAGGAAGTCGTAGGATTATGGCCTCATGGCTTCACCGTTGTTTTTTTCTACTGCAAGTGAGAGCGTCCATTGTTGTGGATTACCTTTACCTGTGAGAATCCTTATCACCTTTTCTATTCTCTACGTATGAGAGTCTTTGTTGAAATTCCTTATCTGTGTATGTGTGTGGTATTCATTTCCATTACTTGGCCTTTGCATGGGAATTCCTTCAGAATTTGTGCATTGGTGGACTTTGTCTGAGTTAAATAGTGTGCTTTTCAGTTTTTGAGTTCACCGTGGTTTTGGCTTTGGGATTGTACATTTCTCGCTGGGGTTTTCTTGATAGTAGTTATCCTTGTGGCTTGATGTACCACTTCTCTTGGATAGGATTTGTTCATGTTATCATTACGGGGTTGAGATTAACTCTTCAGGTAAGAAGTAAATTGTTTTAAAGAAAATTATAACTCTTCTGTACTGTTCACAGATTTATTACGTGGGTTACTTTTATGAGTTTAACATTAAATGGGTTTGACTTGTGCAGGATTTTGAATTGGATGTTGTATGCTCGAAGAAACCTTAAAAAATCCATGCAAGGAATCCATTCTTTGTGTCCACCATAGTAAGCCTCAGTCTTGCCTGAGGTTTCTCCTACAATGGTTTTATGGGGTTTGGTTATTACAATATCGTTGAGATGTGACTTCAGTTTTTTTGCTTAACAAATAATTTGTTTGTTTTAGAAAGTCCATGTGGCTAAGACTATAATGTTTGATGGAAATATTTTGAATCCCTTGCAACTGTAGCTTGATGAAATCCTTTGAGGCCTTCATAGTCGTAACTTGATTTATACGGATTATAATTTGGACATGTTTTAAAGTCGTGACCTCTATGAAAATTGTAAAGGTGTTTTAGATAGGGTTTTTAAATATATTTATATTATGCTTAGACTTTACAGAATTACTATGTTGGCTATTCCTGTTTTCGGCCATGAATTAAGGCTTCTATGAGGTCAATGGCAGACTGTTGGGTTTCTTGTAATGTCTAAAAATTTCAATTTTTGACTTAACTTAATAGAAATATTTTTTTACTGCTATGATACTTGTTTTGATTAATAATTAGTTAAAGAGCCTCAAGAAGTTTCATTATGGTTTAAATTCGAAATTTTTCGATTTCGGTTTAACAGAAAGAGAAGTTCAAAATGTTGGTTTTAAAAATAGAGTTTAAACTTTTCTATGTTAGTAAACACATTTATTCAGAAAGTAATGAAAAGTAGGTTTGATTAATACAATGTTTTACTCTGTTCCTCGGTTGGTATGTTTAAAGGGTCTTTACTTAAATTGTCTTAGTTTATATTTGTTAACAATTTGAATGTCGTTTCGATGAAGAGTTTATTTAAAACTATGCTTACAAAAATAGATAAATGTGTTTTCATAAATTAAGAACTTATGTGTTAACTATTTATGAGTAAGAACTGTATTAAACCCTCTTCTAGAAAAAGAGAGGAGAATGAAGGTGGTAATTGATAGTTTCTCCAAATTAGGGTTTTTATAAAATCTTAATTACTTTTCAATATTTATAGAGTTTAATATTAATTGTAATGTGTTTAAAGTTTGGTTCTTACTTAGATTACTAATAAAATTATCTAAGCAATTTCTACCCTCATTTTACTGTTTTCATTGAGATAGTTTTGTTTATTTTTATTATAATGTATTATGTCTAAGAAATTTTTTGAAAAAAGAAATTCCTTCTCATTAACCCTATATATATAAAAAATATTTATAGAAGGTATATAAGCCCATTCCTACATACTTCATTCGATTATCTATCAGAATTTAATCTATCCTACTATACTAGAGTACTACCTTCTTGAAGGTGTGGAAAAATACAATTAGCTATTTTATCCATTAGTAAAATTCAAAGTTACTCAAATCAATTTTGCTAGGGTTGCGTGCTGATAGAGACATATTTGGACAATACCTTCCCAAGTTTCCATATTCATGACATTGCATACATATAAAAGGGAGTCGTTCATAATCGATGGGTTGGATTCATTCGTCATCTTCCCAGTTTAGGTTGAATTCCTTCGAGAGTTCGTTGGAAAAATCCAAATACACACAAAAGTGAGCATAGGAGGTATATCTATGGACCCTGGTTTGTTCAACTACCTTTATGAATTTCCCTAAGTTATTCCCTACATGCTTTAGAGTATCCAGATCCCAACATTTGCTCAATAGTGAGAAAAGACAGATCCATACTGGTGCAACCGTCATTTATTTAGTTTATGGTTTAAATTGCTCTTTCCATGAACATAGGTTTAACCTAGCTGAAAAGAAAAAATATCGATCCCCCTCCAGGATTCGATCTTGGTATTCTTGATTGAAAAAAATGATATTGAAAAAACCCTTGGATCCAAGATGTAGTTCGTAGTTTCCTCTAGGGTTCCACACACTCGCTATATAATGAATCAGATCTCTCTCCTTGGGCCAAATCCCCACAAATTTCCCTATGAGGGATTTCTCCTTCCAAAGCTCAATATTTCCTCTCACCTTCTCAAATTTAATCTGAACTGCAGGGATAGACTGGGCCCTCAATAGACATTTGGCTGGGACTTATCTTTTACCCTTTCCATCTCCATCCCCTGCCTCGCCTCCTTTTCTATATTCACCCCTCTTTATATCTGGACCTCGCGGATTTGGGTCTTCCATGCTCCACATCTAGGGTACATGGAGACCCCCCTGCCTTGCTTCCTGCACATTGGTCAGTGCAACCGCAATTGTCTTTATCTCGCCTGGTTATTCCACCAATCAAACCCTAGCCACAGACCTCCTTCGATCCTCCATGTATCAAGAAAGGCTCCATTTATTATTATTATTATTATTATTATTATTATTATTATTATTATTACTTAGAGATAATTAAATAGTATAACACCTACAAAATTCGAAATAGGAACTAGTTAAAAGTGCCTAAGTTAAATATTAAAAGTTCCTAAATTAAATAAAAGGGTTAAATAAAAAAATTAGAGGATTCTTGATTTAACTTCTTCTTTGACTTAAAAGTATTCCTATAAATACCCAAGCCAAAGAGAGGCTTGGGGATATCCTCCATCTTTTGGAATCATTATTCTACCTGATTATTCTCAAGAGAGTTCTTGGAGAGCATTTTCCTAAGAGGACAAAAGAGAAATCATTTAGACCTAATACCAGAGTTAGGGAAGACAACTCTAATAACGGGAATTCCATTGTCATTTACGACATGACTCCAAGGGCCAAACCACATTGTTAACAAATCCACATAAATAACTCAAACAAAGACTTGTGAATTCACACAGAGTCAAACTAATTCCACGATTAAAAATCATAACCACTATATGAACAGTATGCAAATTATATATATATATATATATATAATCATTATAATAAATATACACAGTTGTGCATCCAAAACCTTGCACCATTGCAAGCAATGGTGCTGCCGCCATTACTAAAAGACCCTAAATATATTTACAATTCACATAGCGTGTAAATAATCACCAAGGCTAACGTTACTACACAGATTATCCATTTGAAAAAAATGAATACTTTAGTCTCGAACCAAAGGCGCTAATACCCCAACCAAAAATCCCGCAAGTTTTTTAATGCATCTATTATAATTTACATTTTAAATTTCCAGATAGTCCCTTTCCTTTTTGCAACCATTAAAACCAGAGATAAACCTTTAACCTACGATGAGCTTCAATCTCTATCACAAACAACCACGCATGGAAAGGAATAAGTTTTAAACTTGTTTAAAATAGGGCTTACCCAAATGGGTATGGTTTTGACCTTAGGTTGACCCATGACCCACGACCCATGTTTCCCAAACCTTGAAACCTACAAAAAAAACTAAGATAGTATGAGGAGTATGCTTTGAACACCAAACTGAACAAAAAAACAATGTTGTTAAAACAAAATGGGAAAGAAGCCTTCCATTACATCCAACCTCCAAATATTTATGCCACCACACATAGCAAAGGTAGGGCTCATGCAACAATGGTGCAAATGACCCAAACCATCGCAAGAGCCTAAGCCCTAATCTTGAGGCCCACACATCCCAAATTTCATTAATGTCTCCACCCTGGCCTCCAATAATGTAAATCAAAACCCATAGTATATAGTTTATACTGCCTTTTAATGATGACCCATGTTTAATCAATTTGCCATACAACATGTGTATCGAATACATAGGATATAGCCATAGCCCATGGCATATGAAATATGCCATGGAGGGATATTGTTAAGGTTTTAAACTTATACACCAAGACTATTCTAAAACATGAAACAAGTTATAAAGTGTTAATATCATGTGTACCATGTAAATAACAAGTGCAACGGTAATTAAATCATTGCCGTATAGTCCATAAAAATAATAATAGTAACCCATGCAACATAGGATAGTGAAACATCCATCCTGGTGTAAATATCAACTAACAACCATCATAGTAGTCACTAGGATATGACTGTAAGTCTACCATCATCCAAGTTGAGCACTAGTGACGAACGGGTAGTATGTCTTGTTTGCTTTTTATAACCAGTTTCTATCGCCCATTGCACCAGCACACGAGAAGGAAAAAAGTCCATTAGTTCATCAAGAAATAAGAAATCCCCATAGTGACAAGTAAGAAATAGTTACATTCCAGGTGTTTACAAGGGAAACAAGTCCCGCCACTCCACCCCTTAACAGTAAAATTTAATTCATAATTGTTCAGAAAACATTAATCAAACTTTATAACCAATGAGTACGTAATCAAAACAACACATATCTATAAATGCGTAACCATAGAACAAGATTGTAAACAACATCACGACAACATAGTATTACATTAATAACCACATCAGTAAATATGAGAGCAGAAAGGAAGAACAGGTTACGAAAAAACCGCACAGTAAACAAAGAATGACATATTGCGCATAAGTATAGATAATGTCCAGTTCAGGAGGTGAATGACTAGCCTAATAATTTTTTTTTCCAAATTTTGGGGACAATACAAGTGGTATCATGGCCCAGTTTCAATACTAAGAGACCAAATGGGTGTAACAGACATTCATTGCAAGGAAAATAAAGTATTATTTTAAATGGTGTTAACTAATAGAAAATTTTTCTTGGTATTAAAAGTTTGCAATTCCAGGATTTTAAAAGAACATTTCAGATCATGAAGACTAATGAAGATAACAACCGGAAAGGGAAGTTGAATACCCCCACCGAGGAAGCCGAACTAGTGGTGGAACTAAATTCTAATATAATGAAAAGCATACAAAGTCGCCAAGTAGGCTTGCATAGTTTTAGAGATGATAATCTGAATGAAAGAAATGAACAACAAGCAATTAATGAAGAATTACTGCAAAACATGACAGGGGGATGCTCGTAGGGAAAACCCACTCATTCCACAAAAAAGTTCAAGAAATAATTTTATCATAAACGGGCCAGCATCCCAAGAGAAGAAGGAAAACAAGAGCATGCCCTTGACCCTCCAAAAGGAGATTATCACAAACTTTCTAGTGATGATGCTCTTTCTCCATGCAAAAAGAAACTGAAAATTGATGACAATATCTAGGGAGAGTTCTGAAAAATAAAATCCCCAACCTACGAAGGAGATATGAACATCGGAGAAAAATATGAATAATGCCTATTGGGTATGAGCAAATATTTTCGAGTTCATAACTACTCTAGCAAAATGAAGGCTCGTTTGGCCATTTACAATTTAAATGAAAAGTAACTAGATGGTTGAGAGACTTGAATCATACCAAGAAAGATGAGTTAATAGAAATACAATGGAGTAAGTTTCACAATATATTCCAAGAGAAATACACGGCGAAAAGGTTCTTCGATAGAAAAGTGAAAGATTTTCACGAGTTATGTATGGGATGCATGAATATGGATTCTTTTATTAACATATTTTTGGATCCTATTGCAATATGTACCATACATCAAGGAAGAGAAAGTAAAAATACAATATTTTGTAGGATGTATTTCTCCCCACTTCTTGGAGAGGATTGAATTTGGCATGCCTAAAACTTTTGACACCACCTTACAAAAAGCTAGGATTTGTTATGAGCATGGAAACACTACTACATTTCGATCCAAAATCCGACGGCGCATGGATTTCTCTTTTTAAACTTACAAAAAATCACAAGGATACATTTATTTTTGTAAATGTGGCCACAAGAGTTGGTGAAGCGACGGCTATTCTCATAACCGTCGGTGAAGAGACGGCTATTCTCATAACTGTCGATGAAGTGACGGCTATTCTTAAAACCATGATAAAGAAAACAATTAAATATTTAAAATCATCGTATAGTTATTTATTTTTATTTAATAAAAATGAGGCAATACAGACTTAACACGGATCTCTGAAAAGTGACCAAGGGAATATAGATGCCATCGGATTTCATCTGCTACCTTTCATCATTGTTATTTTTGTAGATTTACCATCGACTGTGAACTAGATATTCGTCGCATCAAGTTTTACATGCAAGCGTTCGAACTACGACGAATCATTTGAAGGCTTGAAGGACGCGTTGTTTTTCGAACTTGACACGATCTGCTACACAAGGTCTGCCAACATTTATGCTTCTTGTTGCTTTTAGAATTGATCAGTGAGTTTGTGATTTTTCTAAAGTTGTGTATGGATGAACGCATAGTATTTTCTTCTGTTGTTTTTTATGTTTGGTTAACTGAGCTGCAAGAAAATCTAGGTCATGCTTTACATACTTCCTTTGTTGAGATAAATTAAAGAGAAAGTTGAGGATAACCTACAATTATATAATAGTTTCTGGGTTTTATTGGATTTTGGAGTTTTCAATCTGGATGTAATTTTTATGGGATGGCATTGCTCCATGGAACTCTGTAGATTGGGTTTTATGTGATTTAATGAAATTCATTAGCTCCGAACTCAGTAGATGGGGTTTCATGTGATTTACTAAAATTAAGTTGCAACACTTATCTGTTGAGTTGATTGAGAACTCTGCTCCAAATATGAAGGTCCCATCGTGTTGGGGTGAGAATTGATTAAGGAGTTCTTGTGGTATCTAAATCGTTCCACCAGGTTGTTTGAGGTTCCATTTTTTTCTGTGTGCTTTTTCGGTCTCTTGATTTGAGATTGTTGTCTTTGTAATGCTTGTATTGTTTATGTGTGCTTTTTGGGTCTCCTCCCTTCGAGATTGTTGTCTGTGTAATGTTTCTATTTTTTTTGTCTGTGCTACTAAAACTCAAAGTGGCATATATCTTTTTGAGGATTTCCTTCCATGTTAATATTGCTATCTATGCCCTCTGTGCCACATGGTATTGGGTTATGTGGGTAGGTGCATTTTCATGATCTGCGGCCTAACAGGGGTGGGATACATGCCCACAGAATGGTAAAAACATTAGATAACACCCTACCAATTCAGTCTATCTTCATTTTACATTAGTGAGCATTACGTTTCTTCTATGTCAAGATGGCATGTTTAACAGAGCAAGATGTTCGTGGGCAATGATGAGGCATTTAGGAGATGATGAGATATTCCATGATGAAGAAAAATTGTAAGTAGTTGATGTGGGTCTCCCAAGACACAGTGAGAATATAGGTGCATAATAAGCATGGAGTTAAGTTTGAGCCCTGACATTTTCCAGCTCAAGATCAAATCAGTTGTATTCAGATAATTATAAGGTGTTCATGAGCTAGTGTTCTGTGTTGTGCCAAAATGATAGCAGCATACCCCTGATAAAGCATCAAGCTATTCTATGAGCAATATTTGCGGCAAAAAAGTCTCACATTTAGTAAATCCGAAGACCTGATTATTACAGTTAATTCATATACTTAACAATTTATATGCCACCTTTGGATGTTTGAGTATCTCCATGCTGGCAGTTTTATTTTCCTCCTATGATGTTCTTGTCAGTGAGTCATCCTTTAGCCAGACCAAATTTTATGCCAATCTTAAAAGCTTGCAAGAAAACCCTATTTGAATTGGATGAGAGAGGAACATGAATGCAATCAGTAACCTTGTAGAGTAGTTATGTGAAAAGTTTCCATGTTTTTAATCTATCAAAAATAGTTGGGGCATCAAGATGGAAAACTTGTTAGTTGCACAGAAGAGCAGCTGTTCATATGAAAATTTAAAATTATCTTTTCATAGGAATTTTTATCTTAGTTGATTTAGCTTTGGTCTTTGTTTATTCAAGGATGTAGCAAAGAAAAATTATTTTCTAGGAGAAATTGATGCTCTTCAAAAACAAGGTGTATTGTATCTAGAGACCGAATCCTGAAGATTGGTCTAGTAGTCAGTCTGACCACTGCTCGTTGAGATCTCCGGTTGTTGATAATAGGGATGATGCTTGTAGAATTAAGTTCACTTGAAAGGCATTTGAATAACAATTGTTCACATGAAAATTTAAACTTATGCTTTCGTAAAAAAATTCATCTCAGTTGTTTTAGCTTTGATCATTGTTCATTCAAGGATGTAGCAAAGAAAAAGCATTTTGTAGGAGAAATTGATGCTCTTGAAAATCAAGTTGCACTGTATCTAGAGAGCGAATCTAGACGATTTGTCTAGTAGTCAGTCTAACTGGTGCTCATTGGCATCCCCTGTTGCTTATAAGTTATAACAAGGATTGTGCTTGTAGCATTAAGGTCACTTGAAAGGCATTTGTCATATCCAAATGCACTCTGATCTCTTTCTCATTGATTTGTGATGATGCCAATTTGAATGATGACTGAGCTTTTAGCTCATTGATAACTTTTTAAAATATGATTGAAAATTCAAAATAGAGAAAGCTCAGAGATAAACATGGCATTGGAGAAGAAAATAAAGAAACATAGCTAGCAATAAAGTAGGTCAAAGGTGGGGATACATGCAAATTCATGGTAAGTTAGTAGGTAGGATGTTTTTTCATGCAGTTTATTAAAGTTGAACTACAAACCCAATTACTTCTTTGAAAATGTTTTCATAAGCCTACATAAGTGACCATCATGCTTGATTACTGTTAGCATATTATGTAGCATCACATTGTGAAGAAGAGAAGTGGTAGTGAAGAAACTTTGTGTTTGATTTTGGAAGGTTTATTGTTACAGACTGAATGAAGGCAGGTTTGTTGGTGAAGGTGAGTGTACACTGTAGACTCTAGAAAATGTGGAACAGCAGCAGAATACATAGCCGTTGTTTTTAAATAGTTGCAAGACATTATAGAATGCACTTCTCAAGTCACATGTAATTAAATTATGGTCCTGGTTCAATTCAGTTCATCAGTTTCATAAAACTGTTAACAAGATTATTACTAATTAGTAATAATACATTGGCTTTAGCTTATTATCTCTTAGATCCACAACTCTCATGGTTTTTCTTCTCAGTTAGCTATTAAGTTCTACTTTAATTAGTAGAAATAACTCAAAAGGCCATTCAATTAGCCATGTTTTTATTGAAACATGTGAAAATAATCTCATATGTATTTCAATTGTCCTTGTGTGCAAGCAAATGGGAAAGGTAGATGTTTCCATTCATTATTACAAATTAGTCACTACTTCTCGAATATTAAGTTAGTAGTTGAATGTAGTGACTTAAAGATGCAAAATTTAATTGTTTCATTTGTATTGAGTGTTTTCTAAAACTTCTTTTGCCTTTCTGCTTTTATGTAATGCAGATTGAAGGGAGTGACCCTTCAGCTTTCTTACACATCCTTATAGTTCTTCTGTTTTGGGGAGCTAGAATATTATACACCATGGTTGAACAAGAATTTAATGTTGGACCTTAGAAATGGCTTCTGCATAAATCTAGAAGCTCAAAGCTGAAAACAAAAGGAAAAAGTCTATCTTGACGAAAAGGGATGTTTTCATTGTTCTATGGATTGTGGAAGTACCTCTTCAGTAAAATAGAATTCCATGTATTTATTCTGGGCATCAATAAAGATGGAAAAACTATAAATTTTCTTTATTTTCAAATTAATTTAATTTAAAATTTTGTTTCGAGTGATGTGGGTGCCTTTCTCAACACCCCCTGGTTTAGTGTTTTGGGTAAGATCCATATCCACAGCTAAAAGGTTTTGTTGAGTTGCATTTGAACTGAATAATAGGAATCCAGGCAAGATTCGATTGTTCTCATTATTACTGGTTCAAGGACTGTTTTACTGAGTAGATTTTAAGTAATATATTGATTATGTTCTCTTTTATGTTTATTTTGTAATTTCTTTTTCTGGTTTAAGAATTTTTGATAAGGCTATGTTCTTATTTTATGGTTTATGGATGTTTGGCTTGGCTTCTGTTCATGTTTTGATGATAGACATTGCTGGAAAAGCTGAAAACAATGTATTCAGATTCTGAAGGACTCCCACCGGATCAAATTGTTCCAACTGTTGGACTCAACATTGGTCGTGCAGAGGCATTGAAATCAAAGCTTGTTTTTTGGGACTTAGGAGGTTAGGTATGTATAGAATCTTAGATACAAATATTAGAAAAAAAAAAATCACGTGGAAGTTAATATAGGTTTAAAGTTTAAACATACAATGAAGAATCTATTTTAAGAATATGATAATATTATAAAGAGTGTGTGGATGAAGTGTATTTTCTAAGCTTAGTTCTCATGAAACACTTATAATATTGTTTTACTTTTTAGTTTTTAACTTGAATCATTTCATTCCCTGAAATTTTTGTCTTTTAACTGCAACGATATATGTCCCTTTTTGAATATTACTGCCAGGCATAGAAATTAAATTTTGTCACCATTATCTATATTTTGGTTGCTAGATGTGCGTGAAAGGAGAATTTCACTCTCATTGTTGCATACTTATCACATGAAATAACTTGTATTATATTATGTTTTGATGGTTCCATTGTTCTACTATTCGATAGAAGTGGTCTATAAGTTAGTCCATTCTTCAAATAATGAAAATTTGTTTCCAGCATTTAGCTACAGTAGATGTCCACGGAGTCCTTGATGCATGTCCCCTATGGCACAATGTCAAGTAATCAGTGCCTCATCTTTCACTTGATAGATAGTCCTACGTACAATTTGGGAAAAATACTACGAGGAGGCACATGCAGTTATCTATGTTGTTGATGTAGCATGCCAGTCACGTTTTGAAGACACAAAGTCTGCTTTAGGTAAGGGTCATATTTCAAAAATATTTTTTATAGGTTTTCTTGTTAGTTTTTTTACAGAAGCCATGTTTTAGTATTGGGGTGGAAACTATGGCATGATGCAATTCCTAAATGCGATACCTTGTGGCATTTGTATAGTTTGGATAGTTCATGGCTAGGATTTAACATTTTTTATTTTGTTATTTAACCTATTCCGTGTAACTAAACAGAAAAGGTTCTCAGGCATGAAGATCTGCAAGGTGCTCCTATTTTGATCTATGCAAATAAGTAGGTCTGTGAGATATTCCGATTTATATTCGATTTCCCATTTTCTATGCTCCCGCTTAAATCTAATTGAAATATAATATTAAGTATATTTATATTGCTAATACATTACCTTCTGAATAAGATATATAATTTTCTTTGGGTTAAAACTTGAATCATTGAACAGGACTTTAACTTCTCAGTTATGTTCTGCTTTAATGGGTATAATAGTTGGTCATATCAAACTTTAGGTTTTCTATAGTGTACATTTATAGGGGATGATGTCTTAGTGCAGTTAGGTAGGGTATATTGTGTTAAAAGGAGAATATGAATTCTCATACTTTCAGGAATTAAGGGTTTGCAACTTTCAAGTAATGTTATTTGTAGTGCTTCCATTTTGGCACCACTTTTGAGACATGCTGTGGTGGAGCCACATGTAATGTTCAAAGGTTAGTGTTGTGGTGGAGTCACATGTAACGTTCATTTTGTTGCTGATGTATGTAACAAGTATTCAAGGTTAAGCATGTAGTATGATCTTGGTACTATTATGCATGCTCATAACCACATCAAAATATTATATATCATTTTTGGGATTATCTGCATAGTGTAAGTTATTAATCTATGATCCATATCCCATGAGTATAGTAGCAACTGACCAATTTCTCATGGTTTTTGAATAGTGGGATTGAGAATAGTGAAATGAATTGCAATAGCATCAATTATCATCTCTGGGGCTTGCACTTGGTAGCCAGTACTTCCTGGGAGGTCACCCATCCCAAGACTCCTCTCGCTCAAGCAAGGTTAACTGTGGAGTTTTCCCCCACAATCAAGCCCACTTAGCTTGTTTCCCCATTTGCAAAACCTTAGGAAGTATTGTGCCTTATGAATCATTCAGTTAGAGCTCCCTTGAATCTTTTATTGCACTGAGAATTTGCAATTCTACAGCCTGGGTGGGGGTAGAAGTGTCAGTTTGTAGTGTAGCATAATGGAGCCCAAGTGGGGGAAAGTGTCCCTCTGTACCCCCAAAACAATAAAAATAAAAAGAAAGAAAACACTGTGTGGGAAATGACATTCTTTTGCAAACCTGAGATGGATTGTGGGGAATCTTTGAGCACTTGGCCTACACAGTATAAATAACTGTCCTCCTCTCCAGTATAAATTGCCATGTCTCTAATAACATTGTGCACTGTTATATAGTGCTTTTCCATATATTCACAGGTTTTTTGACAATGCCCTTGCTCTGTGTTTCAAAATTGAAAATTTGAAATAAATCATGATCTATAAGAATCTTTACATACCTACGTCCAAGGGCCAGGTCCATTGAATATGTTGCTTCTTTGCTTTTAACAAATCCTTCAGCAATCGAAATTTTGACCATGTCCTCCACATTAATTCTCCAATCATTGGTGTGCTGTAGCATAATGGTGAGGGGAATGTGTGCTATAGTTTAGTGGTGAGAGGTTTGTAGATTTGATCCCTCTCGGTGCTTTGTAGAACCAGAGCTAGATGGGTCTAGACTCTTTACTAGTTTAAGTATTGAGGGGCTTTCATAGTCCAACATATTGATATGATATATCATTTTTGGGATTATCTGTGTTGTGTAATTCATTAATCTATCACCCATATCCCAATTCCCATGAGTACAATCACAACTTTCCAATTTCTCATTTTTTGAATAATCCATTCTCCTTACATTGGGTGATACTCCCAGGGGTGAAGAAGTGGGATTGAGACTAGCGAATGAATCGCATAGCATCAGTCATCAAATCTAGGGCTTGCACTTGGTAACCCAGAAATACTCCATAGTTAAGCATACTTGAGCCAGAGGAGTCTTCCTGATTGAGAGAATCAAGGACCATTCCTTATTGCCTTCCAAATTCAGGTTGGACCATTCCTTTCTGGGATTTTCCTGAAACCATAGACCTCTGGGGCTTTTCAGGTTTTTTCCATTTTTTGAGTTGGGGTTTTGAAACCCTTCACCACCCTTCTTGGCAGGACCCTTATTTCTAGATGGCCATATTCATGACATCCCCTACATATAAAAAGGATTTTCTGATAAAAAACAAATCCTACTTGTGCACCCTATGCCCCAATTTTGAATGAATATCTAGGTTTACATGGGTACAACTTGTTTTTATAATAGATAGGCCCATTTATTTATTTGCCCATGAATTGGGTGCTCTAGCCATATTACCTGGTCTTTTAATTTTGTGATAATGATGTCTCTTTTTCATGTATTCAACTTCCTAAGATAGCTACGGTTATATGTTCATCACATGATCTTCCAGGAGCTATGTCTGCTGAAGAGCTGGCAAGATATTTGGAGTTAAAAGAGTTGAATGAAAGGCCATATATGTTTCAAGCAATTTCTGCATATGATGGGTAAGATTCTCAATTGTAAAATGTAATATGTAAAACTTCTCCATGTGGCTTGCCTAATTGCATGTTGAAATTTAAAAATTAAAACAACCACACTTGGAGAAAATAAAATAATTTAAGTAATGGATGTTTATTGTCAATATCATGGTTTCTGCACAAATATTCTTGCGACAGGTTGGGGGTGAAAGATGGGATAAATTGGTTAGTTGATGCTATGGAAAGAAGTAAATGCTTTGAAGTGTTAAGGCAGCGGGCACATGTGGTTGTTGCTGTATATAAGTGTTTCCTTCGGAGTGTTCTATAATACGTTGTTTCTAACATTTGGTCTTCAAAAATTAAAATATCCTGTAATGTATCAAGTATTTGCCAAGGTCACGTGGAATGTTTTATGGAGTTTCCAATTTCAACTTATTGGAGTTATGAATTCAATTTGATATTTGATTATAATGCGATTGGAAGTTTATTTTCCATGCTCATATGTAGATGTTTGTCTCATGCATGCCATACTCATTTATATAAATGGGCTTAGAATGTTGTAATTTGTCAGCAGAGTGAAATATTGTTTACAATATTCATAATTTTCTTATTGCAAAGAAAAGGTAGTAAAACCCTAAAGGGAACGTGGCAGTAGGAGAGCACATTTCTTGTGCTTTTACCTATTGTGGTTATAATCTATATGGTTTCTGAAGGTTCCAAGGTCAATTTACAACTTTATTATACCTTCAATTCATTGTTTTCATGAAACTCTGTATTATTCAAGGTTCATTGATCAACCTTATAGAAAATGACTTAAGAAGTTTTTCTATTGACGTTCTCAGGCCCAGACCACTTCAAGACACTCTGAAGACATGCTTAATCCAATTTAAAACCGTTTTTTGGTTCCTATAAATCTACATGTTTATAAACAAAACACAAGAAGTTTATTGAACTCTTAGAGCAACATCTCAAATAAGATATTTTCATGATCGGTGCCCAATAGAACATCTAAGCACTATGTCATATATGGCTTTTTCCAATTTTTAATTCAAGGAAATCATGTTCCTTCTTGGCACAATACAGAATCTAGTCAAAAGCATATTTTCAATACCATAGCCATGTACAAGGCATGCATAAGCGATCTTGATTTTTAGGTGGTGAAGCACAAGGCTCAAACATAACTACATGCTTATTACCCTCTCACTTTCTAATTTCAGCTTGGAAGGTCCACACTGGTTGTTGATGAATTTTCGATTGCTGTAGCTAACCTGCTCATGATTTCTCTCATAGCAGTCCTGTTGCCCCAGGGTACTTTCCATGTTACCTCCCAAAAGGTGGGGGGTGAATCTTACAAGCCCATTAATTTGCATTTCCTTGAAGAGAGGGCAGGGTCTTACCTATACGAACATTGGCTCATTGGTATTAGATGCTGGATATCAAGTTGCAAAAACAAGTGGTAAACCACATCAAACAGTGATGGCATGTGTCTCCAGTAATCTAGCATTTGTATTTTTTTTTTAAAACACTTATAGCCGTCGGTTAAGCGACAGCCTGTAGGTATTTTTTTTTTAAATTCAATATCGTCGGTTAAGCGACGACCTGTAAGTGTAGTTTTTTTTTTAAATTTCTCAACCGACGCTTACGTTTTCATTATTGTCGTTTAAGCGGCGCGTGTTTAAAGTTTAATATGAATTAGATGTCAGAAACTGATGATTTACATTTAACCGATGGTAAACTGAGTTGTCGCTTAACTGACGGATTGGAAAGATGTCGGATAACTGATGAAAATCCACCGACGCTTAAAAAAAATCATAGTGTCATACATGCGACAAGGAAGTGTCGAACATTTGACAATACGACCATCGGATTTTTGGTCGAAATGTAGTTGTGAAAACTAAGGAAAGAGAACATGAACAGAAGCAAATATAGGTCTAAAAACTTCTATAACGACCACAAAATGGGTTTTAACCCACCAACATACAAAACATAGAACAACAATTTTTTAGCTAACGAGAACTTCAACAAAACATGTACAAAGCCATATGTACTAGCTCCAAATGCTGAAAATCCAACAGCAAATGGGGGGTGACAATGTTTCCCCATTGCAATTTAAATGCTGGAAATTCCAAGGGCCTCATTATGCCCAATATTGTAAGAACAAGACCAATGGGGTTTTGCACAACTTACAACAAGAACCAACGGTAGAGAACATAGCTGGAACATCGTGGATTTATGCAGCCTTGGATGGACAACATGCAAACCATCAGGATACCATGGTTTATATAGAAGGTAATGTCTTCAACACTTCTATTTCAATAAAAAATTTTCATAAATAAGAAGGATGGAACGACGCAGATGTGCATCGATTCTTGTAAGCTTAACAAAATGACTATGATGAATTGATACCCACTCCCTAGGATGGATGACTTGTTTGATCAAGTAGGAGGATCGAAGACATTTTCAAATATTGAATGACAATTTAGGTACCATTAGGTTCAGATTCATCACGATGATATTAACAAAACCTCCTTTTGTACAAGGTATAGTCACTACAAGTTTGTAGTAATTCTGTTCGGGTTGACCAATGCACCTGTGAAATTTATGTGTATCATGGACAATATATTTGGATAATTGTTTTTTGATATTTATAGATGACATCCTACTTTACTATAAGAGTAAAGAGGAGTATGAGGAAAACCTCCGCATAGTGCTATGGCTGTTATGGGAACACTAGTTCTATGCCAAGTTTAGTAAATGTGAATTTTACAAACCATAGATAGAGTACTGGGGTCACAACATCTCCGAGACAGGAATAGCTGCAGGCCTAGAAAAGATTAAAGGCATAGAATATTGGCCTACCCATACTAGTGTCACCAACATTAGATCCTTTTTGGGATTAGCCAGATATTATCTAAAGTTCATTGAGAACTTCTCGAGAATGGGTTGTCCCATGACTTCTTTGCAAAAGAAGAAAAATAAGTTCTTATAGACGAACAAGTGTGAGGAGAGTTTTCAAAATATTAAGTAGCTTTTGTCGGATGCACTAATACTACTAATTGCAGATCCCAATGGGGATTTCGTTGTTTACATGGATGCAAGCAAGGAAGGGCTTGAAGGAGTCCTCTTCCATAATGATTATGTAATTTGTTATGGATCATGAATGTTAAAAGTACATGAGAAAAACTATTCCACACACGATCTTGAGTCAGCGGCCATCATCCACACCTTGAATATGTGGAGGCAGTACCTCATGGGAAGAAAATTCCTTCTGAAGATAGATAATATGAGTCTGAAGTATTTATTTGAGATACTGGATCTAAATTCTAGGATAGCCAAATGGTTGGTTTTCCTTAGAGAGTACCATTTCAAGTTAAAGCATATAAAGGGAAAAGAGAACAATATTGTTGATGCTTTGAGGCAACGAACTCATATGATATATGAGGTGACTGTAAGTCAAATTAATTTGTATTTACACAAGAGGATTAGAATGGCCAACATATTTGACCCTTTCTATGTAGAAATCCTTAAGAAGGTCCAACAGGATAGTTTATTTCAACAACAAAAAGAGTACAAGGTAGGCGAAATAGGAATGTTATGGTCCAAATAGAAATTGTACATTCTAGAAGGAGGGGACCTTCAGTCTTGCATGCTCATGGAATTTCATCAGAAACCTTACTTGGGGCATTCGGGACATCAAAATATGATATCCGTCATGAAGAGACACTTTTATTTGTCCTAGGTTAAAGGCCGCCATAGCATTGTTTCTCATGAAATGTCAAAAATGTCAACTGGTCAAAGTTGAGCATTAGCATCCTTCAAGGTTGCTGTAGCCATTACCCATTCTAGAATGGAAGTGGGAGGTCATTAGTATGGATTTTATCATGGGTATACCTAGGAGTAAGAAAGAAAATGATTCTATCTTTGTAGTAGTTGACAAATTGTCAAAAGAAGCACACTTAAATCGAGTAAAGTTCACCTACAAGGAAATACACATTGTCGATATCGTCTTGAAGGATATATTTAGATTGCATGGGATACCCAAGTCAATAATCTCGAATCGAGATAATAATTTTACCGGGAACTTTTGGAGATCATTATTCTTTGGATTAGCGGCTGATTTGAACTTTAGTACTGCTTACCACCCACATAGAAACAGGTAGATAGAAAGGGTAAACCAGATTGTCTAAGACATGCATAGGATGCATGTCATGAACAACCCCACCAAGTGGGAATATTTCCTCCATCTTGTAGAGTTTTAATATAATAATGGATACTAGACATTCGCCAAGATGAGTCCCTTTGAGGTACTCTATGGACGAAAGTGTAGAACACTGGTTACTTGGGATAGACCAGTCAATCGCCTCATGTTAGGGCCTAACTTGTTAAAGGACTTGGAAGAATTTGTTTGCAAGGTTTAGGTGAACCTTAAAGAAGCACAAGACCACTAGAAAAGCTACGTGGATGAGAAAAAAAAAAGATAAATATTATCAAATAGGTGACCATGTCTACTTGAAAGTAAAATAAAAACAAATCTCGTTGAGCTTGGGAAGGTTTGGTAAGTTAGTACCTAGATTTTGTGGACCCTTTATGAAACTTGCCAAGAGAGGGCCAATGTCATATGAACTAGTGTTACCTGCTCACATAAAAGTCGATAATGTGTTCCATGCATAATTCTTAAAGAAATATGTTTATTATACTAAACATGTGATTGATTGGTCCTTATTGCAGGTGGAATCTAAAGGGGAGTATTCCCTTGAACCTCTTCATATATTGGACAAGAGAGAGGTGCAGTTCAGGAAGCACACCATAGTCCAGTTGAAAATGCAATGGAATCACTTTGAGGTTGATGAGGCCACTTGCGAGAACAAAGACACCATTAGGAAGGCTTGCCTTACCATGTTTCATGATTTCATTCTGAGTCGCTAGAACACCAAGAACGATGTTGTTCTAAGCGAGGAGAGATGTAATATACCGAATTTTGACCTAATAATTATGGGCATAAGCCTCATAGATTATGATGTTACTTTGATGTTTTATTTTGATAAATTGGGTCCAGGACCCCACTTCATTTGAACATGATGATTTCGTTGATATATTGGGCATAACCAGGGATGATTTTAATAAACCATACTTATTTAAAAGTGTATAAATGTTGCATAATTTTACCAATTCTTAAAATGCCAACTATAAAATGTTTGGCAATATTTTTCAAAAAATATTTTAATTTCCAAGGATTTGATATTGTTTATATAATAATTTTGTGATTTTCCTGGGTGAAAAAATTTTACTCCATCAAAATTGGGTGAAACATTGCTTCAAAAGATGCAAAATGGCAAATAGTTTTGTCAATAAAAACCCCTAAAAATATCCCATGGGATAAATTTCTCCTCTAAAATTATCCATGGGCATAAGGTAGTTACACATGTTTTATGTTTTATTTTATGTGTTGGGAGTGAACCCTAAAGCACATGATTGATGAGATGTTTTGTGTTGAGTGAGGAGCTTTGGAGCACATGAGTAATTGATGTTTTGTGTTGAGAAAGAAGCTCTTGAGAACATGAGTATTTATATTTGTGTTGAGCGAGAAGCTATGGAGCACATGAGTTTTGACACATTTGGGCTGAGCATGAGGATCTGGAGCACATGAAAAGATAAATTGGAATTGTTGGCAATAATATTTGGAGCCATCCAAGTTTATGTTGAACTTAAGCTCTGGAACATCATATCATTGGCCATTGTATCCCTAGGTGTATCCTACAAGTACATCATAGCATTAGTGTTGAGCAAGGAGCTCTCGAATTGTATTAATTTTGTAACTCCCTATTTTTTAGCGTTGAGTATGGGCTTTGTATAAACACTAGGAGTAACTCAAAAGAATTAATTGTGTCAAGGGAAAATGACTCGAGTAAAATATTGATCTCATTTGACTTATTTATAAGTGATTAAATGAAATCTCAAATTTATGTATCTCATAAAGTATTGAAGAACTACCATGTTATACAAGCAAATCCAACATGCAAGGATGTTTAGAGTTTCATATCCTAGTACACCTAACCACCTACATATTGACTTTAATGAACAAAGTGTCATAAGTTTAGGCATCATGTTATATGATACCTAAATACAAAGGTTAACAAATAATATATATATGATAGGTATAAAGAGTAAGCACAGTAATAATATTAAAAATATAAGAAAGAAAGAAATGATCCATTTATTATTATTATTACTTAAATATAATTAAATAGTATAATACCTACAAAAGTCCAAATAGGAACTAGTTAAAAGTTCCTAAGTTAAATACTAAAAATTACTAAATTAAATAAAAGGGTTAAATCTAGAAATCAAAGGATTTTTTATTTAACTGCGAGCCTTTGAAGTAAAATTCTTTCTATAAAGATCCAAGACAAAGAGAGTATTAGGGATCTCTTCCATTTTTTGAAATCATTATTCTTCCTAATTATTATCGAGAGAGTTCTTGGAGAACATTGTCCTAAGGGGAAAGAGGAGAACTGATTCAGACCTGATACCTGAGTTAGGGAAGCCTTACGTTAGGATCTATAAGCTACTTGCATGTTGGAACTAGCTTGGGGGGATTCGGACGAAAACCAGGAACAGTTTCGGGTCATGGTTGGGTGGAACATGGTAGTTCCCAAGTGATTCGGTTATCTATACAGAGGTTAGATCTTCCCATGAATTTGTTATTTCTATGTAATTGAGTGTGTAGGTTTTCAGCCATTGGAATAGCTTCACATTACACATATTAGGTTATTGAAATTTCCATTCCATTATCTAGTATATTTCCTAATAAAAATTTAGGAGTTTATGTTTTATTTCTAACCCTATGTCTGCAATTATTTCCTGTTAGGATATTTAGGGGTTTATGTTATATTTCTATCCCTATGTATGTAATTATTTTCCATTAGGATATTTAAGGTTTTATGTTATATTTCTAACCCTATGTCTGCAATTATTTCTTGTTAGAATATGTAAGGGTTTACACTTTATTTATAAACACTATGTGTTTCCAGAATGCTTAAGAGTTTATGTTTGTAATTCTAAAAAACAATGTCTGTAAATTATTTTGTGTTTAAGAATTATTTAGGGTTTTGTTCTTCCAAATTAATGTATGCATTTTATTTCCTATCTTTAATTTTATTCCTAAAATTTAGAACTACTTAAGAGAGAGCCTATGTATATGTATAATTACCTATGGATTTTAGTGTAAAATTTCATATTGCTAGCAAACCTTTAATTGGAAGTAACAAGGCTAATGAAATATAAGCTATAAACATAGCCATAATCAAATAACAAATTAAAAATACCAAACAGTCAACCTATCGATACCTCTAATGGTCTCAAGCTTTATTCTATTTAAAAAACCTTATAAATGTATTGTTCCACATCTAAGAATAAAACATTTAAAGCAAGTAAACACTCCAGCTATCAAGATGATTTAATTGTATGAGATTTATGTTTTATATAAACAAGATTCAACAATAAATCCATCTCATTCATAAGTAAACAAACCTTATAAATAATATACAAACTACATCTATGAAAATGGTATGCCATAAAGGAACTTCGAACATAGTAAATCCATCAAAATGTTATGCATAGAACATCATAAAACATAGCATAAATAAATAGAGATAGCATGATCAATTTTGTAGGCACATGAATTTCCAAACAAAAAATTTACATTAAATAAACTATCTACAACATCATGACCGAGGATGAAGTCCTGTAGAGTCCACACGCTTTACATTTACAAATCACCATATCGAATCTTGTAGGATTCATTATTATTCTACAAAACGTTGTATCATTTTAACTATCAACTGTAGACTATGCTATTATAAATACACAATCCATAAAAATAATTCAACCCATCTTTACAGAGATGTCAAAAACCCAATTTATTTACATGTTCTAACCACATTGTGGCTCACGGCCTCTTTACATACAAAAAATTAACCATTATCATAAAACCCATTATCATCCCTCTCGACGCTATGCCAGTAGAAATGATTTACAATTGAAGGGTTATACACATAGTCATGGCTCTTACAATTTAATATCCATAAATAACTACAACCACGAATTAAAACATAAAAACAATATTTCATTCATTCAAATACATAGGCGCAACTCTGATGGCGAGAATGCCATTTCCATCTATAACATGGCTCCAACGGCCAAAGCACACTGTTGGCAAATCCAGATAAAGAACTCAAACAAATAATTGCAAATTCATACAGACTCAAACTAATGGCAATATTGAGAATCATAACCATGAAACAAATAGTATGCAAGTGATATATATATATATATATATATATATATATAACCTTTATAATAAAATTACATAGTCGTGTATCTGAGACCTTGCACCATTGTGAGCAATGGTGCTGCCTGCCGCCATTGCAAGAAATGGTGCTACCAACATTACCAAAAAAACCTAAATATATTTAGAATTCACAGAGCCTGTAACTAATCACCAAAGCCAACATTACTACACAGAATATTTATTTGAAAAAACCCGAATACTTAGTCCCCACCTAAGGCATTAAAATGCCAACCAAAAAACCCCAAGTCATTTAATGCATCTTTGATACTTTACATTTTAAATTTCTAGAAAGTCCCTTTCCTTTTCGCAACTATTAAAACCAGAGCTAAACCTTCAACCTATGACGAGCTTCAAGCTCTATAAAAAACAACCACGCAAGGAAAGGAACAAGTTTTAAAGTTGTTTACAGCAGGGCTTACCCGAATGGGTATGGTGTTGACCTCAAGGCGACCCATGATCCACGACCCACGCTTCCCAAACCCTGCAACCTACAAACAAAACCAAGCTACAATGAGGAGTATGCCATTTGAATACCAAACTAAACAAGAAAACCATGTTGTCATACTAGAATGGGAAACCTACCTTCCATTACAGTCGACCTCCAAAGCTTTATGCTACCACATATACCATAGGCAATGCTCACATATCCATGCTGCAAATGACCCAAACCATCGCAAGAGCCCAAGCCCTAAGCTTGAGGCCCACATATCCCAAATTTCATTAATGTTGCCACCCTCACCTTCAATAACGTAAATCAAAACCCATAGTATATAGTTTATGCCACCCTTTAATGTAGAACCATGTTTAATCAATGTGCCATACAACATGTGTATAGAATACATAGGATATAGCCATAGCCCATGGCATATGAAATATGCCATGGAAGGATATTGTTAAGGTTTTAAACTTATACACCAATACTATATTAAAACATCAACCAAGTTATAAAGTGTTAATACCAAAGTAATAAGTGCAACAATAATTACATCACTATCATAAAGTCCATAAAAATAATAATATTAACCCATGCAACATAGGCTAGTCAAACATCCAACCTGGTGTAAGTATCAACTAACAATCGTCATAGTAATTACTAGGATATGAATATAAGTCTATCATCGTCCAAGCTTAGCGCTATTGATGAACGGGAAGTATGTCTTCTTTTCTTTTTATAAGCAGTTTTCGTCGCCGAGTGCGCCTTCACGCAAAAAGGAAAGAAGTGCATTAGTTCATCAAGAACTAATAAAGCCCCATAGTGAGAAGTAGAAAAGAGTTATCTTTCATGTTTCTTACAAGGGAAACAAGTCCCGTCACTTCACCCCTTTAAAATAAAAGTTAAGTCAGAATTGTTCATATAACAATAATCAAACTTTATAACCAATGATTGCGTAATCGAAGCAACAGATACCTATAAATGCATAACCATAGAACAAGATAGTAAACAACATCACCACAACATAGTATTACATTAATAACCGCATCGAGAAATATGAGAGCAGGAAGTAAGAACAACTTACGAAAAAACCGCACAGTAAACAAAGAACTACATATTCCGCATAAGTATAAATAATGTTGAGTTAAGGTAGTGAATGGCTAGCCTAATAAACTTTTTATTTTATTTTCAAATTTTGGGGACATTACAATAAACCATACACTAAAATGAAAAAAAATTGAAAATAATGCAAATAAATAAAAAATCAAATAAAAACAGTTTATTATATAAATAATATTATATAATAAAAAGAATTAAAATTACACAAGTTGTTACATAAACCATAAATTTAAGGCTTAAAACATTTAATGCAACTAACTTTGACCATGTTACAAGATATATGTTTTGGGTAATAACTAACTAACGTGTAACGTCCTTGAAATGAATTAAACTCACCCATTTATATAAATACTACCAAGAAGCAATTTATATTTATGATTTTTCAAACACATTGAACCTCTCTAAAAAAATTCAATGTTTTGTCATTTTCCTAACATTCTTGTTGCCTTAAGTTCAGTTTAAAGAGAACGAGAAAAATTAGCGAAGAGAAATCTATAATATTGCACCTTCCTTTAGATTTGTCAAGGGTAAGCACTCTGTGCTTTGTTTCTCTTATGAAGCAATTCCACTCTCTTCTTTGTTTCTCTTATGAAGAAATTATTTAGTTATGTAAAGCAAGAAAAGGGCACGTTATAGAAGCACGTTATAGAAGCACGTTATTTAGTTATGTAAAGCAAGAAAAGGTAGATTACTTTGAAATTTGAGAGCACGTTATAGAAGCTTTCCAAAAGGATCTACGGTCAGCCGATTTTATAGATTTTTTAAATGATTTGCTGTACATTTTTGCACCTTCTGGTAAACACCCAACCCCCCTATTTCTTTCACTTCTACGTGGTGTGGCTGAGTTGAACCTTACATTTGCTCATGATTGTGAAGCAAGGATATAAGTGGCACATTTGTTCAATGAACTAATACCTTCAAGGTCATTCACTGTAAATGAGAACACAATTTTTCATATAAAATGGAAAAGTTGAAAGAAGATATACACGAAGGGACATTGGGTTCCACAAAGTTTAACGAACTAAAAGAATTGATTCTGAAGCTTATAAAATTTCGTCATTTCTACACTGTTGCTTCTCTTATAAAGAGATTACGCTATGCCCGGGAAGAATTTTCAGATCCTATTGTCGATGCTAAACAACATCAAGTATAAAAAGAATGGGCTACTTCTGACCACACAGAGAATAATATGATTTCCGTACTCATAAGTTGTTACAGTAGGAGGGAGGAATGGAAGACTCTTTGGAAAATGGAAAAAGAGTATGATCTTCAATCAGAATTTTCAGATGCTCTATACAAGTACAAAGAAAGTAATATGACTAAGCTTGTTGTGAAATGATTTTGGTATCATGCAATAAATATTGTCGGTCGTCTTGAAAACAAGGATGATCGAAATAGAAACATTAAGACAAGGCTTTTTCAGCACTCGGAAGGATCAAAACTTAAGACCAGTGTAGATCCAAATCCTAGGCTCTATCAAGCGCCGAGAGGGATCAAATCTCTTCTTAGGTATCCATTGATTTGATTCAAACCAAAAAACACATCTTTTTAGTTAAGGTCCAGATATAATAATATTATTATTAATATTTAATATTATATATGGCCGACATATAGTATTTTTTATTATTTTTTATTTTGTTAGGAACGGACATTACAACATTTCTCCATACATGGTTTTAAAACCATATGCAAGGCCTTGCACATGGTCTTAAAACCATTTGCAAGATCATCATAAACCATGTACAATAAAGCCAAAGGTTGTTTAGGAAGCCTTGCACATGGTTTTAAAACCATTTCGAAGGCCCTCCTAAACCATGTACAATAAAACCATGGGTTGTTTAGAAGGCCTTCCATATGGTTTTAAAACCATTTGCAAGACCCTCATAAACCATGTACAATAAAACCAAAGGTTGTTTAGGAAGCCTTGCACATGGTTTTAAAACCATTTGGAAGGCCCTCCTAAACCATGTATAATAAAACCATGGGTTGTTTAGAAGTCCTTGCACATGGTATTAAAACCATGGGCAAGGCCAACATTTTTTTGCGCATAATTCAATTTTTTATTTTTTATTATTTTTTTAGGTAGGAACATTACAACATCTCCCCCATATTGTGTTTTTTTCTTGATCTACATTCCTTTTACGAATAATTAAATTTTTACTTTTTTATTATTTTGTTAGGTAGGAATATTACAACATCTTCCCCATATTAGGTGGTTTTTCTGGCCAACATTTATTTTGGCCTATAATTATAAAAAGTATTTGTTATTAATAAAAATAGCATTACGTAACGTTACAATATCTCTCCCATGCTGGGCTGTAGAGTGCCTCTCAGCGCAATAACCAATTTAAAATTAGATGAGTTATGTGAACCATGTATAGTATAGGGAGAAGATGACTTTTTGAAATTACAAGAGATAGTTGTTTCATAAGAAAAAGATCAGGTTCTAATGATTGATTCAGGAAAAGGACTATGTCAAGATATCGAGAATTTTTTGAGGATGAAGTTGATGTGATTGGAATAGCCAAATGGGTGTATGGGTGGAAAAGAAAGGTTTCGATATTACAGATTGCTACTATCAAAAAGGTGTTTATCTTTGACATGAAAAAATAGATTTAAAGTAGAGCTAGGTACACTAGACATATGCTTTAAAGCAATATTTCATTCTACTAGTATTTTGAAGCTGTGGTATTCTTTGGACAATGACCCGTAGGAACTTTTCAACTCATATGGAGAACTGGAGTGCTTTAGCTACTATGGAGGGGCTACATTAGACAACGATAATCAATATACGAAACGATGAATTTTTTTTGAAATTTAATGAAAAAGGGATAATGTGTATAGCAGTGGGTGGGCATATGGTTCCCTTTTAATATAATTGTATCAAAGGAACATCCACCAAAGAGTTCCATGTGTGAAGAGAATTATTTTACAATGATATGATTTTAAAGTGAGGCTAAACTTGATAGAAATAGAAAAATCACTATAATTAGATATAAGAGAATGATTTCCTCAAGATAAATTGTTGGAGGCCATGTCCTTGGTATAACCTCAATATTGAAACCATTTTCAATGTTCACACCCATTAAAGTCCGGCTTTGTAGAGAAATGCAATATTTTGAAAAGCCATTTTGTGGCCAAGATACAAGGAGAACATACTTAACGTATTTTAGATTGAAAAAAATGGTTAGATCAAGCTCAATGTTTCAATACAACAATGTGATCATAATTTTCTGAGCTCGATAATCCTCTAGAATATGGTGCAATTACGATATTATGGACTAATCTAGTGGTAGTGAAATACTATGGAAAATATTGTTGGAATATTTCAAATTAGTGTATTTATGCCAAACAATGATTTTGGGGTTGGTGCACGATGAGAGAATTTTTAGTGTCATGTTATTCTTGAAGTCAAATTTGAATAACAAACTTGATAAAAATGCGGATACATGCTTTTAATATTATATGTAACAAAGTATAGCTTGACATATTTCCATATGAAATACCATTAGCACTATGGCTATGAGATCGTGAAAGAAGGGGAGAAAACAATATAACAAATTTATTTAATGAACTTAATATGGAACATAATGTTTTTGAGGATCATAATGATGGTTCATATGGAGAAGATCATGTTCAAAATGTCAAGAATGAGGACTAGGGATTGAATGTGAATTGTGAAATTTATTTAACCTAATATTGTATATTATCCAATGTAGATTAGGGGCTCTTGAGTGTTATTTTTGTCTAGGTGGTCCATGGATCCTTGTTGGTGATCACTATATGTGAATTTGAGGTTGTTTTTCACATAAAAATAAATTCTACATTGTATTTTTTTGTTGTAACTGATTATTTAAGCTACATTTCCTTTATGCAATTTCTTTTAAGATTGATGCATTGATGTTTATCTCTTACATTGTATCTTTCTTGTATGTGACAAGAAATGCTGATGATATTTGATAAAGCTAAGAGTTATCTTTTCACGTAGATAATTTCCTAGCATTAAACGAAAAATAACTAATTTGACAACACTTTCTCTAAGCAAGAATGTGCTTATTCAACTACTTGGAACCATGTTGGTGTTTCGCTCTAATATCATGACAATTTTATATGCTTTGTTTATTGTTTTTGTTTGAAGCATTTTTTCAATTTTTGAAGTTTGTGCATATTTTGATTAAATATTGTGTTAGTTCCTTGAATGCTTCTAATTTTTATTTCGTGCTTGATTTAACCCTTTTTTGTAGCTTGCATCAAGATTGAAGTTTTGTTTATTTCCATTAGTTCAAGGTTTGAAGAAAGATGTTTTTATTTCCTTTTAATTTTATGAATTAATTGTCTTAAATATTTCTCTATTATGTTGATTGTATATTTTATTTCAAATACTTGTCCTTTTTCAGAAAAATAAATGAGCCTTACATAGCTAAGCAAATAAAAAATTGTCTATGCACTAGGTTTCTATGTATTGAACTTAGGAGACCTATTGATATGAGGCCACCATTCCTCTAATGCAATTGGAATAATTAAAATCCATAATTTTCTTAGCCTTCACGAGCATACTTGGCTAGTTGAGGCCAAGACAAGGAGTTCACAAATAAACTAAGTAGAGGGTTGGAAAATAAGCTAATTGGGAATAAACTATATTAATGTTGTGGGTCCTCATGAAACTCCACGTTGTAATAATGGCTTGTGGGTCCCGTAATCACACTAAAATGTAAAATGTTTGATTCTATGAATTTATTAATTTGTCAAGATTCAGGTCCCCACATGTATGGTGCACCATTAAGGGATGAGATAACACGGAGAGTCCCCACTTTCCTTGAATCTATTTAGTACAATTGTGTTTCACTAACACCTTTCAACTATGATTCTAGGTGTTCTTTTGTTGATTATGTGATTGATGTTATTTGACTAACTTTGTTTTTCCTCTATTTTTGAAGTAGGTTGGAAAGTATTTACGGTAGAAGGATCACTATATGTCAGTTTAAGGTTGCATTTTAGGTAAACATAGATTCTATATTTTGTGTTTTTCAATGTAACATTGATTATTGGGACTACATTTCCTCGATGTAAGTTACTCAAGATTGATGTTTTGATATTTAACTATTATATTCTCTTTCTTATTTGTGACATGCATTGAAGATGGAATTCGATGAAGTTGGGGCCTACCTATTCACATAGATAGTGTCCTAGTATTGAAGGATAAATAAATAATTTAACAAGAATTTTGCTACGCAATAATGGGATAATTCTAGTACATTAAACCCTATTAATATTTAGATCTATGCCTTGAAAGTTTTCTATTTTTTATCTATTGCTTATGTTTGTAGTATTAATTCGATTGTTGAAGTTTGGGTTTATTTTGGTTAAAGATTGTGTTAGTCCCTTGAATGTTTCTAGTTCTTATTTGATGCTTGACTGAATCCTTTGTTGTAGATTCATTGGTTCCATTTGATTTATTTTTATTCAATGGTTTGAGGAAAGATGTTTTTCTTCTCCTTTCACTTCCATGAATTATTCATATTCATGTTATGGAATGTATGCATTATTTCATATTTTCTTTGAAAATACTTATCAATATTCAAAAAGGGAAACGAACTATGCATAACTAAGTGAAGATAAAATGGGTATATTAATAGGTTCCTATGCATTCATCGTAGGAGACCTATTTGCATGATAATGGAATTCCTCTAATGTAATTGACATAGTTTTCATATGCCATGGGAAAACAAGGCTTATATTAGGAAACACAAATGCAGATGAAAATCCAAAAAATCCACTGTATTGAACGATAGTTCATTTGTCATTTAATTCTACCATTTTCATTATTTGGATTGAAATCGTCAATCTAATATAAATTAGGGTGCACTAAATATTGATGGCCATATTTTGTAAGCATTCATCATGTTAATAGTCGTAATATATTTGAATATCCACCTTGGCTCATTATGTTTGCTATGTATACACAGCTACACTAGGAGTTGTGTCCATCCCTACAATGGATTTCTGGATGTCTTTCAAGAGATGATAGATACAAATCTTCATGGGACAAAATATTGAACAAGAATTTCATGGAGTTATAAACCTCGTTGATTTAGTTGGAAGAGAATATATTTCAAGGAATGGAGAAATGGAGGAGTGCTTAAAACAGACACAAGTGTTATATGTATTATTTTTGCTTTCTACATTTTGGTCTAACCTATACGTGTTTTTATAGAAGGACAGACAATATACTAATATATTGTAGCAATTTATATATATATATATATCTGTGTGTGTGTGTGTGTGTGTGTGTGTGTGTGTGTGTGTGTGTGTGTGTGTGTGTGTGTGTGTGTGTGTGTATACATACATTGAAATCCATTAACAAGAGCTTATCAAGCTTAAGAGATGTTATGATGGAAATTTCTAACAAGGAACAACATATACCTTACCACAATTCAAAGTTCACATACTTAATTCATGTGTTGCCTCTTATCCCTTAAATTTGTTAGAAGCCAATTATATTGCTATGCAATGCTAGAGTATCCAAAAAATGAATATTCTAGTCGCAAGTCAAGTGAAGGTTGCGATGGAAAAAGATGCAACAAACGACAAGAAGAGAAAGTGAAAAGAAAGAGTTTGACATATTTTTTTAATAAGAGTTAGTTAGACTAATACTATATTTGTTTTGAATAAATTATGATTGTAAATTGGGCTGATAGTTCCTATATTAATGTAATGGAATGTTTTTAGTTAGTATAAAAATATGTGTACTCACAATTAAGAACTACTTGACGGGTAAAACAAGAATTGTAAAAATATTACAATGTCGATCCAATATGGGAGCAGAGGAACAAGGGGGCCTAAGATAGAGAGAGAAACCTAACAAAATACATTAGTATACATGACTGAGTGATAATAATAACAGCCTCATTGATTGTAAAGAAGATCTAGAGATAATTCTTGGGCTGTATGGGAGGCCCACACTCCCCATTATGTATTCAGCATTGTATTAAGCAGATATATATTAGATATTAGTACAAATAATGAGCAGCATTTATTGTGATCATTTTGGCCTCATCAATGAGGTCCCTTTGTAATTGTTATAAAAAGGCATATGGCCTCCTAATGAATCATTCAACCTTTGTTGTGCCTCTCTCTCTCTCTTTATGTTTGGGTTCTGAGTGTGGTTTTAGGTTTGAGTGTTCTATTGGGTTTCTCCATTGAGGGGTGAGTCTCTCCAAGCCTCACCTTCAATCTTTCCTACTAGATATTGCCGTGAACAATAGATCAATTGGTATGAGAGAATTTCGCTCCTAGACCTAGATTTTAATTATTTTTTTTCATGCTTTCACTATCTAGTGCTCATTTTTCCTAAAAACTATTTCATGTAGTTCTCTATTTATTTATTTTTTCTGTTTCTAGTTTTTGCTTTCTATTTTCTAGCGCGCCTCTCCCCATGGCTGCAATTTGGCACTAATGCTCATTTTGCAAACCATTCATAGCTAAGGAATTCACTATCCCCTAATCCTCATTTTCTGTAGACCATTTTTCACCACTCCAGGCACTCCCTCCTTCCTTTACATTGCCAATATTTACTCCACCTTTTTTTTGGTGCTTTCAAGCATGCTTCTGTTAGCATGCCCTCCATCATTTGCGCCTCCACAATTTTTTGTCTGCTCTCCATCATTTGCTCTCCATCATTTGTGCCTCCATCATCCATGCCAATACCTAACTCCACACCATATCCTTGTCCGTTATTTCATATTCTCCATCTTTGTCGTGCCTACCCTCCAACACACTTAGCCTCAAGAGTATCATCCTTCTCCTTGTTGAATGTGGCCTCCTCCTACTACTCATCCCCAAAATCAAGTAGCGGCATTGTTCACTATTTTGTGCATGAGAGTTGAAGACTCCCTTTACTGAAAACCCTAATCCCGTAAAGACTTTCTGAAGTGTCTAAAAAATTTTGGATTTGTATTTCTCTCTCCAACTGTTCCAAATGCAAAAGAGTTTGCTAATTGGGTTTCCAAGGTACATTAGCATCCTTGTCACATTATTTGTTTTCCAAATCCCCTCATTTTCCCATACAGGTTCCAGCCAACTCGTGTTGAAAAAGGATAAATGGTCATTCAATCTGAAAGGGGGTTGTGACTGTAAAGAAATGATACCTTGCTTTGTGTGGGAAGTTGTCACTATTTGTAATACTTAGTAAGTTGCACCAGTTGTCTTTTAATTGGAATACTGTCCATATTTTGATTTGAAGGTGCTAAAGAATATCTCCATTGAATAGCTGAATTTCTCCATCTGATCTTCCATTCCATATCCTATTTTCATGGTCTGCTTTGCAATCCTCATATTTTTGTTCCTTGGTTCAGTGGACAAATTCAATACAAAATTCTTTCCCTCGTTGTTGTATATGGTGTGACTAGAATTTGCTCCTCCCTAACAACGCGCCACAATATCATAGCGTTGTGCCAAAATATCAACAAGATTTCCATTTCCTTTGTCACCCCATTGAGTTCCTAACAATGCACACACTTGACTCAGGGATCCAACAAGATCTTACATTTTCTCTCTATCCTCAACAGCCTCGGTCTCCATGACGCAAGAATTGCATTTTATCCTTCTACTCTACTACAAAAACCCTAAATCCACTTCATCTGCACGAGCACAGACCTCCACCCTAAGGCATACCTTATGCATCCTGTGAAGTGCATTTCTTATTAGAGGAAATTTTATTAGTATCTTTTATCAGCTAAAGTTCACAGGAGTTTGTCCCTGGTGATTTTACTCACACTAATCTCAATCACATTTCTTCTATTAGAAGAAATTTAGTCATTGGCAAAGGAAACTTGAGGAAATATGAAAATGAGGTTATCCCTCTTGTTTGTATCATTGTGGTTAATTGTGATAGTCTATGGATAATCCTTAGCCTTTGGGCCCATGGGGACGATGCACACTAACAACTTAGCAGTTTTTGTCTGCACATCTTGATTCTGGTTCAATTACCAACACATGGTTAACACATTGTCCCTGTATTGGACTGTAAAAAGGATAGGGATACAAGATGAGAGTATAATACTCAGGTTGGCAGATGATATGGCATGCAATGCTAGAAATATCTATCCTTATCAAGTGTTCAACAATGAGAACCATAAACTTAATCTATATGGTGATATTGTTGAGGTAGATTATAGAGGATATGAGGTGACTATTGAAAAATTATTGCATGTTTTGACTGGGCGGCATGATCATGTTGTTCCTTGTTCAAGGCACCTCTTGAGTGATGACAGTAGTCACATTCTTCTTTATATGACAGGACATGGGGGTGACCAGTTTCTCAAATTTTAGGATTTTGAAGACTTTTAGATCCATGATCTAGCCAATGCAATTGAACAAATGTTAGAGAAACGCAGATATAAGGAGTTGCTGATAACGGTGGATACTTGCCAAGATCTGACACTGTATTCACAAATTTACTCTCCTAGTGTGTCCGCAATTGGGAGCGGTTTGAAGGATGAAAACTCTTATTCTCATCACCTTGATTCTGATATTAGTGTATCTGTAGTGGATGAGTTTACTGTTTACACACTGGATTTTTTTGAGAAATTGGACATGTATGACAACTCATCACTAAATAGTCTCTTCCAGTATTACAATCCAAAATTATTTATGTCAAACATGTAACATCCCTATTGTGTACCCTATATATTTTGTAATTTTGAATGTTATTGTACTTGTCTCCGGGTGAGTGGCTCAAGGCCAAGGCCCCACCAGAAACAAACCATACCACCTATGTAAGTTAAGTGGCACACCCCATATATTATAGATTTAGGACCCCAAAATTCATTGCAAAACCTAATGATGAACAGATGAACCCACAGAGGGAAAGAGCAAAGGAAAATAAAAATAAAAAAATGAAAAAAAATAATGACGATCTATTGTTTAGGTCTGACAGTTAATTAGTACCCATGAGTTGTCAAAATGAATATAGTACTCTGGGTTACAAACACAAGTACTTCACTAGGAATATTCGGCCTTACTCGCTATTTTGGCTACACTACCTACTCATGCATGAAGGTAATTGATACTTCAGCCCAACCTCATAAGAAACTTGATGGTTTTCTTCGAGAGGTAGACCTTTAAAAACTAAACATTATCCTATAAATGGAAGAGACACTAAAGATAATATATATATATATATATATATATATATATATTGGTATATGTATAAATATATGTATATGTTTATAAGTGTTTCTTTTAGTATTTTTGCGTCGAGAGGCGCTCTACATCCCAGTATGGGGGAGATCTTGTAACGTTACATAACGTTATGTAACGTTACGTAACGTTATTTTTATTAATAAAAAATAAAATTTTAATTATAAGACAAAATAAATGTCGGCTATAAAAACAACCTAATATGAGGGAGATGTAATTTTCCTCCCTAGCAAAACAATAAAAAAGTAAAAATTTAATTATTTAGAAAAAAATGTGAGTTTAAAAAAAAACACAATATGGGGGAGATGTTGTAATGGTCCTACTTAACAAAATAATAAAAAACAAAAAATTGAATTATCCCCAAAAAAATTGTTGGTCTTGCACATGGTTTTAAAACCATGTGCAAGGCCTTCTATACAACCCATGGTTTTATTGTACATGGTTTAGGAGGGCCTTGCACATTGTTTTCAAGGCCGCCTAAACAACCCACTATTTTATTGTACATGGTTTAGGAGGGCCTTGCAAATGATTTTAAGACCATATGCAAGGCCTCCTAAACAACCCATGGTTTTAGGAGGGACTTGCATATGGTTTTAAAACAATGTATGGGGAGATGTTGTAATGTTCATTTCTAACAAAATAAAAAAAAAATAATAAATATTATATGCTCATTATAAATAATATTAAATATTAATAATAAAAATATTAGATGTTGGTCTTAAATAAAAATATGTGTCTTTTGGTTTGAATCAAATCAATGGCTATATATAGTACATACCAAAGTTGATAGCTCATTGAGTGCAATACCTAAGAAGAGGTTTGTACCTTGAAAAATTTGATCCCTCTCGGTGCTTGATAGAGCCTAAGATTTGGATCTACGCTGGTAATAAAAATCAAATATCCGGAAGGGATGTCTCCCTACCATTAAAGGATGGACTAAATCCATGAAAGCATGCATAGGGAGATATTGTAAACCTTCTTTAAGTTGTGACATTATATATATATATATATATATATATATATATATATATATATATATATATATACATAATAATTTTTAATAGTGACCCTAAAACATAGTGTCGACCTATTGTGAAAATATACATATATCTAAGCCAAGTGGTAAAAAGAATAATGTGTTGGGAAAATAAATGAGTTGAAGCTGGGTTTTAGGGGATTTCCTAAAGCTAGGAGTCACTATTTTCCATTTTCTACACTTACCTCACTCATTTATGAAAATAACATGGGAACGACCAGCTGAAATTAACGAGACCCTAATTGAAAGTTTTATGTCGGGTCTTCCTCAAAAATCTGCTCCCAAGGGTTGATAGGTTGGCCTAGCTTTGGTAAGGGAATAATAATTTATTAGCGGAGGGATATCGGCTAAATTTTGGGGAAACCCCAGCTATGAGGGCATTCCTCCCCTTGCTTTAAGAAGGAAGAATAAATGCAAATGAGGGCGTGCGGCTTTGTGTTCTGGGGCTGGGAAAAATTCTGAGTTTCTCTATATGCATCCTTGTGGGGAGAACCCTCAGGTTTTCACAACCTAAAAGAGAAATACAAGCATTAGAAACCCAGTTTGTTTCTGAATTATGAGGTCTTTTCTGTAAAAGGCGCCAGCTAGGAATGATTACAGTTGTGGAGACATCTCTACCTCCTCCTCCTCCCTATGATGATGAGTCTCGAAAAGAGACATCTCTAAGCTTTAATCAGGCTATGGTAGGTATCTCAATGGACTTAGCTTTTGCTTTATATACGCTTAAATTTGTGAGTATGTTAATCTGTTGAAGATGTGAAGTTGAGAAATTACTACATGCATTTTCAAAGTTCCGAATGAATATACGATCTCTAATCTTCATTATGGAGTTTGTGAATGTGGATGCTGTGAGGAAATCTTTTAGTTCACATCACAACCGTTTGAGAGGGCATTCCTTGTTCGAGGCCATGTACTGATTATAACGATCCTCTTGGCACAAACTTTCAGCCAACGCTTCACATTTGACTCAGTCTATGTAGGCAGTATTCTCCAACCTGCAACCTTTCGTGAATTTTTCCAAATCTATTGTAAGATTTTGATTTTGGTATGTTTTTCTAAGATCTAAGGATGCCGGCATTCTGGTGTAAATCGTAGGAATTTTCCTTTACTACATCCTTTATCTAAAGTGACCATTGAACCGGATGATATTTCCATGTCAATGACTGACCCTGGCATTCTGACTTCCAAGCTGTGACTCGGACCCGAACTATGTCGATGTATTTCCTGGTAGGATTCCCTCCTCGATTGATGCTATTGCCGAGAACTAAACCCTACATTTACCCTCGCTCAGGAACATGCACTTGCGCCTTGCTTCAGATTGGAAGATTTGTTTAATAATATTCATATAAGAACTGCGACTACCCTGATGTTATTAATCAAAGACACAAGACTGTGGTTTGATTTAATAGTATTTACTTTAAGTGCCTGTATACCTAGTTTGTGTTGTCGTAGTTTAGTTCACGTCATTTTGTATGACAGTTAGGGTTTTGGTGTTTTATTGTAATGGCTTGCGTAGAATATCAAAAATATTTTGCTCTGGTATATAGATAGACTTGGAATGGCTTGCACTCATTTTTGTTTTTTTGAGGGGGGATAATCGACCAAATATAGCGTGGTTGTGCAGTTTGCTCTTTTGGTCTAATTTTATTCTATTATAACACTTTTTGAATTGTATCCCTTGATGTATATTGCCTTTCTATTTCACCGATATATTGAAAATGCTACTCCAATATTTTGCACCATGCTCTAGAATGAAAATGTCACTACAAGATTTTGCACCAAGTTTTCTATTGTTGTCGTCGAAGTTGACATTCACGCTGTAATTTTTCACAAATGTAAGTGCATTTCGCCATCTGATATTGATTTTGAAGATAACCATGATCTGTATAGCATCTTATTTCCCTCGGTTACCTCTTCTAGCCACACATGGACCCTTCTCTTCTTTCCACTTGAATTTAATTTAAGCCAAACTATCAAGTAAATCCTCCTTGTCATCATCTCTCATTAGATAAGATATGTCAATTGGGTGTACCATTAGTGGGTTTAAATATCACTTCTAACGTGTCACTCTTAGTGAACCTATTGTGAATGGGCTATATATGATCTAACTCAAAGTGAGGAGAAGTGGCTACGTGGTTTCCTAGTTGTAATCCAACTTCCTAGCATAATTGGACATCATTTGTGCATAAGATGCCTTGTAACTACAAAGGCATGATATGGAATTTTCAAATACCCAATCTTACTTGAACTATAGAATAACAAGTTACAATCCCCACATACATATTTCATAACTCCAATGAGGATATAGTTTCTCCAATCCACAAGCATTATGAACTATGCAACAACTCTATATCCTCCCCTACATCATTGCCTGTCTTCAAAACGTGGGGTTCTTATAACACAACAATATTATTTTTCAGTGAAAGACATGACCATTGTGAGTAACCTTCATTGACTACATTCCCTTTGATAACTGCAAAAGCATGAGCTGGGTGACCCATCATGGTAGATATCTGGAAAATTCATACTGGTTTATATAGATGAGTTAGTTTGAACATATATCTAACTTTGTTGACTTAGGTATGTCACATTGTGGTCGAGTTTAATAATTATTTTTGTATGGGTGTAACCCTAGATTTTATTTGAAAAGTTGTTCATTGAATTCAATGGTAGGGATACAAGGATTTATCTATGTGGAGTTCTAGAAATGTAAACCAAAGATGTGGAGGAAACATAGTTGTTGCGGATTGTAACCATCTCTTTTGGAAAATAATTTTATATGATGCCATAGATTGGTGGACATAGCCCCGAGTTTGGGGTGAACCACGTACGTTGGTGTCTCCTCGTATTTGTGTCAATGTGTTCTTTTTTCTTGCATTTTGTTATGTACTTTAATGGTTTATACTTGACGCCATAATGATCTTAGTCTATACCTTAGTATTTCTGAAGCACTATGATGAAGAAATGCTTGTAAGGTTGTGAAGAACAATGGAAATGTTGAAGACCTTCAATAATTCATGTTTAAATTTTATCACCAACAAGACTAAGATATTATGGATCAAAGATGTTGTAAGGTATGGTAAAGTCTAGTTAAGAATTTTAGATTATTATATACTTTGTATTGTGTTTTATGGGTACCTTATGAATTGTTTTTTTACGGCTCGATGTAAGAAAACTTACCACACCTTCTCAGATACTACCTTGAGTTAATTGGGGTATGTTACAAAACCTACTAAACTAGATGTAAACTACATGTTTTGGTTCTAATGTGGAGGATGGAGGTAAATTGTTAGATGATTGTTTTACAGTACGTGTAGTTAGACATTATTAAAGTTGATTGGACATGCTTCATTAAAATGCCTTGTAAAAATCTCACACTAACACGTTTGACTCATTTTGTAGTAACCTTGAACCACGCAAAAACAAAATGCTACCCCTTTGCATGAATAATGGCCTTGAGGTCTAAATGGTTTGTTAGATATTGTATCAGAGCGAGAGTTGAAATACTTGTACCTATTTGGGATCAAAACGCTCCTACATATTTCGTTTCGGAACTAATGACTAAGTTTTGCCTTGTGTTAATATGAACCAACAAGTTATAATGTTTTGCAATACGGGTACCTTAATATGCACCAAGCACAGATATTTATTGACCTTATAGTTGTACAGGGGAAGGTGGAACATTTTCTCAAAACCACAACGAAGATGGCGCATTAACTTTCCATATTAATGTCAAGCCGGTGTTGTAAGTACATAGGTATCTTAATGTTTCCCTGATTACTTTCGAAGAGGTTTTTGAATGGCTAACACAATTGTTTTGTCTCTATTTTGAATTGCACAACATAGTATGGAAGTCCTATTAGAAAAACTCAGCGTCAAAGAAAGTACTACAGTAGTTTCTGTTATAATAGTGATGTGGGATTTGAATTGCTAGAACCTAGATTCATAGTTGAACTAGCCATTAATGACATAATGTATGTTAAAAATATTATTAGAATTCCATGTGAATTTGGGATAAGTTACAGTGCAAACATGGTGAATATTGTTGTAAAGAGTAACATTGAAAGGGTTACCTAATTACCAATTGAATGTAGAACTGCTAAAAGCTAACGAGAATTGAATATTGACTATAAGTCTTGTATACCTATTTTAGGTTCATTATAAATAAATGTAGTGGCTCATACTCCAACATCTTAGAAGTATCGTCATGTGGAGGATTATGATTATTGATATGTGTATATAAATGGACATGTATGACTTACCTAAATCCCTTGAAGATAGCAAGGTAGTGGTTTTAAGAGAACTTAATAAGTTGACCATTTAGGAGTCGCCGTATTACCTGGACACTCTACAAGATTTGCCGCAACTATAGTAAAATGGTTTAAGAAAAAGGTAAGCGACGCTAAAATAGTAGCTATGCTAATAACATATATTATATGGTCAAGATTATAGAAATACAAATTGTATGAAATAAATTTCAGTGGTATTAAAGCTGCCAATACTAACATTATATAAATGTGAAACACCTCTTTCATGTAAACTAGGAACACAAGATTTCATTTAATCGTATGGTTACATGCTAGTCAAAATAGCTACGATTGCATATGTCATAAGGAAGAATTATGTTTTATATTGTTTAACTAGTCTTGCTATCGTGAACTAATAAACCTAGAAGTGGTTGGTTGTTGCACATAATAAATGAATGATGAGAGAAGTAGATTTGGTTTCTAAAACTGAGTATAACAATAGATGTTAACTTCCTGATCAGAAGCTGCTAGTTAATTTGTCGATGTTGAATTTCCTTAGCATACTAAATGGATGCTAAGTAAGGGTAGGACTGGATTTCTCATATTTGTTGGGAAGAGAATTCAAGTTACTTGCAATAACACCACTATTATTATGTATCCTTTAAATGTAATTATTAGTATGCAAGAATCTGGGTTATGCAGCTATTTATACATATTCTTGGCATTATTGATCTCTTATACATTTTCACAAGAACAACAACATTCCTTACAGTATTTCTTCAAAAGGGAACCACACGGCTTATGGACTTGGCCTACAATTTAGCTAAGGTAAATAGCATGATGTGTTGTACCTAATGTTACTGGTTGTTGTAGAAAGAGTGCACCTATGTAAAGGCTCGCATTTTGATGAACTAGAAAATTTGTATGATAGGTAGCTCAGATATGACATTATGTTTTACTTTGATTTACTAATATTGGAATGTTTGTGTCCCTAGCATCGCCACTCATGAATGTGGAATAAAGTTGGATTATCCCTTGACAAGCAAATATCCAAATATAGACGAGTAAGGACGTCTGATGTTGATATTGAAAATAATTGATGAATGTTGTACAATGATATGTGCTAATATTGCAAGATATGCTAGGAATACTATCAGCGGGAATTGGCTGTTAGTAAAAATAATTTAGTGCCTTAATTAGTGAGGTTAAGTATGGGTGATGTCTTACTTACTATAAATTGTTGAATTTTGAGTTTTTATAAACCAAGGATTAACCGTGGATGATGTTATACTGACATTGTAGTCTCCATCAAGATTAGGACCATTGTTGCAATCGACGTGCACTGCAGTGTGTAAAATCCTCCTGCATTTATAAATTGCACCCAATTGCTTAGAAAAGAGTAAGGAGTAATTTTTCTAGATGATTTACACGGTTATATAACTCGTGAATGACGGTTAAAATCGCTGCAAATTATGAAATTCTGGTAATTGATTATTGAAATTTTGGGTTATCGATTGATGCTTTGACTAACCATGTAGCTGATTCACGAATCAGGGCAATGATAGTAAAGTAATGCTAAGCACCAATGAGTGTGCGTTACGAATAGTCAAAGATTGAATAATAAATACGAATAAGGAAAAATTTAAATGTTGTGGGAGCACCATGATGTTAGGCAAGTGATTGCCACATTAGCACATCGGTGTTAGGCATATATCCTGCAGGAGCACAATGGTGTTAGGCTTGCCATGTGAGCACATTGGTGTTAGGCATATGGTGTGGCAAAAGACCTAGGAAAAATTGGACATCTGGAAGATAGGGCGTTGTTTGATGTCACTGAAGGGAAAAATTTTGACCAGCTGTTAAAAGGGAGAGTAACCTCATAAATTGTTGTAAGTCTACACCAGAATGGAAAAGAAACTTAAGGGAAAGTTTGTAAAGCAAAACGAACGTAAAATGTGTTGACAAATTTCCAAGTAGATAATACATGCTGAATGGGTAATGTGAGGAAAGTATTTCCTCAAGTCAAGGACAACATGAATATCCAACAGTTGGAAATAAAACAAACATCCAAAGGGTAGTAATTATATTTTATTGATGAATAAATTGCATTATGAAAATAATTGGGTATTATGATAAAAAAACTAGAAAGTGTCCCATAAATTGCAGATTATTACAATGATCTATGGCTTATTATGATTTTGTACCTGGTGTATTGAATGAAATTGGGCTAAACTCGAACTCGTTGCAGGGAAACTACAAGCCTTGAATGATAGAAACTAGAGAGGATCATAAGGGATCAAGATGAAAAGGACGAAAACCAGAAAGATGACAGAATGAAAGAAGGAATGCAGAGGACGGTGTTATTTTTAAGGGGGAGAGAATGTAATGTCCCTCTCGCGTACTCTATATATTTTGTAATTTCGAATGTTATTGTACTTGTGTCTGGGTGAGGCGCTCAAGGCCAAGGCCCCATCGAAAACAAACCGTCCAACTTATGTAAGTTAAGAGGCACACCCCCTAAATTATAGATTTAGGACCCCAAAATTCATTGCACAACTTAACGATGAAGTAATGAACCCACGAAGGGAGAGAGCAAAGGAAAATAAAATGAAAAAAATGAAAAAAAATGATGACAATATATTGTTTAGGTCTGACATTGAATTAGTACCCATGAGTCATCAAGACGAATATAGTACTCTGGTTTACATACGCAAGTACTTAACTAGGAATATTCGGCCTTACCCGCTATTTTGGCTACACCGCCTACTCATGCATGAAGGTAATTGATGCTTCGGCCCAACCTCATAAGAAACTTGATTGTTTTCTTCCCGATGTAGACCTTTAAAAACTAAACATTATCCTATAAATGGAAGAGACACTAAAGAGAATATATATATGGGTATATATATAAATATATGTATATGTTTATAAGTGTTGTTTTTAGTATTTTAATAAAAATAAAATATCCACAAGGGATGTCTCCCTACCATTAAAGGATGGACTAAATGCATGAAAGCATGCATGGGAATATATTGTAAACCTTCTTTAAGTTGTGACATTATATCTATATGATATATGATATATATATATATNTATGGCAGGTCTTCCTCTAGATTCTTCTCCCGAGGGTTTCTAGGTTGGGCTAGCTTTGGTAAGGGAATAATAATTTAATAGCGGAGGCATCTCGGCTAAATTTTGGGGAAACCCTGGCTATGAGGGAATTCCTCCCCTTGCTTTAAGAAGGAAGAAGAAACACAAATGAGGGCGCACGCGGCTTTGCATTCTGGTGCTGGTAAAAATTTTGAGTATCTCTATATCCATCCTTATGGGGAGAACCTTGAGGTTTTCACAACCTGAAAGAGAAATACAAGCATTAGAAACCCGGTTTGTTTATGAATTATGAAGTCTTTTATGTCAAAGGCATGAGCTAGGAATGATTGCAGTTGTGGAGAGTTGTGCAAGCCATATGTTAGCCTCTGCCTCCTCCTCCTGCCTATGATGATGAGTCTCGAAAAGAGACATCTATAAGCTTTAATCAGGCTACGGCAGGTATCTCGATGGACTTAGCTTTTGCTGTAGACACGATTAAATTTGTGAGCATGTTAATCTGTTCAGGATGTGAAGTTGAGAAATTACTACCTACATTTTTGAAGTTTCGAATGAGTATACGATCCCTGATATTTGTTATGGAATTCGTGAATGTACCTGCTATGAGGAAATATTTTAGTGCCCATCACAAGCATTTGAGAGGGTGCTCCTTATTCATAGCCGTGTACTGCTTATAACGATCCTCTTGGCCCAAACTTTCAGCCAATGCTTCACACTTGACTCAGTCTGTGCAGGTAATATTCTCCAACCTGCAACCTTTCTCGAATGTCTGCCAAATCTATTGTAAATTTTTTATTTTGGTATGTTTTCCTAATATCTAAGGATGCCGACATTCTGGTGTAAATCGTACGAATTTTCCTTTACTCCATCCTTTATCTAAAGTGAGCATCGAACCGGATGATATTGCCATGTCAATGATTGACCCTGGCATTCTGACTTCCAAGCCGTGACTTGGACCCGAACTATGTCGATGTCTTTCCACGTAGGATTCCCTCCTCAATTGATGCTATTGCTGGGAACTAAAACCTACATTTTCTCTCGCTGGGAACATGCACCTGTGCCTTACTTTAGACTGGAAGATTTTGTTAATAATATTCATATAATAACTGCAACTTCCCTGATGTTATTAATCAAAGACATAAGATTGCGGTTTGATTTAATAGTATTTATTTTAAGTGCCTGTATATGTAGTTTGTGTTGTCGTAGTTTAGTTCACATCATTTTGTATGAAAGTTAGGGTTTTGGTTTTTTATTGTAATGGCTTGCATAGCATATCTACAAGAGTTTTCTCTGGTATATAGACAGACTTGGAATGGCCATTTTCATTTTTTCGGGGGGGATAATCGGCCAAATATAGTGCAATTGTGCAATTTGCTTTTTTGGTCTAATTTTATTCTATTATGACACTTTTTGAAGTGTAGCCCTTGAAGTATATTGAATTTTTGTTTCATCGATATATTGAAAATGCTACTCCAAAATTTTGCACCATGATCTAGAATGAAAATGCCACTGCAAGATTTTGTGCCAAGTTTTCTGTTGTTGTCATCGGAGTTGACATTCACGCTGTAATTTTTCAAACAGGTAAGTGCATTTTTCCATCTGATATCAATTTTGAAGATAACCATGATCTGTGTAGCATCTTCTCTCCTTGGGTTACCTCTTCCAGCCACACATGGATCCTTCATTTCTTTCCATTTGAATTTAATTTAAGTCAAACTATCAAGTAAATTGTCCTTGTCATCATCTCTCATTAGATAAGATATGTCAATTGGGTGTACCATTAGTGGGTTCAAATCTTACTTGTGACGTGTCGCTCTTAGTGAACCTATTGCAGATGAGCTATATATGATCTACCTCATAGTGAGGGGAAGTGGCTAGGTGGTTTCCTAGTTGTAATCCAACTTCCTAGCATCATTGGACATAATTTGCGCATAAGATCCCTTGTAATCACAAAGACATGATATTGAATTTTCAAATACCAAATCTTAATTGAACTATATAATAACAAGTTAAAATCCCCACATACATGTTTCATAACTCCAATGAGGATATATTCTCTCTGATCGACAAGCATTCTAAACTATGCAACAACTATCTATCCTCCCCTACATCACTGCTTGTCTTCAAAACGTGGGGTTCTTAAAACACAACAGTATTCTTTTTTAGTGAAAGACATCACCATTGTTAGTATCCACTGGATCTTCTTCATTGACTACATTCCCTTTGATATCTACAAAATCATGAGATGGGTGACCCGTCATGGTAGATATCTGGAAAATTCATACTGGTTTATATAGATGAGTTAGTTTGAACATAGATCTAACTTTGTCAACTTAGGTATGTTGCATTGTGGTCGAGTTTAATAATTATGTTTGTATGGGTGTAACCCTAGATTCTATTAGAAAATTTGTTTATTGAATTCAATGGTAGGGATAAAAGGATTTCTGTGTGAGGAGTTCTATAAATGTAAACCAAATATGTGCAGGCAACAAAGTTGTTGTGTATTGTAACCAACCCTTTTGAAAAATAATTTTATCTGATACGACAGATAGGTGGACGTAGCCCCGAGTTTGGGGTGAACCACGTACATTGGTGTCTCCTTGGTATTTGTGTCAATGTGTTCTTTTTCCTTGCATTTTTTATGCACTTTAATGGTTTATACTTGGTGCCATAATGATCTTAGTCTGTAGCTTAGTATTATTGAAGCACTGTGACGAAGAAATGCTTGTAAGGTTGTGAAGAACAATGGAAATGTTGAAGACCTTCACTAATTATGGACCAGAGATATTATGGACCAGAGATGTTGTAAGGTATGTTAAGGTCTAGTTAAGAGTTCTAGGTTATTATATACTATGAATTGTGTTTTATGGGTACCTTACGAATTTTTGTTTTACGGCTGGACATAAGAAAACTTACCACACCTTCTCACATACTACCTTGAGGTAATTGTAGTCTGTTACAAAACCTACTAAACTGGATGTAAATTACATGCTTTGCTTCTGATGTGGAGGATGGAGCTAAATTGTCAAACGATTGTTTTACAATACATGTAGTTAGACATTATTAAAGTTGATTGGACATGCTTCATGAAAATGCCTTGTAAAAATCTAACACTAACACGTTTGACTCATTTTGTAGTAACCGTGAACCACGTAAAAAAAGAAAAAAATGTTACCCCTTTGCACATATAATGGCCTTGAGGCCTAAAGGGTTTGTTACAAAATACATATTATCAATTTGATTTGTATCCTCGATCTTTAGACAAGGTACCAATTCCAAATTTCGTTGGATCGGTGACGGAAATAATCCATATCGATTCTATATATAGCTCTTTTACAGGAAAAAATGTTAAAAATCAGCTCTCGCCTCGATTTATAGTTCTCGAGTTGATCACATTAAAATTTCTAGATCTTTACCTGCTGAGGTTGACTTCAATGACACAATCACCAAATATTTGCAGGCTGAACAAAATATGTTTATCCACTTGTGGTATCGTCTACAACCTTCTCTAGCTGAGCTTGGAGACACTAATATGCAAGGTCAGTGTGGTGTTCTCGAATTGCTATTACTTGTTATAACATCTTCATGGGTTTTTCTCCTAAACTTTGTAGGACTATTAATTACATCGCTTTATACAACAAAAGTGTATTTGTACACCAACCTGCCCTTCTTTTGGATACCACCATCCATCATTCCTATTAGTAGTTTATAGTAGTAACTCATGGCTCTTCGAGGAGTATTTTCTAGCACATGTTGGGTTTTGTGTGCCTCCGTAGCAATAAAAAATGCTTAGCCCCGCAGTAACAACAACTATCGCTCACCAACAAGAAGCACTCTCTAGCAAAGCCATCTTCAACATGGCATGGGCTTCCATAGCCTTTCCATAGGGATCCATTCCCCTTAGTCCAAGCCGAGTAGTGGTCTCGCATTTTGGGTTCAATTTCACTTTCCGGCAGTATTAGTTCACTTTTAAGTGGGTTCTCTTTTATTTCCATTTTTGCAATATTCTACAACACTTTGCATAGTTTTGTTCCATTTTTTTTATTTGCACAATCCTCCAGTAGTTCGAGGTAGCTAAAATATTTTTGTATCAATCCAAATCACACCCTTGTGAGGGTTTCAGTATCACTTCATTTGTGAGTGGATACATAGGTCTCCTAGCCCTAAGGGCGCATAGATCTCCACAACCAAGAGAGGAGGTTCACATATCTAAAACAATACAGATCTCTCCCTCTATTTTATTCACAACAAGATGATGAACAACAGTTGTGGGGGCATCCCCACCTACTCGCATCTTGCAAGAGAGGAGGTTCACAGATCTAAAACAATACAGATCTCTCCCTCTAGTTTATTTACAATAAATATGACAACATAAACATCATGGCCGTCCACCACCTTCTCACATCTTATACCATCTACACATCATCCATATCTTCATCAAATTGCAACAAAGCTTAGCACATATTCAACCTTCGGCATCTCCTCTTTGCAAGCATGGCTTCCAACTTAAACTGGGAGGTATGAAAGCAGCGACGCTTTCCACTTAAACCGGGAGGAATGGGTTGTATGGGAGGCACACACTCCCCATTGTGTATTTTGCAATGTATTAAGTAGATATATATTAGATATTAGTACAAATAATGAGCAGCATTTATTGTGCTCATTTTGGCCTCATCAATGAGGTCCCTTTGTACTTGTTATAAAAAGGCATCTCGCCTCCTAATGAAGCATTCCACCTTTCTTGTGCCTCTCTCTCTCTCTCTTTATGTTTGGGTTTTGATTGTGGTTTTAGGTTTGAGTGTTCTTTTTGGTTTCTCCATTGAGAGGTGAGGCTCCCCTAGCCTCACCTTTGATATTTTCTACGAGATCTCACAGTGAACGGTCGATCAATTCTGCAAGTTGTGTGTGCATACCAAAGGAGCTTAAAACATTACTCATTCTAGATGAGAGAACCTTTGTGGCTTTTCCTGTATGGATTTCCAAATTAAATATGTGTATTTTCATATTTGATATATTTGTCTACTATTAATAATATTTTATGATTTTTTCGAATAACTAATGGTATAATACTATGTAATGTCGATTAATATGTGCTAGAATATATATGTATTACATGTTGTCTATGTGTGTCGATGGATAAATATTCTTTATTATATGATGTATGGTTGATGCAAGAATTAAATTTATTGGTTTCACTTGAGCAGCATGAAGATCATATGATAATAAATTACCCTTCCATAAATCCAAAAAACTCATTCTTGTAGTCCTCATAGATATCTCGGGTGAGACCTCACTTACATCGTAGGTGTTGATGATGGAGTGATACTCTATTGGGATAATATATTGGGTTTTGTTGATAGATAAGGAAGTGTAACCTAGGTCAACATAAAATATTCCAACAAATCATTATGTTCTCATGACTCGAATCATTATAATGGGGATATGCTTTGGTACATGACAAAACTATTGCTTGTGGATCCTTATCTTACAAACTCATAGATGTTATTTTAGCCACATTTGCATCCGAGCACTTGACATGGATGTCTGTAGGGATTCCCCCACACTGCATTGTTTTGTAGGGTCCTGGAAGGGGAGGGGAGCGGCGACTGGTTTGGGAGACACCGTGGCGCGAGTTCGGGGGGAAGCTCCCTTGTAGTGTAAAGTTAGGAAAACATTTCTGGTAAAATGTTGTAATTTCAGAGTCATGACTTGGTCGATAATGGGTGATTTATGGTCTCATGTTATTTGGGTAACCTGTGGTATTTTCCCTTGGTATTCCATTTATAAAATGAAGGAATTCTAATATGGTTGTGTGTTGTATTGTCTTGTATTGTAGCATTGTAAACAATCTCTGTGATTCTGTGAGAGAGACTATGAAAGTGTGAAGAGGAAGTGAAATAGGTTGTTGCAGGTTGTATCCTGTAATTTTTGTTGGACAATATAATAATAAAGGAATGGCGTTTTCTTTGTGGGCCTATCCCATCCTGGATGAACAATGTTGTATATGTGTCTCCGTTGTAATGTGCTTGTTGTGTTTGCATCTTGATTAATAATTTAATTGTATAATTGTTATTACTCTCTGATCCTATTTTCTAAAAAAAAATAGAAGTTCAAGATTGGGTTGATTAAAAAGAAATGGAGTTTGCATCGGATTAAATTAAACGATCCCGACTGATCCCAACAGGATGGTTAGAAAATATCTTTACAAAGACATTCATGAGATTTTATTTAGTGAATTTCTCATTATGTTGCATGAATGGTTGTTGAAGTTAGAAACTCAAAAGAAAAAAAAATTCAAGGAAGAGAACCCACAGAGTGGAATCCTAAGTTGGTCGAACATATGAAAAAGAGTTAGTAATCCTATATCTAGGGCTTTGGAATTCTAGGTTGATAGTATTACATAGGAATATCTTACTAAGATTACAATTAATACTATAAGGTCATATAGTGAAACATAAATATAGTTCTTTCAAGAACCTCTTGGTCGATTTTTAAGATCCTTGAAACTATGGATAAAGATGCTAGTATGTGAAAATGGATTCTGACGATGGATTCTAGTGGATAAATCCTTTTGCACAGAGACCCTGGTTAATGACACAATAAATTTTGAGAAAAATGTACTAGAATAAGTTGATATGTTACCTATCAATAATGAGACTGAGTAAAAAGGTGAATTCTTGAGGAGTGGAATAATATTTCGATTGAGAAAGATAAGAAGGACTACAATAAGAACATGAAGTTTTAGTGTCACCGAAATATGGGCCTACGAATTGGAACCACACATCAATGGAGAATATTGTGATGAAGATGGGGAATATTGACTTATATATGAAGAATAATAAGAGGAGGTACCAGATCAATATCATGACTATGATATATTCATGAAAATGCATGCATCTCCAGAACTTAAGGTAATACCTAGAAATAAATCACCAAGTGGTTTTGTCGATCATAGTAACTGTAATAGTGTAAATAATTCATGCTAGTGCACCCTGTAATTCAACAATTCCATGAGTATGTAGAATGGAAGGAATGGGTTGGAGAACCCTAAGTATTCAATGGGAATGGGTTAGAGGACCCTAAGTAGCATTCATTCCTATGTGAATATGTATATACAGTGCGACAGGTCCAAGGTGAGGCTATACAAAGATCGCAGATGATCACAACCTTTAGATTTCATGTGCTTCACTCGTATATGAAATTATGTGTGGTTCTAGCAAGGATCCATAATAAAACATTAGATAAAATCTAGACAAGATTGATAAAAGAGATTAAAAATCCAAAGTATGAGTCTCAATTCCTCACAAAATTAAAACAGATAAAGAAATTTCTGATTGATTTTGTTTGGGACTTAGACCCAATATTTAAAACTATAATGGCTAAAGTAAGTTTTCATATGTCATATGTCCCACATAAATAATGGTTAATTGGGGTGATTCTATTTCACATATGTATTCCCTTAATGCAACAAAATATTGTATCCCAAAGTGAATCTCTTGAGCTCTCCATGAAATTGGACGCAAATATAAAGTGAGTACTATCACTCATAGAACGTGAGCATAATGGTCCATATCACTTAGCAACATGCGCCAGATGACAGTGAAGAGAAATGTCTAATATTAAAAGAAAGATGATTGGACCCATGACATCCATTACGTGCAACATTACTTTAAATTATTCTATGATCATGAGATAGATATGCATATACCATTTTGTCATCATTTGATTTGGTCAGATGGTTGTGTTGGACATTCAAGAATTCACTTGTATTTCAATGGTTTTTTTTGTTGCATATAAAATATAAGGTGCCACATATATGGAACTACTTTGAAACAAGTCATGGAAAAGAAGAGCATGACAGTGCTCATGCATGCATAAAAACTTCCCTTAGAAGGGAAGAGATGAAGTTTACAAGTTCTCTCCTTCGATACGCTGCATCTATAGTGAAATGGTGTGCATATGTTATGGGAGAACAAGAAACAAGGAAAACCCTAATCTAAAGAATATTTTGGGAGGTGAAAAATGTGGACCGATCCAACACACGTCATGTGAACACAGTGCATGGAACACGACAATTCCATTCAATTAGAAGCTCAAACATCTCGACCGTACAAATTAGGAAAATATTTAAGGATTGATTTTTCAGTTCATGTAGAATCAATGAATGGGATGATTGTTAGTATACAAATACGGTTGATACATGGGATCAAGTGACACTTGGCATCGAGTTGAATGGGGTTAATGAAATAGACCATTTGGAAGATGATTAGACACATATTTCGACATATTATGATCACATATCAGATCTCATAGAAGAAGGTACAAATAAAGTAAATTTGTAGTACCTAAATCTCTACAAGCCTTTACATTTCAAGAAATTTTATTTATATTACATGCAAGACCTTTTCTAATAAATGTATTGTTAACTCATCCTATTTCCTTTCACAGGTGATATATATGCAATGGTTGACGCAAAAACTAATGAATGTGGTTCTCACTATTGGTTGGCATGTTTCTTAGAGGGAAAACAAACCATTCTCGAACTTGTTATAGATGATGAAAATATTGAATTCCCAATTTATTCATGGTTGCAAAAGGGAAGTACTTGACACTATCAACACAATAGAAAAGGAAGAGTGGGTATGTATACCATGATTATAGACAAGGATCTATTGTATACCACTTCACCATTATGGTAGCTGGTATAAACATCAAACTACGCACACTTTCAAACAAAAATAGGTCACATGTATGATACTTGCTACCTTATTTAAAGCATGATAGATTTATGGACACCATCGATAGTAGAGATGATCCAGATGACCTACTCGAGTGAGTGCATTTTCTAGTGTTACTAGGTTATCTAGTGTGGCTAGATTGTTAGGTGTGTTGATTAAACTTTAAAGTGTGGATTGAAGCACAATTTCAATGAGTATGGCTTTATGTTATTCCCAATGTAGTAACTTATGATAGACGGATGTCATTCACATACATGCCTATCCAAAGGATACTGTAAACTATAAACATGATCCTACAGTGCTCTCAAGTGAGTTATCTATAAATAATTGTTGCACATTTTGATTGGGTTCTCTTTATTTTCTCATGAAAGTACTCATCTTTACCCTTTCATGTGCCTAGGATAGAAACACGATCTATGGCACATTGGAGGCACGAAGAACTACTCAGTGTCTTTAGACACCAACAAAGAAGCAATTTATATTTATCCTTTTCAAACACATTGAATTTGTCTCAATTTTTTTCTAGTGTTTATCATTAACCTAATGTTCTAACTTTCTTATTATAGTCAGTTCAGTTTGAAGAGAAGGAGAAAAATGAGTGAAAATAATTCCATAATGTTACACCCTCTTTCAAATTTTCCATGGGTAAGGATTCTCTACTTTCTTTCTCATCTAAAGAAACTTTTGAATTATGTAAGAAAAGAAAAGGATGGGGTATTCAATAGCAAGGTATATTACTTTGAAATTCTAGAGTCAATTATAGAAACTTATTAGAAAAAACGACTGCAAAGAAATAACAGATATATAGTTAAATCATTAAACAAGATGCAAAAACACATTTAACCCATTAAAGAGAGACACAAATATAACATGGTTCACCCAAGGGATGGGATACGTCCACACAGAAATTGTTAGTCCCTTTATTAGCATCCATAAAGATGAAGGGATGCAACCTGCAACAACTCTATTGTACTTCCTCTTCACACTCTCACAGTCGCTCTTACACAATCATAGATATTGTTTACAATTCAATACAATACCATGTCATACCATATTATACCATACCATACAAATCCATATTACAGTGCTTTTTCATTTAGAAGGGAAATACCATGGGTCCACAAAATGAGTGTACAATAATCCTTGGGTACAAACACAAATGAATAACATCTCTGAATCTGGAAGATCAGGTTCCACAACTAACAATCTACAAGAGGATCTAAGGCTGTCCTATTTTATGGAATGTTTAAATTATTTGATTTACATTTTTGTAGCTTCTAATAAACACCCAACCCCCCTATTTATGTCAGTTCTATGTGGTGTGGCTCAGTTGAGCCCCACATTTTCTCATGATTATGAATCAAGGAGATTAGTGGTATTTGTTTTCAATAAACTAACACTTTGAGGGTCATTCACTAAAAATTAGAACATTGTTTTTAATCTATCCAGAATGTTTGAATATAAAATGGAAGAGCTGGAAGAAGATATACATGAAGGGACATTGGGTTCTATCGTGTTTAAGAAATTAAAAGCATTGATTTTGAAGCTTATAAGATATCGTCATTTATGCATTGTAGCTTCTCTTGTAAAGAGCTAGGCTATGTTTGAAATATTTTTTGGAGCCTATTGTTGATGGTAAACAACATCAATTATCAAAATAAAGGACTACTTCTAACCACATAGAGAATAATATGATTTCCTCCCTCATAAGTTGTTACAATAGGAGGAAGGAGTGGAAGACTATTTGGAAAATGAAAAAAAAGTATGATCTTGAATCAGAATTTCCATATTCTCTTTATAAGTACAAATAAAGTAAGATGAGCAAGATTTCTATGAAAGGAATTTGGGATCAACCATCAAAAAGCGTGGGTATTCTTGAAATCAAGGATGATGAAAATGGAAGAATTGAAACTTAATATAACCAATTTAAAATTAGATGAGATATGTGAATGAGGTATAGCAGAGGGAGAGGCTCACTTTTTTAAATTACAAACATAGGTATTTCAAAAGAAAATGATGAGGTTATAATGATTGATTCAGAAAAAGGACTAGCTCAGGCACTCGAGAATTTTCTGAGGATGAAGTTGATTTGATTGGAATAGATTTATAGTGGGTGTATTGGTGGAAAATAAAGGTTTCCATATTACATATTTCTATTGTAAAAAAGGTGTTTATATTTGACATGAAAAATCTGTTTGATGCAGAACCAATTGCACTAAACATATGCCTTAAAGCAATATTTCATTCTAATAGTATTTTGAAGCTGGGGTATTCTTTGTACCATGAAATGCATGCAATTTAAAACTCATATGGATACATTGATTTATTTCACTACTTTGAAGCACCTACATTAGATATTTAACAGGTTTTTCCATTCGTTCTAGCGGAACATTTTGGCTTTCCACAAACTCTACTCGGAAGAACTTTAAACAAAACTATTAGGTTGAGTAACTGGGGGAAGCATCTGTTGAGCAATGGTCTGCTACATTATGATGCTCTTGATGCAGCTATTCTTATTTCCATATCCAAAAAAAATATCCAGCACCACCATTATTGTCATTGGCTCAAAGTAGAGGGAGACATATGGAAACAATGGAAGTTGAAGCATAATTGTAATCATCAATACTTGGATGTACAGGGAAACATATCAAAACATTGGATTGTAAATATCATATAAGAAGTTGTATAATTGATTTGAAAGTAAAAAACTTGATGAAGTCCATCCATAATCAAAACATAGATTCAACTACTCCTTTCATATAGAGAAAGTAGCGGATAGCTATTCTCTTCTCAAGTTACATAGGCATCTAGGTTTATAGGTTTATACTGGAAACCACATTGGTTGCACAACTACATGTTATGTTTGACATAGTCTATTAATTTCTATGATGAAGATATTCTATTAAGTTTATTGTTAATTTTTTTATTATTAATATCCACTATGTTTGAGATAGCCTATTAAGTTTTATGATCTAGTAATTTTGCACTTAATTGTTTTTTTATCAATATATATTTTTAATTGCTCCATAAATACTTTGAATTTGAAGTATTTTTATCAATAAGAATAACACCAACATACAAAAAATGCTTAATATAGAGTAACACTATCAAATAATCCTTAATTAAGGAATCACTCCTCAAGTGATGGTTCTACAATAACAATCTTCAACATTCCTAACACAATGATCTTGATGTTTATCTATACTTTCTAATGGGTGTATTTACGGCTATATGGCTTATTATTATATTATATTATATTATATTATTATATTATATTATATTATATTATTATTTCTTATATTCTTATATTATATTATTGGTTGTAGTAGCTTTAGGTTTATAGGTTTATAATGGAAAGCATACTGTGTTTAATTGTTTATAGGTTTATAATGGTGTTTGTGCCAGAAATTGTTTCCAAGGTACAAAGAAACAAGCCAACACAATCTCAAATATTCAATCAAACAAAAGTAGGTTTTAGGGTTTTTTTAAAGGTTTTTATGGTTGTAAGTTTTGGTGACCAAAGGGAATACATTCATAAGACAAATAGGAACTAAATGATAAGAAAAGAAGAGAAGAGATGCATAATATAATAACCAGGTATCCAACAGAACATAAATTTGAAGGTCATTCACAACAGGCAAGCATTACAAGCAAAGAAACCATAAACCAGCAATGAATTTACCAATTGTGTAGCTAACAAGCTAGAAATGAAGCCAAAACATAGACTGAAGGGTAAAAAGGATCATATATTTCATAATTCTGTTCATCAAATACACATGAGATTTTAAGTACTTAGCTCATAAACCAGTCAAGAGACCTCCTTAAGCCCACCAAAAAAATCGAACTCATTGTTATCTTTCTGATCTTCCTAAATATTGTTTCTCAAAATTCAGTTAGGGTCTAAATCCTAACTGTTTTTAGCTTACTCATCGATAGGATAATGTCAAAATTAAAATTTACAAAATAAAGTGTTTTTCCAAATAAAAACATAACAAGTAACTTCTTAACTAACAATACTCAAAGGTCTTTAGCAGCTTCTTCCAATAAAGCTATTCCATCTAAAGCTTGGGCCTTTTTCCTGGATTTTTGCTACTCATCTTCCATATCTGTCATCCTTCTTGTAAGCTATTTATTCTGTTGTTGTAGGCTTTTGATAGTCAGTTTCAATTCTGCACACTGTAGATGTGTGCTTTTTTTCCTTTTTAGGGCCTCCCTGGAGACTACAATAAGCTCTTGGTAATGATCATCTACTTCCTCTAAGTTCTCCCTGAGTCTTCTCTTAGCTAGGATTAAACCACCATTTGTTTCCTGCATGTACTCCATTTGATGCTTATATTGTTTGATGGTTCTTTGCAAATTCTCCTTTTTTGAGTCAAAAACCTTGCCTGCTGTTGTATTCTATAGCTCACTAGGCAACCATGAGATGTTCAGCTTTCTGAAGATGTTCTCATCCTTAGGCAACAACTCTGTAGACACACCATGAACATTTGTATTTTCTTGATTGTCTGTTTCATCAGGTTCATTTTCATCCATTACCAACTTATTTTCTGAATAAGAAACTTCCATTTCTTCTTTCTCTTGTTCCTTCAACATTTCACCTCTTAATTCCAAAAACACAGCTGATAGTTTAGTTTCAGTGAGGCTGGACGCTTCTATTGTCTTCAATGGCTTCTTTCCTTTGCAATCATCTTTGCTAGATTCTATTTTTTCATCTAAAGAACAAGTATCAAGCACAGTTACTACTTTTGTGTTTAACTTAGGGTTAGTAGCTTTTTCTTGTTCAGCCTCAAATTTTTTTTGGATCGATTTTTGGGTCTCCATCCTAGGGAAAGCTCTCCCATCATTTTCAAAGTTCTTCCTTGATGAATAACTGAGGCAAAATCCATAGCTTTAACCTTGATCTTCTTTTTCTTTGGCATGATTGTCTTATCTTCTCGACTGGAGAACTCCCTGTGTGTGCCAACCCTAGTTTCAGCAGTGACAGTCACCTCATCTCCTTCCAACAAATATCCTTCATCTTTAGATAGAATGGTGATTGGGATTCTTTGTTGGACCTTAGTATCTTCTTCCTCTACTGCAACCTTCTCTGTGAAAACAATTTTTTCATCCATGAGTATTGCTACTGGTGCCTTATTTTGCATAGGCCGGGTTTCCTTTTTAATAAACAACAAACTTTTTCCCTTACTGTCAGTTGCAAGCTGCAGAGAATCATAATCCTCCTTTGAAGTTTCTGCCACTTCCTTAAGCTTGGCACATTTTTTATCTTCAGCCTTGACCTTTTGTCCTAATTTTGTAATTAGGGCTTGTCCCTTATCAGCATGCTTCTTGGTAGGCTTTCCTTCGTGGTTAATTTGGAACTGAGACCAAAAAAGGAAGTAGTCCCAAGTCTTTCCTTCTCTTTGCAGAACACTGCTTATAATAATCTTGATCAATCCATGATGAAAAATGGACTGTGCAGTGTGGTCATGATGCTCTTTAATCCTGCTTGACATTTTCTGCAAACTCTTCAACAAGAAGAAAGGGAGACTCATCTTTGATTCACCAGCAAGGTATTGTAAGAACCTGAAATGATATTTGAATACAAAAGCATACCTCCCTTCACAAGTTATGTAGCTTTGTAGAATCTTAATGGTCTCTACCCATTCATCTCTAAAATTCTGGACGAGCACTCCCTTGCTCCAGTCTGGAATAGTGCCAGGTAAAAGATACCTTTGGGCATTGAAGGTAAATGGCACCTTTTTGAACCAGAGCTCGCCTTCATTATTCACTCCTATTGCTTCAGACACCAACTCCATAGTCAATTTGAACTTCAGAGTCTCAAATGATACCATATCTTGGTTATAACATTTATAAAATTTATGAGAGACTTCGGTGTTATATCCATCAATCTTCTTAAATAATTCCAAACACCCAGCATTCTCAAAGAGCTCTACACAACCTGGAAACTTGTCAATCCAATTTAGCTCAGTAGGCTCAGCCCTGTTGGTCGTCCCACTTTTCTTCATCTGCTTTCCAATGGCTAAATTATGTTTCTGTGTGATTTTAAAACCCTGTTAATGACCTAACAACCCTTGTTCCTTCAAGTTTTCATATTTTTGATAGCCGGTTTTCTTTTGATTTTCCTTGGTTGTTTTCTCTCAGTTTTTTAACAGTCTGTTCTATTGTCAATGCTGAAATGTTTTGCACTAGGATTGGGTAATTTAGGCCAAACATAGTACCAAAAGTCTTTAACAAAACTACTGCTGAACTTAACTAACATCCAATATTCTCATCTAAATGTCAGACCATCTCTGGAATGTATAGAGACATCTATGTGTTGTGATTATGCACAAATAGCACCCTTGGCTCCTTCTAGTGCCACTAATGAGCTATCTCTTTGCAATAAGGATTCCGCATTAGTGCTCTCAACTGCTCTTTTCTTAGATTCAGATTGTGATTGTTTAACTAGGAGATGAGATGATATGAGAGCAATCTTATGTGTGCTAACTTTCTGCTTCAACTTACATTCAGCACAATACCAATCAACCTCTGGAACATACTCAAACAAGGTCTGCATGCAATAGACATGCTCAGCTAACTCATTGCATTGATTACAGGTAATAAGTAATCTGTGAAACCTGGTCACCACAAATAGTATAGACCTTCACCTTACCATATTTGCTGGTCTTGATAGGGAAATTTGTATAATGTAAATGTTGTTTTTCAACTTATCATTTTCCAAAACATCTAAAACCTTTTAGACTAATCTCTCATCATTGGGAGCTTGTTAACAACATGAATTTATGTTTTCTTTAATCAGTTTAACATAACAAGCCTTAATGGAAAAACCCCCAATTTAGTAGGCCATGACCAAGTTTACGTGGAATAACTCACTCCCGGCTTGCTGTTGGTGTTTAAAATTAATCCTTGGACTATCTGAATGTTGAATTTAACTATCCAGGTGTCTTCAAGTCTTCAGTTTGCTTCCAACTGGCACGCTGAGAAAACCCTAAATTCCCTTTGTAACTGCAAATTCTGGATTTTAAGCAATTGTCTTCGTTCCACTTCGCCTCCAACTTCGTAATGTCTATGTGGAGAACCTCCTTCCCATCAATATCGGCTTGTTCCTCTATCTGTCATGATACGTCGAGCCCTAACTTCTGGCTGCCATGATCTCCTTCACGTCATAGACCACACCTGTTTGCGTGATTATTTATGATAAAACACGTATCAAACCTGTCTATATATGTGATTAGTCATCCAGGAGCGCAATCATGGGAGAATTTGGCGTAAAAACCGACAAATTTAGCGCCCGCGATATTCTTGTAGCGTCGCAGTGTAAAATTTTAGTCGTTGCGCTACAAGAATATTTTAAAATAAAATTTGGTGCTTTTTAGCCATTAATTTCATTTTGAATAAGGTTTATATGGTAAACTATGACCTTAGTGTTATTTGTGAAACCTTTAATCAACATATGTCCTACAAAACCCTTCAGAACCATAAGAAAAACAAAACATAATGCAAACCTAAAAGCAAAAATCAAAACACAAAAAAACCATAAAATTTCCTAAAGGTAAGCAAATGAGAAGGATTAAAACAACAGTCACAAGAAAAATATAAGACTGAAGAAAACAAATTTCATGATTTAACATCTGGCTCTAGCTGCAGGATGAAGTCCTCCCTGCGAGGCTTCAAGAACCTGTAGACCAGTGCCTTCTTTTCTGCTACCTACTAGTGTGCAAAATTTCAATTCAGTTATGGAGTCCTTATTATGCTTCACTCACACCGGTATATACAATGAAAAGTGAAAATCTCCTCAAATACTATAAAAATGCTTGAGGAATCGTCCATTTACGGGACTTGACAATTCCTCACCTTCCAAAGACTGCAGGACAAAAGTGTTATTTTCCAGAATCTTAGACACTAGGAAAGGGCCAAACCAGAGGTTGTCAAATTTACCATGCTTCCCTTTTTTCTCTTTCCTGGCATCCCACCTCAAAACCATATCACCAACTAAGAAAGTGTTTTCTTTGATTTTCCTATCAAATCTGCTTTTGATCTTCAATCTGTATAACTGTGCACTTTCTTCCACTTTTTCCTTGTTCTGTTGCAATTCTATCATCTCATAAACCCTTCTCTGCATATCGTTTGGTTCTTCCTGACAATTCTAAAGAAACTTCATCACTGGGATTCCCAATTGGACAGGAAAAACTGCATCTATGCCATACACTAATTGGAAAGAAGAAGTTCCAATTGCTTGTTTGACTATTATCCTATCATCCCACAATGCATATTTCAGCATAGAATCCCATGATCTCTTATTATGCTTAAGCAAATTTTTGATATTCTGAATGATGTTCTTATTTGAGGATTTAGCTAAACCATTACCCTGGGGATAATAAGGAGTTGAATGCTTCAGCAAGATACCATTATTTTCACAAAATGCTTCCATTGCCCTAGACTTGAAATACTTTGCATTATCTGTTACTATTTTCTGAGGACACCCAAACCTACTAAAAATATTTTCTTCGATGAATTCTATAATTACTTTGTCTATAGCACTCCTAGTAGGGATGGCTTCCACCCATTTGGTAAAGAAGTCTGTTTTAGTTTGAATCCACGTGTGTTGTCCTGAGGAAGATGGATTTATCTCCCCTATAAAATCCAGACCCCATTGATGGAAAGGAGCACTTACTGTAATAGGTTTTAGGGGTAATGACAGCAATTTTTGTTTTCCAGCAAACTTCTGACAAGGGATACAGGCTCTTACCCACTGATATACATTTGCAAACAAAGAGGGCCAATAGTACCCAGCTCTTAAAATCTTGTATGTCGTTGTCTTTTAGTACTTGTGACCTCCACAAGCACCCTCATGAGATTCAGAAATTACTCCTTCAATTTCATATTTATCCAAGAATCTGAGTAGAATACCACCTAGGTCCTTCTAGAATAATTTCTCTTCTACTAGACAATACTTAGTCGCTTTAAGCTTTAAAGATCTAGCAGCTTTTCTATCTAAATTATAGGGACATTGCGAAAACAACATAAAATACACAATGTCTGCATACCATGTGGATGCTGAATAATAGTCCATGATTTTATCTTTTTCCAAGATTGCTTGATCTTCTTCCTGAGCTGACTCTTTACCCATCACATGCAATCCCAGAGCCTGACAATTTGATTTAGCCAGCAGCTTGGCCAAACCTTGTCCCTTGACTAGTTTAGTAGGTCTGATATCTACATCATACTCCATGATTTTAGCAATCCACCTGCCTCATTTCCCTTCACTATCAGGCCGTGTTAAAACATCTTTCACAGCAACATTATGCACAAATGAAATAACTTTAGAATGCAGAACATAGATTCTGAAAAACTTTCAAGATTTTACCAGAGCATAGGCCTATTTTTCTAAGATACTGTATTTTAGTTCAGAATCCCTGAGGGTTTTGCTTAAAAATGCAATAGGCTGCTCCAGTCCTTCCTTATTCTTCTGCAACAGAATAACCGCTATTGTATCCTCTGATGCAAATGAGAATGTAAGAAATTATCTGGTAAAATCTGGGCTTACTAATACAGGAGCTTCAGTAAGAGCCATTTTGATCTTCTCAAATGCATTCTTTGCCTCAGTGGTCCAGCTGACTTCCTGATCCTTTTTCAGCATGACTGTGATATGTTTGATAGTCTCAGCAAAGTTTGGTATAAACCAACGCAGAAAGTTGATTTTACTAATGAAATATTGGACATCCTTTTTACTCCTCAGTAAACTTATTTTCAATATATCTTTTACCCTTTTAGGGTCAATCCTTATACCATCAGCAAACACTAAATGGCCAAGCAATTTACCTTCCTGTACAGCAAAGTGTGACTTCTTTGGATTCAAGGACAAGCCAAATTTTCTACATTTCAGGAAAGTCTGCTTCAAATGCTTCAAATTTCATCATCTGATTGTGAGAAAATAGTAATATCATCTAAGTAGATTACCACAAACTTGTCCTTTTCTCCGACAAAAGCAATATCCATAGCCCTCTGAAAAGTGGCTCCAACATTCATTAGTCCAAAAGGCATCTTGTCATACATGAAATTTACCCAAGGAGTAGTGAAAGTTGTCTTCTCCTTATCATCAGGATGCATAGAGATCTGATTGTACCCTGAGAAACCATCAGCCATAGAGATCCTCTGTGCCCCAACTACTTTCTGCAATATTTGCTCAATTTTAGGCAGCGAATAATTGTCTTCTAGTGAAGATCTGTTCAAATTTATAAATTCCACACACAACCTAATTTTTCCATTCTTTTTCCTAATAGGAACTAGATTAGCCACCCATGAAGAGTACCTAAGGGGCACTATGATTTTGGCATCCAATAACTTCTTTACTTCTTTTTCAATAACAGGAAACAAGGGTGGATTAATCCTCCTTAATTTCTGACAAAAAGATTTGACATTCGGTTTTAAAGGGACTTTATGCTGTATAATTGTAGTGTCATAGGTTCTCAATTCCTCATAAGACCATGCAAAAATATCCACATGTTCTTTTAACAATTTAATGTACCTACTTACTTGTTCAGCTGTAAGTGCTTTAGAAATTTTTACCATTCTAGTTTATTCTGCAGAACCAATGTTACAATCCACCACATTTTATTCTGAGGACTGTACAACAGGTTTTAAGAGTGTATCATATTTTGAAAAAATCCTTTCCAAAGGTTCCAAACTATTTGGAATGAAATTACTTTTTAATTCAATGATTTTGTGTCCGGTAATTTCATTTTCAGCAATCTCTTCCACTTGTCCATCCTCTTCATCCTCCTCCTGATCAATCAGGGAATTGGAAAACTCATGAGTAATCTCTAGAAACCTTTTAATCTCAATGTCATCTTTGAACACTCTCCACTGCTTTACATTATCATGTACAGATAGTCTGTACCTTATTTCAATGGGATATATCAACTGAGTGTTCTTGGGGATTCTAAAGTGTGTAGCAGCCAAGGCCAATGAATCTTCAGCCTGATTATGATCTCTTGGAATATAGGTAATGTTAAAAGCTACAAAATAATTTTGAATCATGTCCCATACCTCATTTCGATAGACTTTCAGTAAACCCTACTTCACTTGATAGTTGTTCTTCACCTACTGAACAACTAATTCGGAGTCGCCAAATGTAGAAATCTGCAGAATGCCCAAATATTTAGCATCTTTCAAACCTAATAGCAAAGCTTCATATTCGGTAGTGTTATTCGTAGTAATAAACCCTAATTTATACATCAGCTTTGTTGTTTCACCTCCAAGGGATATAAGGAGAACCTCTGCTCCAGCGCCTTCTTTGCAAGAGGATCGATCAAAGTATAATTGCCACAGCTCATCCTCTTGTTCCTTGCTGCATTTTACTGGCTATTTCTTTTCAATTTGTAACAAACTAGTAGTATTATCATCCTCACTGAAATGTAACATGCAAGTACCCAGGTCTTTATCAACAACATACAATGGGTGGTTTGTAGGGTTCTTGTCATTTGTCACAATATAGGAAAATTGAAGCTCTCTGTATAGCCTTTTGTTTTCTTCTCCAAACACGGGAATAGTAGCATACGATAAATCCATTTGTAAGGTCCCACCAGCTTTCTTTGCCCAAGACCTAGAGAGAAGCAACCCAAATTTAGGTGTAATATCAGCTACCACTACATCCATGATCACACTTTTCATGGGTAACTGAGCCAAATTGACAACCATGTCCTTTATTACCCCTAAACACTTCACTGCTTGGGAATCAAATGCATACAGATCATGATAGGGTTTGGTGATACTCAGACCTAAAGCCTCCATAACAGCCTTTGGCATTAAATTGTGTGAGGCTCCCAAATCTAACAAGCAATTATGTATCATTTGTTCATGGACTGTCAGGGTGATCTAGAATGGAGGTGAAGCACCTGCTTCATTTTCAGTCTTTTCAGCCAAGGCTGATCCAATGAAAATCCTAGGGTTTTCTTCTTGCCAATTTACTGTATCAGAAATAGGATAATTACTTGCCAAATTAGTCATCTTAAGAACTGATTCTTTATATGAAGGGTTTTTCATTAATTCAGTTAAAGGTACATGAATCTTTAACTTGCCTAATTCATTTTCCAGGATGAAATTCTGAATAGTTTTATTTACCTCTTCAACCTCTGTGTTCTTCTTTTGTTTTTTTGAAACTTGTCTTTTCTCTGTCATAGGATCAGATGACTGCTTAGCAGGGACAACTTCCTTCTTCTTCAGGATTTGTACCACCTATTTTGGACCTGACCTTAGATTCACAGTCTTCTCAAGTTCATTTTGACAGTCATCAGCAGTTACAAAATTCATTTTCAGACCTGAATCTTCTTCTGTTTCGAACAGATCAGCATCATTGCATTTTGCATTTAGAAACTCTTCCTCAGTGACAAAACCCCCAGACAATCTTTCTCCAAAATGGTTCATATCTTGGTCAGTATCTTCAAATATTACTTCATCATCAACCTCTTCCTCATCAACAACATTGTTCTGAAGAGGTGGTGGCACTCTTTGGTCCTCATTTTCTCTCCTTTCCCGCTGGATATCATTGTTCCTTCATTCTCTAGGCATGAAACGGGGAGCAAATTGTCTTCTCAACTGGTTTTGATTGTTAGGATTTCGTTCACCTTCTGGAGTAGGCTTGCTGGAATTTTTCTCAAGCTCTAATTTATTTAATTTTGCAGTCAAAATTTTCACCAATTTAGCCATTTCATCCATTTTCCCTTCAGCAGAATGAGAAGCAAAACTTCCTGGAGTTGCTTCCTTCTTTCCTTTTCTGTCATAAAGCTGCTGAGTTGTACAATCTATTAGAATCTAGTATGTTAGATTCTACCTCCAACGCTGCATTCTGCATATTTAGTAAAGAAATAGGTCTCCTTTCTCTTAGTAGTAAAGAAAATTCATGATCGAAAGCATTTGCATATGTAAGTTTTGCAGATGTTTCTGTAGGCTTTATCTCTATAGGAATTCTACTGTACATTTTGTTAAACTTCTTTGAAAATTCTGGAATAGTGTCATCATTTTTCCTCCTAAGGGCTCCAAACTCAGTTATGTAGTATGTATGGTCCTTGGTGTCACCCCATTATCTCATGAAGAGATCACGAAGTTATTCAATGATAGTGATTAAATTAGCAGGAAACTCCCTTAACCATTTCCTAACATCTCCATCAAGGATCTGCACAAACATTCTCATCCACACATCCTTGGATTCAATGTTTTGGTTATCGGCATAACTAAGGAAATCTTCCCAGTGTTCTTCAGCTGCAGTTTCTCCTTGTCCATTAAACCTAGGCAAATATTTCTGATAGTCACCTCCAGGCAGTGCATTTAGAGGATGAGGAAAAACCAATGGTGCATACATGGCTGCAACCATTCGGTCCATCATGTCCATAGGTTGATTTTGGGCTGCCATTTTTGGACTGACTAACTTTGATGATGAAGAGGTTTGACTGGAACCTAGATGAAAGCGGTTTTTACCTACTTTTAACTAAAAAAGAGGTATCTTACTAGGAGAGGTTGTTTTAGCTTTTCTAAAAGATTGTGGATTAGTGAAAACTTTGAAACTACTGTCAGGGAATATAGGCTTTAACCAAGGTGAGGTTTCTTCATCTTTTCACAACACAGCTGAATGTGATGAACCACCCAACAGGTCAGGGTTACATAGGGATGGTAATGACTGAGACCTTCTAATCTTCCTTGCCGACTTCAATATCTGTTCAGGATCTGTAACACCCAACTGCAATGGTGAAGTAGGTATGTTTCTAGTTCCAACTCCCCTAGTAGCCACTGTGATAAACTGGTGAAAATTAGCCTTAAAGATGTGCTGGTTTAAGTTCACCTCTTTAAACTAGTGAAATGATAAGTATCCCAGGGCAAAATCTGTTTTCAACTTCGTTCCCCAGCAACGGCACCAAAGATGTTTATGCCAGAAATTGTTTCCAGGCTATAAAGAAACAAGCCAACACAATGTCAAATATTAATTCAAACAAAACTAGGTTTTAGGGTTTTTTTAAAGGTTTTTCTGGTTGTAAGTTTTGTTGACCAAAGGGAATACATTCATAAGACAAATAGGAACTAAATCATAGGTAAAGAAGAGAAGAGATGCATAATATAATAACTAGGTATCGAACAGAACATAACTTTGAAGTTCATTCACAACAGGCAAGCATTACAAGCAAAGAAACCATAAACCAGCAATGAATTTACCAATTGTGTAGCTAACAAGCTAGAAATGAAGCCAAAACACAGACTAAAGGGTAAAAGGATCATATATTTCATAATTGTGTTCATCAAATACACATGAGAGTTTAAGTACTTAGCCCATAAACCAGTCAAGAGACCTCCTTAAGCCCATGGAAAAAATCAAACCTCTTTTTCTCTTTCTGATCTTCCTAAATACTGTTTCTCAAAATTCAGTTAGGGTCTAAACCCTAACTGTTTTTAGCTTACTCATCGATAGGATAATGTCAAAATTAAAATTTACAAAATAAAGTATTTTTCCAAAAAAAAACATAAGAGGTAACTGCTTAACTAACAATACTCAAAGGTCTTTAGCAACTTCTGCCAATAAATCTATTCCATCTAAAGCTTGGGCCTTTTTCCTGGCTTTCTGTTGCTCATCTTCCATATCTATCATCCTTCTTCTAATCTCCTTATTCTGTTGCTGTAGGCTTTTGATAGTCAGTTTCAATTCTGCACATTGTAGATATCTGCTTCTTTTCCTTTTTAGGGCCTCCCTGGAGACTGCAGTAAGCTCTTGGTAATGATCATTTACTTCCTCTAAGTCCTCCCTGAGTCTTCTATTAGCTAGGATTAAAACATCATTTGTTTCCTACATGTACTCCATTTGATGCTTATACTGTTTGATGGTTCTTTGTAAATTCTCCTTTTCTGAGTCAAAAACCTTGCCCGTTGTTGTATTCTGTAGCTCACTAGGCAACCATGGGATGTTCAGCTTTCTGAATATGTTCTCATCCTCAGGTAGCAGCTCTGTAGACACACCATGAACATTTGGATTTTCTTGATTGTTTATTTCATCAGGTGCATTTTCATCCATTACCAACTTATTTTCTGAATAAGAAGCTTCCATTTCTTCTTTTTGTTGTTCCTTCAACATTTCACCTCTTAATTCCAAAAACACAGCTGATAGTTTAGTTTCAGTGAGGCTAGACTCTTCCACTGTCTTCAATGGCTTCTTTTGTTTTCAATCACCTTTTCTAGATTCTATCTTTTCATCCGAAGAAGAAGTATCAAGCACAGTTACTGCTTTTGTGTTTAACTTAGGGTTTAGTAGCTTTTTTATGTTCAGCCTCAATTTATTTTTGGATCAAGCTTTAGGTCTCCATCATGGGGTAAGCTCTCCTACCATTTTAAAAGTTTTTCCTTAATGCATAAATGAGGCAAACTCCATAGCTTTAACCTTGATCTTCTTTTTCTTTGGCATGATTGTCTTATCTTCTTGACTAGAGAACTCCCTATGTGTGCCAACCCTAGTTTCAGCAGTGACAGTCACCTCATCTCCTTCCAGTAAATATCCTTCATCTTCAGATAGAATGGTGATTGGGCTTCTTTGTTGGACCTTAGTATCTTCTTCCTCTATTGCAACCTTCTCTATGAAAATAATTTTTTCATCCATGAGTATTGCTGCTGGTGCCTTAATTTGCACAGACTGGGTTTCCTTTTTAATAAACATCAAACTTTTGCCCTTACTGCCAGTTACAGGCTGCTTAGATTCATAATCCTCCTTTGAAGGTTCTGCCACTTCCTCAAGCTTGGCACACTTTTTATCTTCATCCTTGACCTTTTTTCCTAATTTTCTAATTAGGTCTTGTCCCTTATCAACATGCTTTTTATGTAGGCTATCCTTCCTGGTTAATTTAGAACCCAGACCAAAAAAGGAAGTAGTCCCAAGTCTTCCCTTCTCTTTGCAGAACAGTCCTGATAATAAGCTTGATCAATGCATGATGAAAAATGGACTGTGCAGTGTGGTCATGATTCTCTTTAATCCTGCTTGGAATTTTCTGCAAACTCTTCAATAAGAAGAAAGGGAGACTCATCTTTGATTCACCAGCAAGGTGCTGTAAGAACCTGAAATGATATTTGAAGAAAAAAGCATACCTCCCTTCATAAGTTATGTAGCTTTGTAGAATCTTAATGGGCTCTACCCATTCAGCTCTAAAATTCTGGATTAGCACTCCCTTGGTCCATTATGGATTAGTGCCAGGTAAAAGATACCTTTGGGAATTGAAGGTAAATGGTACCTTTTTGAACCAGAGCTCTCCTTCATTCTTCACTCCTATTGCTTCAGCCACCATCTCCACAGTCAATTTGAACTTCAGAGTCTCGAATGATACAATATCCTGGTTATAACATTTAGCAAATTTATGAGATACTTCGGTGTTATATCCATCAATCTTCTTAAAGAATTCCAACCACCCATCATTCTCAAAGAGCTCTGCACAACCTGGAAACTTGTCAATCCAATTCTACTCAGTAGGCTCAGCCCTGTTGGTCTTCCCACTTTTCTTCATCTGCTTTCCAATAGTTGAATGATGTTTCTGTGTGATTTTAAAACCTTGTTAATGACCTAACAATCCTTGTTCCTTCAAGTTTTCAGAGTTTTGATAGTCAGTTTTCTTTTGATTTTCCTTGGTTGTTTTCTCTCAATTTTTTAACAGTCTGTTCTATTGTCAATGCATGAAATGTTTTGCACTAGGCTTGGGTAATTTAGGCCAAACAAAGTGCCAAAAGTATTTAACAAAACTGTTGTTGAACTTAACTAACATCCAATATTCTCATCTAAATGTCAGACCATCTCTGGAATGTATAGAGACATCTATGTGTTGTGATTATGCACAAATAGCACCCTTGGCTCCTTCTAGTGCCACTAATGAGCTATCTCTTTGCAATAAGGATTCTGCATTAGTGCTATCAATTGCTCGCTTCTTAGATTCAGATTGTGATTGTTTAACTAGGAGATGAGATGATATGAGAGCAATCTTATGTGTACTAACTTTGTGCTTCAAATTACATTCAGCACAAAACCAATCAACCTCTGGAACATACTCAAACAAGTTCTTCATGCAATAGACATGCTCATCTAACTCATTGCATTGATTACAGGTAACAAGTAAATCTATGAAACCTAGTCGCCACAAATAGTACAGACCTTCACCTTACCATATTTGCTGGTCTTGAGAGGGAAATTTGTTTAATGTAACTGTTGTTTTTCAACTTATCATCTGCCAAAACATCTAAAACCTTTTAGACTGATCTCACGTCATTGGGAGCTTGTTCACAACATGAATTTATGTTTTCTTTAATTAGTTTAACATAACAAGCCTTAATGGAAAAAACCCCAATTTAGCACGCCACGACCAAGTTTACGCGAAATACCTCACTCCTGGATTGCTGCAGGTGTTTAAAATTAATCCTCGGACTATCTAAATTTTGAATTTAACTATCGAGGTCTCTTCAATTCTTTAGTTTGCTTCCAACTGGCGCGCTGAGAAAACCCTAAATTCCCTCTATAACTGCAAATTCTGAATTTTAAGCAATTGTCTTCATTCCACTTCGCCTCTAGCTTCGTAATGTCTATGTGGAGAACCTCATTCCCATCAATCCTGGCTTGTTCCTCTATCTGTCATGATACGCCGAGCCCTAACTTCTGGCTACCATGATCTCCTTCACGTCATAGAACACACCTGTTTGCATGATTATTTCTAATAAAACACGTATCAAACCTCTCTAAACATGTGATTAGTCATCTAGGAGTGCAATCATGGGAGAATTTGGCGTAAAAACCAACAAATTTAGCGCCCGCGATATTCTTGTAGCACCGCAGTGTAAAATTTTAGCCGTTGCGATATAAGAATATTTTAAAATCAAATTTGGCGCTTTTTAGCCATTAATTTCATTTTGAATAAGGTTTATATGGTAAACTATGACCTTAGTGTTATTTGTGAAACCTTTAATCAACATATGTCCTATAAAACCCTTCAGAACCATAAGAAAAACAAAACATAATGCAAACCTAAAAGAAAAAATCAAAACACAAAAAAACCCTAAAATTTCCTAAAAGTAAGCAAATGAGCAGTATTAAAACAATAATCACAAGCAAAATATAAGACTGAAGAAAACAAGTTTCATGACTTAACAAATGGAAAGCACATTGTGTTTGCTTCTTTATAGGTTTAATTTTCTACTTAATTTTTTTCTTATTAATATAGATTTTTAATTACTTCATAGATACTTAGAATTTAAATTATATTTGTTGTGTAGTTAGGTTTTGAGGTGACATGGTTGTAGTTTATTTACATTATTTATATACTATATGGATTTTTTTTTATGATTTTTCATGTACATTAATTTTATTTTTATAAGATATTATGTAAATGGTTGTGTTTTTAGAGATTTTCTTATCTATTTTTAAATAAGGACATGAACCCTCATAAGTTTTTATCAAAATAACAAAACAAAACAAATTTACTCTTAATCCTATGCTAATTATATCATGTAGCTAAATGAGTGTTCACGGTCTTTGATCTAGTAATGTTAAAATGACCTTAACCAAGCTAAGTCCTAGATCATACTCCATGAAGATATCATTGTTCATTTCTCAAGGTTGCCATATTTTTTAATTTTTTATTTCATAATTTATTATTTTAAAAAACTATTTTAATTATATATATTAAATATTTTAGATATTTTTAAAGAATAAATAATATATATATATAAAATTTACCTCTTATTTCTCTTTAATGTATTGGTTTTACATGTTATTGGAATCTTTAAAAAGCATTGTTATAGATTTTGAAAAACTTGAAGCTCCTCAAAAGGAGATAATAAACTTACTTAAATTTAGAGGTGGTTTCTATCTCGTTCTTGGAACCTTCATTTCTTTCCTAGTTCTTGTTGAACGCACCAAACCTTGGGTCACTTATAAGGTAAATTTGAATATGTTAAATTATATACTAAAAACATCACTTTATTGATTAAATTGATAAATTTTATATAAGTAATGCATATATTTATTGTATTTAAAAGGTTAAAACTTTTATGTATATTGTGTAATAACCAATAGTTATGATGTAAAAATATATAGGTTCATTAATTTTCATTATGGACTATTAATTTGAAATTTGACTTATTAAAATAATTCGAATCCATCTGAAACAAATCCTATATCTTTTTCAAACATAAAAGAAACAAATTTCTTTACATTAGTAAAAGTAAAGAAAAAAGAATATGTAAAAATTCACCCTATCATACTTACATATCAACCTAGTCGAGACTCATAACATTCACCAATATTACAAGCTCTATCAACCCAACATCAAGTTATATGAACCCAACATTAATCTCACAAAAGTTCCATCATACTCACTAAAGTGGATACAAAAAGAAATAGAGTTCATAACTTAAGATGCAAATTTCAAATGGATACAAAAACAAATAGAGTTTGCAACTTAAGACCCAACTTTCAAAACATACTTATCAAGAATTCATAAAAGGAATGTAGTGACCAACTGTCACTATGTGTAACATACCTGAAAATACTTGAAACGATTTTCAAAATACCTAAAAAGATTCTCCTTGTGGCAGCAATTTTTTTCTTAACATGTACATTTAAATCATACCTAATAAAATTAAACTCCTTGTCTATGTAACCATAACCATTCATTTACAATTGAGAATCACTCTTACCATAACCATTCATTTACAATTGCGAATCAATCTAATGCAAATCTATGTGAGAAAATCTTATTGAAAATTGCAATAAGATACAACTGTCGGATTAGTCACAAGACTTATCCTTGAATGGGATAATGAATTATACCATAGCCCTTTATTTTCATTGTAGTTATTGCCCTTCATACCAAGGTACCATATTTTGTACTTGTTCTCCTAGGTGCATCCATCAGAGATAACACATGAGTCTCTTTAGTGGAACACATGACAAGGTTAGATACACTTTATATTATAAAAGTATATAACTAGAAAATATGCATTTATACAACTATTTTACTCAGCATTTCCCTTCAAGATTTCTCTCAATTCTTTCCACATATTCTATAGCAAACAATTAAAGTCATGTAACTCATCATATATGTTAGTACTATATATCATCCCACAACTATTCAAGGGCATACGTTTCATTAAATGCATAAATAAAGTTAGTTGTTAAATATGTTTCTTTCAACTTAGGCAACTGAAAGTGTGTGTCTGACATTACTCCCAACCATAGGCTTCATTAGACATCTGTTTATTCGTCTAAAGCCACCCCAAGTTGGGCGACAAATACACTAAGGAAAGGAAGTAACTAAAAACCCTTCTAAAAATGTATAAACTCGACTAGATACATAGTAAAAGGGTGGACCTATAGAGATCTCTCTTATTGTTTCATTGTTGACCATGAAAAAGAGTGGAGAATCCATTACACATGTTCAATGCATGTGGGGCAATGCATGTGGGGCCTTCTCGACTTATACAACATGCATATAGTATGTCTTATAAGGAAATATGCATTTATTAATCAATTCTAATAGTTTAAATCTCATAGAAGATATTCACAAAAAACTTATTATATATCCACAATATATTCCTTTATACTCTTATTTTAAAAATGAATTTATTAAAAAAAAGACACCACCCAACTTTCCTATTTCATATTGTAATATGTCCTTAACTAGATCCAAAGAAATCTTATTTTAAGAATGTATTTATTAGTCCCTGCCTTCAGCTAGCAGGGACTCTTGTAATCATCTTGCCACTGTTTACATTAATCTTCACAAGAACCAAAATCAATTTTAAAATTTTAGTTTAACTTTTCAACTTCATTCTCCAGCTATCTTTGGTCCATTTCCAAATTCCTTTTCGTGAACCAACCTACCTTTTGATGAACCAATCAAACATTTTGATATCTTAGTTTCCCTTTTCCTGAGGAAAAACAATATTTTTGATAAGTTTTGGCCAATGTTTTGGTGTCAGTGTGAAGTGAATTTCTTTCTAATTCATTCCAAGTTGATTAATGCTAAAATGAGTTCTGAGATTAGTTCATGGAATTTAATGCTTTGTTGCATAACATCATGACTTAGGCGAAACATATGTAATAGTTAACTATGTTATTGTTGGAAACATCCATGTGAAGTCAGTTGGTCGCAATTTGTGGCAATTTTCATTTAAATGTGATGCCCACCACCAACTTGCATGTAAATTTGTTGCCATTCTATATCCATTCAATTATGTATTTGTTGGATACAAATCTATGTCTTCATGTTCTACCAATATGGTTAACTGGTTTCATGTTCTTCCAAAATTGTTCCCTTTGTTCATAACTGACTTGCGGGATTAGTTGCATGATCAAGTAAGTATTTTAGTCTGAATACAAGACAATGAGTCCTTTGCATTTGGTCGAAAAAGAATTAAACAATCAATGGGCCAATATGTTCAAAGTGAAGCCCTCAATGTCACACAATGAAGGGCATGATTCATGAAATCAATCAACAATTTCCAACCAGTGACTATTTTATGAAGGTAAAAATCCTCTAAATCTCCAAAATCCTCTTCGTTTTTGATACAATCACATCTCTTATTGACATTACCATCCCCATTATGTCATTATTTATTTATTTGTGATTTCAATAAACGAAAGTTATTACTACGATCAAATTTTGTTAGACAATACTATGCCTAATGTTTCCTTTCCCACCTCATCAAACTGCTTAGACCCCCAAATTATTCATGTTCCCACCGTTTAGTTATTCATGTTCCTACCCTCCTTAAGGAGCACCACCATTCCCTCCTAAAGATATGACATGTAGGGCACTCTCAATAAGCATTCGAACATGCTCAAGGTGCATATTGTTGAAATATTATAACTTCAAAGAATATTCTATATGTATCTTTTTGTGGTCCCTGATGGTCCTAATAGGAGAACCACTTGTATTAATTTTTACCCCGATTCTTCTAATCGAAAGAAATAATAAGAGTCATGAGGTAGTCCCCACTAATTGTAAAGGTGGGTCATTTACACCCCAGTGTGGTTACTTGAGCCTACATGTGTAAACTCGAGCCTACATGATTAACTCGAGCCTACATGTCAGATGATTTAATTGAAGTGAACAGATGAATATAAGTAGAGGTGTGGCACTCCTTATTTGATAGCACACACTCTCACTTGTGTAGCACATTAGTGGAGAAGAGAAGAGTAGCTAGAGAAGGAGGAGGATCAGGCTTTGATCTCCTTGTTGGTTTTATCTTTTATCTTTTGGGGCATCTACATTGAGGAAACTTTTTCTGGGTTTTTCCCTTTAGGGTTTTCCTAGGATAAATATTTGTGTTCCTTTTGTATGGTTGTGATTGTCTATATTTTAGTGATCGTGTTTTACATGCTTTTGTTATGAAATCCAAATGAAATACTAATGATCTAGCTTAGCATATGAAAATTTAACATGGTATCAGAGCCACCCTAAAAGAAGACATTATGCAGCTATATAATATAGGGCTTATTACTTTCTGGTTCTCTCTCCACAATCGATCAGCAAAAGAAGGCTAGGATGACTCTGCATTGAAGGGCGCATCTTTCTATCGAAGCGGAATTCAATTCCCAGCATTTTCAGTTTTCGGTGTGGGAAATTAGGGATTCTTGCAGAAGAATAATTTTTGAGTGAGCCCAGAATAGGATTTCTCTCCTCATCAATATCGAATTTATAGACCTGGATCAATATTTTTGGTTGGGTGAAATTCTGGGAAAGTCAAACCCTAGTTTTACCTAGAGCTAGAAAAAACCCTAAATACTAAAACTGTTAAGTTTTGGTACATTCGCTATATGCCGCAATTGGCGAAGGATTAGGAGCTGAAAATTGGAGAGGCCTAATATAAAGTCTTGACGTACACGGTGTCCAACATTCATCCTTATATTCTCTATATTATGGGAGATATGATACCTCCAAGTTAGGGTTCCAGCCTCTTCCAGAATTCATCCCTAAACAGGACACCTGGGGAGAATTGCTATAGCTTGCACTACAGAGGTCCAAATGGAATTCCTAAAGATGTTCCAGAATGAGCATAGAATGTACTTTCAGTTTTCAGACATTTAGAACCAAAAGATGGAATAGTGACATGTGGAAGGATGTACAACTTTGTTTCTCTGAACAGTCCTGTAATAGGTCACCATAAGAAAAGGATCATAAATCCAAATTAGTGGAACCAATTATGATGAAACCTATGCTTTTAGATCATGGACATGCAAGGTTACCTCAATGAGAAATTTCAGACATATAGAAATATTAATTTTGGAGATATCATAGAAATAGTGACAAGCATTTCTACAGAAGAAATTGGAAAGCTAGGGCTTCCTGTTCCGGGAGCTTCCCTCCACTATTTTCAGAAAAGGTTACATTGGACAGATTTATTTGAAGAGATCTATCTTTCTATCCAATCAGATATGAAATATTCCATGTTTTTAAAATTATGGTTTTTCTGACAAACCCTAGATCACCGAGCTCTGGAAGTAGGACAGACACCTCAAATCGGTAAGATCTAATCTTTTGCTATTTGCATTTGAGGTTCTCATTTCAAAGTGATCTATCACATCAGCTTGATTATAATCTTGGTGAAGTTGACAACTTGCAAGCATGGAAGTATTTGATCTCTCTGAAGAAAATGAATTGGACACCTACATGAGTAGAGAGGTTCTAGTTCTAAAGGGAGATGAGGCTCAAAACCTTACACCAGAATAACTTGGTCAAGGCCAAGAAGATAATTGTTGATTCAGTCACAGATCAACTTGTACCACAAGTTCTTCCCTCAAGACACCGAAAGAGATGTTTGATTCCTTGACTAATCTATTTGAAGGAAAGACATACATCAGAAGATGACCTTAAGAAATAAATTGAAAAGGTAAAAGAAGAAGTGAAGAATGCAAAAGTAGTGATAGCTACCTTGAATGGCCTCCCAGTATCATGGGATTCATTCATGCAAGGAATGTGTGCCAAAAGGAAGTGATTAATTTCAGCTAACTCTGGGAAGAAGAAGAAGCTCTAGAAGAAGAAGATGGGAGCAATTGAAGATCAAGTTCTCACCATTCAAAGAAGATCCCTCAAGTGATGACGAATATGAAGAACTCAATTCTTGAAGAACCTCTTATCCATCTTATCATTTGGATAATAAATGATGATGTCATGAATGAAGAAGATGATGAAGTAGAAGGATCAAGAAGGAGTCTACCCACAAAATGAATAAAAGATAAGTATTCAATTATCATTTCATGATATTGTTTTGTTATACATTTGATTATATTCAGTTGATGTTTTACGCATGATAGATTGGTTGCATTAATGACAGTAGTGAGATATGGATGAATGTTGTGTTGGCTAAACAGTTGCTTGATGCATAAGAATTTGTCATTAGGCATATGTTTTATGAAATAGTTCTAACCATGCAACTAATGCATTTGAATTGTAGAAAAGGTCCTGTACAACTGCCTACAAGAAAATAAGGATGAGACTTGTTCCAAAGAACAAGTGATGAAAATTCAATAAACATGAATCTGAAGCTCCCAGGGTCAGAGACATCATGAAGAAGGAAAGAGATTCAGAGAGTGGTAGATCCACCTTGAAGGATGAAGAACACCATGGGTATGAGATATAACTCAAGATGAAGAAAAGAATGGTGAAACTTCCAAACCAAATTAGGAGGCTTCAGACACAATCTAGTTGTGACACATAGTTAGGTGACATCATTGATGCTAACCTTTCCAGCTATGAAAGAAGCTATGATCAAAGAGTAATAGTTAATCATGGGGAATCATGTATATGATATGGTTTCGAAACCTAAAGGGAAGTACGCACTATCTTCCATATGGATATACAAGAGCAAGTGTACAAATCATGGTGCATGATTTGCCTTAGAAAGAATAGACTATGACATGACAAACTCTATTGACTAGTATAGATCAAGAATAGATCCACCTATACAAAATGAAGAGGGAAGATGATACTCCACTTCAGGGGGAGTGACTACAGAAGATATCTGAGTTCGACATGGTACGACAGGATGGACAGCTTCCTGATGGATTGAGACTTTACCAAGAGTAAAGTGGGTTCCAACCTTCAAGGTTGAATGCAGAAGACTAGGATATGTTGATGACCTGACAAGACGAACTCATGGAAGATGTTATGATGAAAGAATACTAGAATGATGTTTGCGATATAGTACTCAAACCAAAAAAAAAGAAAAAACAGAATGTGGTATCTTCCAAATGGATTTGCAATATAAAATATGTTGTTGATAGAAGTAAGGAAAGACTTGTGAATTAATTCTGAAGAGACACTTACTCCAGGAAGCAAGGTACACTTCCTTTAGAACTATCATGGTAGTTGCTTTCATGATGAATTAAAGACAAGACTTCCTTAATGGTATGATTGGGGAAGATTTTTACATTGAATAGTCACAAGGATTTGAAGTTGAAGACAGATGGACTCACGTATGCAAGTTGAAGAAGGCCCTCTATGGCCTAAAGCAAGCTCCCAAAGCTTGGTATGGAAGAATATATAGTTTCTTGACAAGCATGGGCTTTCCCAAGAGTAAAGTCGATCCTAACCTTTACTACAAGGTTGTAGAAGATGAACCTGTCATACTATTACTATATGTGGATGATCTATTTCTGATAGGGAATGAGAAACAAATTATAGAATGAAAGAAGAAGCTCACTGAAGAAGTTTAGATGAAATACCTAGAGTTAATGCATTATTTCCCAGGTTTGGAAGTATGGAAAAATTTAGAAGGAATCTTTCTCTACTAGGGAAAGTATGCAGTAGAGATATTGAAAAGATTCGATATTTTGGAATGCAAAGCCCTAGCCACACCCATGGATTCCAACCTGGAGTTGTTAGCTAATGACTCATCAGAGTTAGTGGATGTGATTCAATACAAACAGATTATTGGGTCATTGATGTACTTAACAAATACCAGACTAGACATTTGTTTTGCTGTGAACACCTTTAGTCAGTATCTACGTCAACCTAGATGTGTTCACCTAATAGCTACAAAGCATGTGATGAGATATCCAAAAGGGACTATAGACTTTGGTCTATACTATGATGGAAACCATGACTATATATTTTATGACTATATAGATGCAGATTGGGATGGAAGTATCTCAGACAGGAAAAAGCATATGAGGTAGATACTTTTGTTTAGGGACTACTATGAGTTCATGGTTTAGAAGGAAACAGTCCAGTGTTTCTCTTAGCATGGCTGAGGTAGAATACATAGCAGATTGCTCTACTAAGTTGTGAATCCATATGGCTTCAGAAGATCACATTAGGTCTCTTTGACTTGAAGATGGATACTACAATGATTCTATGTGATAACCAGAGTTGTGATGATAGAAAACCCTGGGTTTCGTCGTAACACATAGAAATCCAGTATTTTTACATAATGTAGATGCAGATGACAGTGATTCAGTATTTCTATATTGAATATATAGATGATGATGATTTAAGTATTCCCATACTGAAGATATAGATTATGTTTCAGTATTTACATACTGTATATGCAGATGATGGTGATTCCATATTTCTATACTGAATATAGAGGTTATGATGCTTTCAGAATTTCTATACTGGAAAATATAGATGATGATGCTTTCAGTATTCACATACTAGAGATACAAATGGTGATAGTTCAATATTCGGATACTGAATATTTAGATGATGATGGTTTAGATGATGGTGTGCTGACGAAGCCAATGTCTCGAGTAAAGTTCAAACACTTTTGAGACAAGCTTGGTGTTGTTTGAAAAGACCTTCCTTGAGAGGGGGAGTAGTGATGTTGTAGTGGGATTGTATCATCCCTGGGCATTTTCTCTAAAGTGATCCGGTGACCTTGGTCCTCGAGAATGAAGTGGGGTTGTATCATCCCTGGGCATCTTCCCTAAAGTGATCCAGTGGCCTCGGTCCTCGAGAATGAAGAGGGATTGTATCATCCGAGGACATCTGTCCAGAAGTGATCCGGTGACCTCGGTCCTCGAGAATGAAGAGGCATTGTATCATCTTGGACATCTGTCCAAAATAGATATGGTGACTTCAATCTTTGTGAATGTGGTGGGATTGTATCATCCCTAAACTTCCATTCAAAATGTATCCAAAGGTCTCAGCCCTCGTCAATGTGGTGGGATTGCATCATCCCTGAACTTTGGTTCAAAATGTATCTGGAGGTCTCGGCCCTCGTAAATGTGGTAGGATTGCATCATCCCTGAACTTTAGTTCAAAATGTATCAAAAGGTATCGAACCTTGTGAAATTGGTGCATTGCATCATCCTTGAACTTCGGTTCAAAATGTATCCGGAGGTCTCGGCCCCCATGAAAGTGGTGGATTGCATCATCCCTGAACTTCGGTTCAAAATGTATCCAGAGGTCTCAGCCCCCATGAAAGTGGTGGATTACATCATCCTTGAACCTCGGTTCAAAATGTATCTGGAGGTCTTGGCCCCCATGAAAGTGGTGGGATTGCATCATCCCTAAACCTTGGTTCAAAGTGTATCTGGAGGTCTTGGCCCCCGTGAAAGTGGTGGGATTGCATCATCCCTGAACCTCGGTTCAAAATGTATCCAAAGATTTCGGTCCCCATGAAAGTGGTAGGATTGCATCATCCTTGGACTTAGTCCTAAAGTGATAGGGACTGATTATACCATAATCAATTCGGTAACTTTGGTTGTCAAGAATGTGGTGGGATTGCATCATCCCTGGACTTTAAGTCCAAAAGTGAACCAAATACTTTTTTGTCTTCGAGATGTGGATTGCAGGTTGCTGCTAATGATGATGATGTACTGATCGAAAGATCAGAGTATGATGATGATGTCATACTGATTGAAAGATCAAAGTGTGATGATGATGACGTACTGATCAAAAGATCAAAGTGTGATGATGATGATGTACTGATCGAAAGATCAGAGTATGATGATGATGATGTACTGATCAAAATATCAAAGTTTGATGATGACAATGTATTAATCGAAAGATAAGAGTATGAAGATGATGACGTACTGATCGAAAGATCAGAGTATGATGATCATGACATACTAATCGAAAGATCAGAGTATGATGATGATGATGTATTGATTGAAAGATCAGAGTATGATGATGATGATGTACTGATCGAAAGATCAAAGTATGATGATGATGACAAACTGATCGAAAGTTCAGAGTGTGATGATGACGATGTACTCATCGAAAGATCAGAGTGTGTTGTTGATGATGTACTGATCGAAAGATCAAAACGTGATGATGATGTTGTTCGAGAATTGAACTATGATGATGGTGTTGATCATGATGTTACTGATCAGAATATGATGATGTTGCTGATCAAAAGAAAAAAATCCTGAAGATGTTGTTGCTGATCGAAAGATCAAAGTACTGAAAATGTTGCTGATCAAAATGTTGAAGATGTTGTTACTGATCGAAAGATAAAAGTGCTGAAGATGTTGCTGATCGAAAGGTCAAAGTGCTAAAGATGTTGCTAATCGAAAGGTCAAAGTGTTGAAGATGTTGCTGCTGATCAAAAGGTCAAAGTGTTGAAGATGTTGCTACTGATTGAAAGGTCAAGTTGTTGTTGATCAAAGCAGTCAAAGTGTTGATGTTACTAAAGACTAAAGATTGAAGATGAAGACTACATGATGTTGAAAAATCTTCCAATGATTTATAGATGTGTTACCCTGATGATTTTGATGATGTCCTCTATCTCTCTTATGTTATTGTTTTTATTGATGTTGTAGAATACCCTTCTCGTTAAGGGGAGTGTTGAAATATTGTAACTTCGAAGAATATTCTATATGTATCTTTTTGTGGTCCCCAATGGTCCTAATGGGAGAACCACTTATATTACTTTGTACCCCGATGCTTCTAATCGGAAGAAATAATAAGAGTCATGAGGTAGTCCCCTCTAATTGTAAGGGTGGGTCATCAACAACCCAGTGTGGTTACTGGAGCCTACATGTGTAAACTCCATCCTACATGATTAACTCGAGCCTACATGTCGGATGAGTTAATTAAAGTGAACGGATGAATATAAATAGAGGTGTAGAGCTCCTCATTTAAAAGAACACACTCTCACTTATGTAGCACATTAGTAGAGAAGAGAAGAGTAGCTAGAGAAGGAGGAGGATCAGGCTTTGATCTCCTTGTTGGTTTTATCTTTTATCTTTTGGGGCATCTATATTGAGGAAGCTTTTGCTGGTTTTTTTCCTTTAGGGTTTTCCCAGGATAAAGATCTTTGTGTTCCTTTTGTATGGTTGTGCTTGTCTATCTTTTAGTGATCCTGTTTTATATGTTTTTGTTATGAAATCGAAATGAAATACTAATGATCTAGCTTAGCATATGAAAATTTAACACATATCCTGGAAATTGTCGGTGATAAGTGCTACTGGTGATGTGCTCTCAAATATATTATTGCTCAAAGGGCTAGTTGCTATTAACTTCGTCAAATATGAACCATTCTGAGAGTGGTTTGAATGCACTTATGGATATTCATTTCAAAGCGAGATTTAGTTAGCAATAGATCAAGCGTAAAATAACACCCTTTGAAAGCATTATTTTTACATTTAGGTAACCCAATAGGGATAACAAAAGTGATAGAGCTTTCTGGACAACCCTTATAACATTGGTTTAAACAAAAAACCAAAAATAAACATGATTTACTTATAAAAAAAAGAGCAAAAATAGACAGGTATGTATAGACAAGTTATAGTGCTCTTTAGATTCCTTCTAAATATAAGGTTTTCGGTTTAATGCTACATAAAATTGTCTGTAGGTAGAGGGAATTACGAGAACGAGAAATAGCTGAAAGAACATAAATTTTCTATAGGTGATAGGAATTCTAGGGACCAAAAATAGTAGAGAGAACATCTTACTTTTGCAATCTTGCAGAGAGAAACAATATTTATGCTATATTTTCATATCACAAATATTTTCTATTTTCTAAATTCTTGTACTAGAAAAACCAAAACCAAAACTAATAGAGTTACTTGTAATTATACCTGTTACTGGAATAATTGTCCATAGGTCCATTTGACATAGGAATTTTCATTATTTTTAGATGCTAAAGAGAGAGAGGCTCAGATGGAGACATGTGGGTTGGTTCGTGAAAGAAAAATGAAGATCCAAAGAGCCTTTTAACTGCAAAAGCACTAATAATAATAACAAAGTTCTCGTAATTCTCGTGGGCTTTCTGGCTGATTAAGCAACTTATGATTTGTGTGCTATCACGTATTCTCTGCAAAAGATTCTTCTCTTCCATCATCTTCTTCATAGGTGAAATCAAAGAGCATTTCTCGTCTATTGTTTGCTTCATTGGCGCCGTCAATGCATCTATGGGTAGATGACAGAACCGTGCAATATGAATTTGACACCTCAAAAAGAGCATCGTTTTTTTAGCATCCATGCATGTATATACTACAAATGGGATAGACAAACAATGATTCCTCTAGTATTCAGATTCAGAATAGAAATACAAAATTTTCTTTCTGGTACCTAGTAACAACTGAAACACTTGCGCCCATGCTAAACAAAAACATTATGTGTAATTAGAAATAAGCTTTTTATAACTCATTCACGTTAATATTGTAAGTAGTTGTTTTGATGAGAAGAAATAACAAAACCATCTTAATATATCTAACCATCTTAATATATCTAACCATCGTTTTCAGATCCGATCATATATAAATATATAAAACCATTCTTTTGGTAGATATGGGCATATCCCAATAAAAATCCATGGATCTAAAATATATAAAACCATTGTTTTGCGGATCTGAGCATATCCCAATAAAAAATCACCGATCTAAGTCGTGTGTTTACTATATTTGAAAGAAAATGCAGGCATACATTCAAAATGTTGATAAACTTATATGCCTTCATAAAATGCAGGCATACAGGCATACAAGTTTTACAACAATATCAGTTATGTGTTAGTTTTTCAAGCGGAAGTTATTTAACGCAAACAAAGTGGAAAGGTACGGGGCACTAGTGTTATCATTTTGGCAGAGTTCACTAAATCAAGGAAGACAACTTTGGGGAAAACTATTCTAGAATTCCTTCACACAAAAAATCAAACATTACAGACGGAGACATGGGTTTGATTGTCTGTATTAAATGCACACATTTGGGAATGATTCCCAAAAGTAAATCGCATACAACCAAAACGAATAATAAGGTAACCAAATACAGAGTTAGTTTAGCCTAGACAAATAAGAAATCATTGGTAGCATTTGCTTAAGAAACCATGGGTAGCATTCTAAGCAAGGAAGGAACGAGAGATGGAAGTTCCATACCAGGTCTAAGGTCCAAATGAATGGAAACCGCTTGAAGTATTGGCTCTCACCCATAAAGCCATGTTTGCCACAGTTTTCTCTCTTTCACCAAGAAAATTAATCCTTTTCCCCAACCTTCGAACATCGCCACCCTTTAAATTAAGACTCCATCGGTTCCTCGAGGAAACAAGTGGCAAGCGCAGGCCTCCACGTTTCCTTCAGATAGAGGAGCTCCTTTCCCTCATTCTCGGGAAGATATATATATATATATATATATATATCCTCAGACAGTAACGATTGACGATTTTCTCCAAATACAAAGTCCCAAATTGTATTTGTTTTATATATATTAATAGAGCTGAATATATATAAAATTATGACTGATTGTTTGTTCTAAACCATAATGTTTTAATAGTCCATTTAATTAGTAAATACCATATTTATTTCCTTTATGAGGGGATATATTTATATAGCAATAATGTTTTCTAATTAAATCGGGTATTAAAAGTTGTCCTTTCATAACCTTTTTATATGAAGTCATTAGAGGAATTTTTGGGGTCTAAAATGGGCCTCCTTCTTGTAGATAAGTCTCTCTCTCACTCCTATGTGCTACTCAAGTGACTCACTCTGTGTTATAATGAATAGCATAGAACCTCTATTTATACACATTGAACAAACTCACTTTTACCCTAAAAAAGTGGGCCCCACTAAACTATCTAAGTCGACTTCACCTAGGAAGACAAAACAATAGATTATATTATTCACTAGGGTATTAATGACTTGAATTACAATGTAGGATTTACCTGATGACTCTATGATGACCAATTACAATAGTACCAACTCAAGGAAGGAATAATACCCTCTATGTTGGGATTCATCAATAAAATACATTTAGAATATCCTTTGAAGTTACAATATTTCAACACTCTCCCTTAACAAGACGGTTATTCTACTGACAACATTATCATGGGCTATAGGAGAACAAAGAGATGATATATTAAATAGTATCAAGGTAATACATCTATACGTCATAGGAAGTTTTCAACAATTATCAGTAACTGTAATAGTTACTCTTCAATGTCTTCATATTCTGCATCACACGATCACTTGATCCTTTCCCAACAACACTTCGATCTTTCAATCCTTCATAGAAGCACTTCGATCTTCTAATCCTTTTCAGTAATTCTTCGATCTTTGATCCTTTGCAACACTTTGATTTTCTTGATCATTTACAGAAACACTTTGATCTTCTCAATCCTTTGTAGCAGCACTCCAATCTTCTTGATCCTCTGTAGCAGCACATCGAGCTTCTCGATCCTTTGCAACATCACTTCGATCTTTTCAATCCTTTGCAGTAGCACTTTGATATTCTAGATCCTTTGCCACTATGCTACCTATAGTACACATGATCTCTTTGTGGGATGATCATTGCTCATCAGTTTAGGACGTAAGAGCAAGGGATATGTAATCCTCCATCAGTATGATCCATGAAATCGATCACCTTAATCGTCTAAAACTAAATGTAGATATCGACTACACCTAGATGCAATCCCTGTCGTCCGTGAGGACTCATCGTATACCATCCATACAACTAAGGTTAGGACCACTCCTAAGTGAGTGTTATGATGTGGTATCTACACTCACGTGTATGCATACTCTTTCATGCATGAGTATTATTTACAGAGTAAATCTCGACCACATACAAACTGTTGGCCCTCGTCGTAGAGAATCCTTACCACTAATTTTAGGACCACTTCCAAGTGATTGTCATACTATGGCGTCCATGAGGACTCATCATAGATAATCCATAACACTAAGGTTAGGACGACTCCCAAGTGAGTGTTATTCTATGGAATCTACATATGAATGTACACATACTCTCGAGACAAGAGTATTTTCTGCATAGCAGATCTCGACAGCATACAAGATGTTAGTCCTATCGTTTGTGAGGACTCATCATAGAGAATCCATACCACTAAGGTTAGTACCACTCCTAAACAATTTTTATTCTACAAAATCCACAAATGAATGTGCGTACTTTCCATGCGATAACAACATTCTACAGGGCCATCCTTAGTAAGGACCACTCTCATGAGCAAAGTGTTATACCTTCCATCCTAAACAGAGGATACTATCATGAATGTTGGAGCTTGTCATCATCAATGTCGATCTTACCATTACCTCCCCTTTCTTGGGAAGCTCCATATTATCAACGTGATCCCTCTTTATTTGAGGAGGATTCATGTATTCGATCTCATATTCCTTTCTGAGGAGAGTTCATATCTTTGAATCGTTTCTCCTTTTTGAAGAAGGTCCATATCTTCATCATTTGTAGTACAACCATTGTTCCTCCTCGGAAGGAAAATATTTTCAAACTACACCAAGCTTTTCATAAAAATATTCAAACTTTAGTTGACATTAAGTCTTGGTCAGTACATTATCAACTTTCTCATCGGTACTCACATACTAGAACTTAATAGCTCGATTTTGTACCATATCCCTTAAATAAAAATATCACATTTCTATGTGATTTGATTTATCGTGGAACACGGGATTATCTATCATCTTTATGCAACTCTAGTTATCACAAAGAATTATTATAGAGTCCAACTCTATGTCAAATAATATTGACATAAGTTTCTGAAGCCATATGGCTATGCAAGTAGTGGAGCAACATGCTATGCAGTCTGCTTTAGCTGTATTGAGAGAAACACTGGAAATTTTCTTACTGAACCATGAGATCATGGACGATCCCAAACAATAACATCCACCTGTGGTGCTCTTCCTATGTATCGCAATTCCTTCCCAATCTAAATCCGTATATCCATAAAATTTGTAGTCATGATCTCTACCATAGTAAAATCCCAAGTTTATTGTACCTTTTAGATACCTCATCACATGCTTTGCCGCTATCAAGCGAACCCGTCTAGGTTTAACTAGATACTAACTTAAGGTGTTCATTACAAAGCATATATCTGGCCTTATATTAGTCATATACATCAATGATCCAATGATATGTCTGTACTGAGTCATGTCCACTAATTCTGAGTACTCATCAGATCATAGCTTTAGGTTGGTGTCTATGGGTGTGGCCATGGATTTACAATCCAACAAATCAAATCTTTTCAAGATTTCTACTGCATACTTTCCTTGGTTCAGAAAGATTCCTTCTAGGCTCTACCACACTTCCATCCCTAGAAAATAATGCATCAATCCAAGATATTTCATCTCAAATTATTCAGTTAGCTTCTTCTTGCAATATGTGATATGTTTCTCATTTCCTGTCAGAAATAGATCATCCACATACAGTAGTAGTATGACACGTTTATCATACATAACCTTCATGTAAAGGTTAGGATCAACTTTACTCTTATTAAATCCCAATCTTGTCAAGAAACTATCTATTCTACCATGCCAAGCTCTAGGAGCTTGCTTTAGTCCATACAGAACCTTTTTCAACTTGCATACATGAGTCACTTTGTCATCAACTTCAAATCCTTATGGTTTTTCGATGTAAACTTTTTCCTCAATCATGCCATTAAGGAATGTTGTAATTATATCCATCCGAGTGTAGATACCACTTCATCATGGAATAAAGTGCCATGATGGTTCTGATGGAAGTTTACCTTGATACTAGAGCAAATGTCTCTTCATAATTAATCCCCTTTTTCTGAGATAATCCTCTAGCCACAAATATTTCCTAGTATATTTCAATACTTCCATCGACATGTTTTATCTTCTAGATCCATTTTGAAGATACCACACTCTTTTTTTTTTGGTTTAGGTACTATGTCCAAAACATCATTCTTCATTATTGACTAGTATTCTTATGTCATTGCTTCAATCCATTATTTCTTCTATGCAGCTTCTTCACAATTGGTGGGTTCTTGACCTACAATGTCACACATGAGAGCTACATAGGTGGAATATGGATTTGATCTTTTTATTATTCTTGTGTATCCTACTAGAGCTCCATATATTTATGCTTCTTGTATAATTTCTCTTACCTACGCAAGTTTTCTCTTTCAAGAGATATCCATAGTATGGTGTTCTTGAGATTCTAAAATATCATGATCTTCATATGCTACAATTTTAAGAGAAGGCTCAACTTCTATCATTCGGGGAGGTACATCCTCTTCATGTACTTCTTCAAGATGACACCTTCTAAATTTCTTAAGAGTTGTCTCTTCATCAAATGTTACATCCCTACTAATATCGATATGATGGAATCGTAAGATGTATATTGTGAAGGGTTTGGAGACTTCATAGTATCCAACAAATATTCGTTTCTTTCGAGAAGGATTGAACTTGGTTCTCTTCCCTTTCGGAATATGTACATATACTAGAAATCCAAATATCTTGAGATGGATCACTTCAGGTTTCTTTCCTATATACATCTAGTGAAGAGTTTTGAATCCAAGAGCACTCTAAGATAGCGGTTCTTGTTGCTTCATCCCATAGGTGCATGGGGATGTCCTCATCATGAATCATGGTCCTTACTACTTCTAAAAAAAATAATATTAACCATAGAATAAAAAACAAAACATTTTAAAATAATGCAAATAAATAAAATTTCAAATAAAAATAGTTTAATATAAAAATAATATTATATAATAAAAAGGCTTAAAATTGCCAAGTGGTTACATAACCCATAAATTTTTAAGGCTTAAAACATTTAATGCAACCAAATTTGACCATGTTACAAGATATATTCTTTTGGGTAATAACTAACTAACCTGTAATGTGTTTAAAACGAATTAAACCCACCCGTTTATATAAATAGTACAAAGAAGCAATTTATATTTATGCTTTTCGAACACGTTGAACCTGTCTCAATTTTTTTTCCGTGTGTTGTCGTTTCCCTAATGTTGTTGTTGCACTACAAAAGTGAGCGAAGAGAAATACTTAATGTTGCACCCTTTTTCAGATTTGGCAAGGGTAAGCAGTCTCTGCTTGTTTTCTCATATCAAGCAATTCCTTAGTTATGTAAAGCAAGAAAAGGACAGCATATTCAACGGCAAGGTAGATTGCTTTGAAATTCGAGAGCAAGTTATAGAAGCTCTTCAAAAGGATCTACGACTGACCTATTTTATAGAATTTTTAAATGATTTGCTTTACATATTTGCACCTTCTGGTAAACATCCAAACCCCCTATTTCTTTCAGTTCTATGTGGTGTTGCTGAGTTAAACCCTACATTTTCTCATGATTATGAAGAAAGGAGATTAGCAATACATTTGTTCAATAAACTATTACTTTCGGGGTCGTCCACTATAAATAAGAACACATCTTTTAATCTATCTAGAATTTTTGAATATAAAATGGAAGATTTGAAACAAGATATACACGAAGGGACATTGGGTGCTGCCAAGTTTAAGGAGTTAAAAGCATTGATTCTGAAGCTTATAATATTTCGTCATTTCTGCACTACTACTTCTCTTATTAAGAGATTCGGCTTTGCTTGGAAGAATTTTTGGAGCCTATTGTTAATGCTAAACAACATAATTTAGCAATAGAATGGGATACTTCTGACCACACATAGAATAATATGATTTCCTTACTCATAAGTTGTTATAGTAGGAGGGAGGAGTGGAAGTCTGTTTGGAAAATGGAAAAAAAGTATGATCTTGAATCAGAATTTCCATATGCTCTATATAAGTAAAAATAAAGTACGATGAGCAAGATTTATATGAAAGGGCATTGGGATCATGCATTAAATTTTTTGGGTAGTCTTTAAATTGAGGATGATGAAAATGACAACATAACCAGTTGACATAACCAGTTTAAAATTATGTAAGTTATGTGAACCTTGTATAGTAGAGGGAAATGATGACTTTTTGAAATTACAAGATATATGTATTTTAGAAGAAAATGATCAGGTTCTAATGATTGATTAAGGACTAGCTTAGGGTCTCTATTCGGGTACACAGCACAAACAGATCACAAATCAACACAGCGATGTTTTGACGTGGTTAAAACCTTCGAGAGGGAAAACATCCATGGCCCCAACCAAATAGCTACTTAGAGAAATTTATTATCTAAAAGAAAGAAAGTTACAAATGGGCTTCTCATAATCGATCAACTAGCCAAGGACCCTCCATGCTCCTTAAATAGAGATCATGGACCAATCGGGTGTTAAGCCATGGATCAAGGGTAGGTATGATCTAAGAGAAATTGAACCATCATATCACTCTATGTCTAGAACATATCGTGACCCTCGAATTATTTACAAATGTGTATTAATGCATACTAAAGAAACACACTTTACCTAACGGATATATTACACAAGTTGATCTTAACTAACTCCTAAGTGTCTAAATAACCTAACATCCCCCCTTAAGAACAAGTTGGAATATGATTGCAAAAGTGACACTATTAAGAGAAGGAAGGAGACATTAGAGCCTATCCCCCCTTAATGACAAAGTCTTGAACTCCTAACATAGATCAAAGTTTAGAAAACTTCGCTTTTGTAAGAGACTTGGTGAAGATGTCTACAACTTGATCATCTGTAGGGGAAAATAGCACTTCAAGAACATGATCATGAACAAGATTTCTGATAAAGTGCATATGTAGCTCAGTGTGCTTGTTGCGTTGATGTAGAAATGGATCTTTGGTGAGCTTGATGGCATTTTGATTGTCACACCAAAGTGGAGTAGGTTGCTGCTGCTCGAATCCAAAATCTGAGTGGCATTAACTGCATCTTGGCATTTCCAGCATTTCCAGCATTTAATCTACAACGGAGAAACATTGGCTCCCCTATTTGTTGCTTCCTTGTTAGCACTTGGAGATGGTACATATGGATTTGTACCTGATTTGTTGAAGTTATTGTTGGATAGAAAACTATTGTTCTATTTTTTATATGGGGTTGGGTTAAAACCTGGTTTGTTGTTGTCAAATAAGTTCTTAAACCTGTCTCAATTTCTATTTATGTTCTCTTTCCTTAGCTTCCCATGTTCATAGCAAATCCTAGGTTTGTGCAATGTGGTGTCGAAGGTTTTAGGCATGTCAAACTCAATCATTTTCTGAAAGTTGGGAGGAAGACATCCTAAAAACTGCTGCATTTTTACCTTCCCATCCTTGAGATATGTCATATAATGTAACATATCTAAAAATATGCTAATAAAAACATCGATATTCATGGATACCATATGTAACTCATGAAATTATTTCACCTTTCTATCGAAGAATGTTTCTGACATATATTTTTCTTGAAAAATCCTATGGAAATTACTCCACCGTATTTCTCTTACCTCATATTTCTTGGTATTCTTCAAGTCTCTCCACCGTCTCACTGCTTTTCCATTTAAATTATAGATGACCAATTGAGCCTTCATTTCGCTAGAGTAGTTATGAACTCAGAAATATTTTTTCATACTCAACAGCCACTCTTCATCTTTCTCCCCTGTGTTCACCTCTCCTTCATAGGTTGGGGATCTTATTTTTCTAAACTCCCCCTGGAGATTGTCATCATTTATTTATTTTTTTATGCATGGAGAAATAGAGTCATCACTGGAAGGACTATGATAATATCCTTCTAGATATTCAGGGGTATGTTCCTCTTTTTCTTCTTCTTTTGGGCTGTTGGACCATTTATGATAAGGTTCCTTCCTAAGCCTATTTGTGGAATGAGTGGGTTTTCCCTGCAGGCTTCCTTCTGTCATGTTTCGTAGCAATGCTTCATTAATTTCTTAATGTTTCTTTAATTTATTCAAGTTATCATCTCTAAAACTTTGTAAGTCTCATTGAAGACTGTTATAGTCGGCAGTGTTCATGATCTGAACTGTTCTTTTAAAATCTTTCAATTGTAAATTTTTAATAACATATTTTTTTTTGTAAGTTAACAAAATTTAAAACATACTTTATTTTTCCTTGCAACAAATGTTTGGTATGCCCATTTGGTCTCTTAGTGTTGAAACTGGGCTTTGATAACTTATAATGTCCCAAAATTTTGAAAATAAAAGAAAATCTATTAGGCTAGTCAAAACTACCTATGGTGGACATTATTTGATATTAAGGGGATTGTGTCATATTTTGTTCCTATGTTCTGCTTTCATATTTCTTGATGCGGTTATTTAATATATACTTATGTTGTTGTGATGTTGCTTATTATAATTTATGTAAGGTTATGAATTTACATGTATGTTAGTTAATTCGATTACATACTCATTGATTATAACGTTTGATTATTTGTTGTGTAAACAATTCTGACTTAACGTTGTTATTGAAAAAAAGGGTGGAGTAGAAGGAATAGTTTCCCTTGTAACACTTGAGATGTAATAGTATTCTACTTGTTACATTCGGATTACTTAGTTCTTATGAACTAATGAATTTCTTTCCATTTTGCGTGCAGGTGCACTTGGCGATGAAAAAATTAGTATAAAAGCTCAACTAGTCATATTGTTCGTTCGTCACTAAAATTTCGCTTGGGCGATGAGGGAGTTATAATTCTATCCTAGTAGTTACTATAATTTCTATTGGTTGATATTTACACGAGGTAGGGTGTTTCACTAGCCTATGCTATCCGGATTACACTTAATTTTTTTATAGATTTGTTGACAGGGTTTTAATTACCATTGTAAATATTACTTATATGATTCGCGTTTTGTATGGTATTGATATTTTATAACCTGGTTCATGTGGTGATATGGTATTTAACACTTGGGAAAATTTGTTTATATATTAGCATGGTTTTGAGTGTAATATTTAAAACCATATCATTATCCCTTCTATTGGTAAACCTATGTTATTCAATGTATAATTTACATTGCATGTTGAACAATACTTGGCTCTGTGTTTTAAGGGGTGATATAAACTATACAAGGTGGGTTTCAAATTTGGTAGATGGAGGCCAAGGTAGAGACATTAATGTGCATCGAAATGTGTGGGAATCAATATTAGGGCTTGGGTCACGCATTGATTTTGATCATTTGCAGAAGGGATGTGCAAGCTCTGCCTCTGCGATGTGTGATTGAGTGGAGCTTGGGAGGCTAACTGCGATGGAAGGTACGTATCCATTCTGGTTTGGTAGCATTGTGTGTCTGTGCAGTTTGGTTTTGAAGTGTACTCATCGTGGCCTCTACTTTGTGTTGCGAAATGCAGGGTGTGAAGGAATCGTGGTTTCAGTTCATGGGTAGCTCTGTGGGAAAAACCATACCCATTCGGGTAATCGTGCTATAACAAGTGTTTAACTTGTTCCTTCATTTTCTTAGTTGTTGTGACCAAGTTAATACTGGTCATGGCTTCGAATGCTTGGCTTTGGTTTCTAATGGTTCCATTTTGGGAAGGGGTATGTCTATAATTTTAATGGGTAAGCATGATGGATGCGTTAGGACTTGGGGTTTTTTCTTGTTGATTTTTAGTGCCTTCGGTCCAGATATTTAATGGAAAATATGTATGGAAAACATGATTGGGTAACTCTCGACAGGATCCATATATTGTAATAAATTTATATTATTGGAATTAGTGGCAACACCATTTCTTGCAATGGTGCAAGGCCGAGCTTAAAAGACTGTGTAAAACCTTAATGGTTTTGATAATGATTGTGTTTATATATATTTTACATTTACTGTGTCGATTTCATGGTTAGCAATCTTCTTTAATGCACTGTGTGGATTCACAATTAGTGTTTTAAGTTGTTTTTATGAAACCATTACTGTGTTGTTGGCCTTTGGAGCCATGCCGTGAAGGGAAATGGAATTCCCTTGATTTACACTGCAACTATGTAGTTATATGAATGGATTTGCTGATAAAACTATAATCTAGGAACATAGTTTCTCGGAGATCAGGGATGGAAGCAAAGCAAAATTTTGGGAGGATTTGTGTAACCAGCTTCCCATCCTTGGCAAGGATCTTCGTTGGGCTCATATTAAGCAGCAATCGATTGAAGGGGGAAAGATCCAAGTCAATCAGTCTTGGAAATTTGGAGCTCACATGGAGAATCATCATTGGGACTTCCTGGAAAAACCTGAGCCCACAAGCGAGGAGGACTAGGAGGCCTTTCAGGAATAACTGAGTAAACGCTTCATCAAGGTTCAAGAAGGTCTTGATGTCTTAAGATGGGGATACACAACTAGAGGGTCCTTTAACATTGAGGCCTATAACATCAAGATCACTCGTCATTCCATGATTAATGACATTTGGAAGAAAATTTGGGCAGTCAACCTTTGGCCCAAGGTTTCCCTCTTTGTTTGGCTAGTTTTCCAGGGGAGGATCCTCACCAATGATAAATTACGCAAGCGGGGGGTTCAAGGACCCTCTCAATGTTGCTTGTGCTACTGAGCGGAGGAATCCATGAACCATCTTTTATACAACTGCACTTATGCAGCAATAATTTGGGACAAGGGAGCGATGGGATTTTGATGGAGTGACAGAGGACATGGTCAACCATCTCAAACTCTGCGAGAATGACACCTAAAAGCTTAAAAAAACCCTATCATCAGAACTATCTGGGAAGTCTTCCCAGGTATGGCTATGTGGTGCTTATGGAAGGAACGAAATGCTTGGATTTTCAGGGACCAGCGTAAAGATGTGGAGGCGGTGTGGAAAATGATGAAGGACAACCTTCTATCTTCCATCTGATGTATGTCGTGGCATGATCAGGACAAGATTATCCCTCGGGAGGAAGCCCAGATTGCTTCGAATTGGGGGCTGTATAGATCCATGATGGATGGTCTACACCAATGAGATAAGGTATGCCAACCCTCCAGTCTGAATATATGGTCTACCTCCCCCCCCCCCCCCCCCCCCNGATCACGATGGTGTTCCTAGGATCAATAGGGCAGGACACCAACAACTATGCCGAATTGGAAGCCTTGATTCATGGCCTAGAGGTATTTATCTGGGGCGGTTTTTTTCTTGTGATGATCAAAGGCGACTCCAACACTCTCATCTAGATGGCCAAGAGGTTGACGAATGGGAAAACATTTGAAAAGGTCTCTCCTAGATAACTCCTTTCTTACTGGATGGACAAAGTACGCATTCTCCTTCATTCCTACTCAGCCATTTCTTTTAGCCATGTCAGATGGGAGGCCAATAAAGTTGTCGACCGGTTGGCAAATGCTGGCATGGAAGCTGGATTGGGATTCTGTTGTGAAATATTGGAGGATTTTGGAGAGGAGGATTGGGCCTAGCATTATCGCCAGCTGGCCACAATGAAAATTAACAGGGAAATATAGATGGCTTGTCCAGCGGAGGGGAGGATAGGTGGAGATAGGAGGCACGAGCACGCCTACACGAGGAAAGACTAATGTTGTGCAGTCATGCTGGTTTAAATTCCCACTGGTTCTACTGGTTGTACTGCACCATTATTTCGGTTCATGTCACTGGGTTTGATAAGATTGGCATTATGCGACGGTATCATCAGCCAAATTGGCATCATAATTAGCACAGGCAGTTCAGTGATGTCTCTGGTATGAAGGCTATCATTCTCATGATATGTCCAATGCATGCTAAGGTCAGGGATGGGTGCACTCCCATGCACACCCCATCATCTTATTCTGAGAGGGTTGGGCCTCATTCCACTGAGTATCGAAACATAGAGTTCATGATTTTGAGTCCTATTCCCACCCTGTGCTACTCCCTGGTGTTTGTTTTTGTGGGTGCTTTTCAGCACCGCTTCCTGTCATTCTCTTTCCATTCGCAGCTTGGTGCTATGGCCCCCAAACGACAATTCAAGAGGGATGTCTACACCAGTGAAGCATCTGGTCAGGCTGCTAAAAAAGGGAAAACTATCATGCATCGGACCCGTCAAACCACTAGGGTTCAGCTCCAAGATCAGGAGGAGGCTGAGCATTTCAAGGAGCATGTTCCGCTCAGTATTCGCAGAGAGGTGGAAAGGGTGGTCAAGGAGTTATGGGCTGAGGTGAAAGGTATGATATGGGAATGTCTACATGCAGAGGTGGTGGATTGGGTTCTACATCCTAGCAACATTGCAGGACACACCTTTGCCTATGACCACATGTTGATGACCTATTGTGTGACTGTGCGCTTGGTGGGTCATTCTTAGGTGATATAGGAAGCTAAGAGGGATGGAGACATGGAACTAGTTCCTTTCTAGAAATACCACAATAGCTAATGCCACACTATGCACCAAAAAATTGACATCCTCGCGGCCCAGTTGGGTTTTCCTCTTCACCTTGTTGATCGTCATGCTCTGGAGTTTGCTCGGCCTTGGGCTAGGGACAGTAGAAGAGGCCCCAAGGAAGAGGGAGGTCCAGGGAGCTCCCCGAACATGGAAAACTCTCAGAAACCTATTGCGGCACCAATCTCAGGGTCCTAGCAAGTAGTTGCGGCACTCCCCACATCTATTACGCCCCATTGGGGTCCTTCTCCTCTTGGTCGGGTCTGAACCCTTTTAATGTCTGAGTTTTTTCAGGGTCTAGGTTATGTTATAAGTTTCTTCGGTAGTCATCGTAGTAATAGCAGTGGTAAACATGTATTTAATGAGGATTCTCGAAGTCATAGGAACTATAGCAAGTCTGTTTTGATAAGGGAAGGTCAGCTCTGTATTTTCATCCAGAATTATGATAGGACTACTTCTAAAAGGGGGGACTGAAAGACATGGAAAACTTCTATTTTTTTGGAAAAATTGACCAAGTTTGAATCTAGATAGCGTCCAGGCAAATTGGGTCAAGGCCACCCTATTTTTGAAGCTGCTGTAGATGAATATCTACTTTGTAATTTTGATTCTGTAAAGTAATGCATGTTTTATTTACAAAGAAAAAAGTTGTAAAAAAAGGGTCGTAGCTTTTAATGAAACCCTCCAATGGATGTTGTGGCTATTTTCATAGCCTTGACATGGTTCTAGCCTTTGGTATTTAGACATGGTTCTAGCCTCTGTGTAGCAATTTGATGTATTTAAATTACAACATGGGTATATATATATATATATATATATATATATATATATATATA